>QANZ01045302.1:202651-230167 GCA_003254925.1 Chamaecrista fasciculata | reverse complement strand
AAACTCTAAATCTATCTTGCTTGGCTTGTGATCTAATCTAATGAATAGATCATAAATATTATATATATACTACTTGACTAGTTATGGTCATTCCCAACTAAAAAAAAATTGTTTAGAAACAAAATATGTGAAAGGGGAGAAATTTGATATATATATATATATATATATATATATATGAAAGTTTCAGTGAAGCTATTTTTATATAAGGTAGAGAATTGAGTTCGTTACAGCCGCCAGAGAAAATCCTTCTTTAAAAAACATTCATCATTCTTAATTAATATGTTGGTTGGAACTCTAACTACTAAAATGAGAAAATTTTCAAGAAATTTTGAAGTAGCTAAATTGTGGTTTACTGTAAATAAAATAAAGTTAATCATAGATTAATAAATGTATTCGTATGGTTTTCTTAATAAATTATATGATACATATATTTATTTATATCTTTATTTAGTTTAAAGGTTAATTTAATTTTCTATATTTAGTAACTTGTGTCTATCTAAAATCTATTTTCGCCCAGACTTGAAATCTGATCTAAACGTCATTCCTTGGGTCATATTCTTCATAAAATATTAATTAATACATTGCTTGTTACTGTCAGTGCTTGTTTCAAGCCAACTATTCTTTCTTATTACGACTTTGGATCATTTAATCAACTGTAGGATATTATTATTTTGCTAATCATAATTGGAAAGTCAAGATCCAATACAATTTATATTAAAATGATATCGAGAACGATTCATTTTCATAAATCATATAACGTTGAGTGCGGTGTAATCTGTATTTAAATTAAAATTGTATAATGGGTCTTAAATAAATTACATTTATTTACTTATCAAAATATAATATGACATGATAACACTAAGCATTCTTTTGATGATATATCACCTATAGCTTGAGCCTACCAGATTCATACGGGCACAACTTTATACTGAAATCTAATATAATGTTAGAACTTTTAAAAATTTATTTTATTAAAGAATTGACTTATACGTAATTTACATCTTCAAAATTATAAAGTTACTTGCCTATTTTCATTAGTTCAAACAAAATTTTGAAACAAAAAACTGGTAGTCAAACCCCAATTTCCCTTAAATTGCTCTATTATATAATGTACATATATAGTGCTCAGATAAGATTGAAAGGTGATAAGAAGAAAATTCCTCTGTACAACCATACACTGATACAAGTACAAATATCAACACCTGCTAAACCTCTTCTAGACAAGATGAAACTTGTAGTAAGTGACACAAAATGATGTCTAAAACAAAGACTGAATCAGTAAGATCTACAACTTTCAGGCTTTTACAACCCTTTCTATTAATAAGGGGAAAAAAAATACATGTCAAATTGTCAATTGACTTCTAGACTGAAGGTATTGGTCGCTTCTTCATATGATATCTACATGTTCTAAACATCAAAGCAAGAATAAGCATAAATTGGTTTTGCAAAATATGACTCTTTCTTTAGTCCTTAAAACTGAAGCTAAAACTAAAGTTTCAGTCAGGACTGAAATACCTTGTCAGAATCATATACCTTGTACTTCAGAAACAATGACCAGTTATAATGAAAATAGTTCTTGGGATTCCATTGGAGATGCCCAATACTGCAGCAGTGACTCCACAGTTAACCTTCGTGTTGCACTAAGCATTGAAATGAAAAACCGACAACCATCGATTTTGTACTCTTCAAGAGGATTTCTATGGCCAAAACTCCTTACGTTTACCTGTCATACCTCTGACATAAGCCTTTGGCTGTTAAGAAAGGTAAAAGGATCAAAGAGAGCAAGAAGGATAAACAAATTACCGCTGAACTAAGTCTGTTCATATTTACAAGATGGTCTCTCCAGAAACAATCTAGCGTTTTCACAAGAATTGCTCTCTGTATTTCACAAAAGAACAAATAAATAACTATACAAAAGAAGAGAACAAGGGACTTTTGGACTTCTGTTCCTGACTTAAAATCGATGGCTGCAATTCAGCTGGTGTATGTATGAAATGGTTAAAATGCAGTACCAGGAGTACCACTGCAATTTTGTTATTATTGTCTATGTTGGTAAATTTACCAAAAGAAAAGTGCACATGAAGAGAATGTCTAACCTCAACTTCCTTTACATGTCTCTGGTCGTAACCAGACTCTTCAACAACATTTAAATATGAAGCAATTAGAAAATCTCCAAGATATTTGCGAAGAAGATTGGTAACTGTCCGGTAATTCCCATCCCTATATTAGACAGGCCACTGGTGAGCGGTAGAATTTTTTACTTCTTTTAATTTCATATATCTACTGCAGAGAGATTAACTTACTTGATTAGATCATCAGAGCAAATAGTAAGCCAACGTCTCAATGAAGAGCTCTTCCTGCGAATTCCCCGGAAGCTATTAGGAGGTTCTGGCAAATTTGGGAGGGCAAAGTTGACAATGTCAATGGAACCCACATCATGCAATTGTTCAAGTGATTTCAGAAAGGCCACATCAGTAATCCCTGCAAAAGATTCTGCTATGATAGCATGATAAGTTCATTTTGTGACAAAATCAGAGAAGAGGAAGAAACATTTGTGCAGATAGGAAGGTTAATGCAAATTAGCTTACCATGCAACAACTTTCCGCCAATTGCCACAAACTCATTAATGAGCTTACTCAATTTCCAGCTATTTGGATGCTACAACACCCACAGAAAGAAATAAATAAAAAGAAATTGGTGGATAGCTAAATAGAATAAGCCAGAAAGAATCTTAACAACCTTTTGCGGATCAACATTTCCAAAGACAATCTCATCCACCACGGCTTGCATATACCTATGAGAAACTCTTATAAATTAAAAAGGGAAGAAAGACACTAGGTGTTGGCAGGTGACTGGTGAGGGGTTTGGGCAGATTAAAAGCAAAAGCAGGGGTCAGCCAAGGGAAGAGCGAGGAGAAATAAATAAAGAAATACCCAAAACAAGGTAAATAGAACAATAATCTCTGACAACCAACAAAAGTGGACTACAAAAATGACTTGACAGAACTTAGGCTAATTAGTGACATTCACTTAAGTTAAAAATGCCTGCAAATAATGTACATTCAGCTGTGCTATGTATCATTCAAGAAAGGATGTTGCATGTAAGGAAAAACTGAATGATCATGAAATGGGCATGGACAGAGAATAAATGATACGTAATACTAATGTCAACAAAGTTAATTGTCTAAGAAACTCATAACTCCTTCAGGCCAAAAATAAAAAGAAACTCATAACTCCTAAACAAAACATGATACATCCTCATCCCACTAAATAATGCTTTTAAGTTTATAAAATCAGCCACTCTATTTACCAACCACACAATTTGAGTCAATTTTTTATGATCTGTATCAAAACTATAAAACCATTACACATATTAGCACACGGGAACCCCTGTAAGTTATGTTATCATGCAAGATAAGCCTCACAGTAGTCACTGTTGAAAATTAGAAGGAACTAACTGGAATATGTGTTGGGCAGAACTTTCATCATCTCCAGTAAGGATTAACTGCCTAAGGTCATAAACATGCTTTCGTTGCACCTGATAAACGAATAATTAGAAAAAGAAAAAATCAGTTTTGAAACAGACTTCTAATTTCTAAAAACACTCCAAAAATTTTGATTCATCAAATGATACTTCATTAAACTCTTAGGTCTTTTATGTTTTAGTTGACAAAGGTATTGAGAGATTTTAGAGTTGAGACTGACAGAAACACTGCCCATATCTGATCACTGCAGAGTGCTACAAGGAAATCCTATACACAATTCTATCCCAGAAGACATTTTAAGGCTAAGATATGCCCTTGAAGATATGGGCATCTCTCTCCAACCAGATAAACCACAAATTTCCATAAACCATGGATTGCCACAAAATTTGTTATACAGTATTAACCTTATATTTCAAGAAGCTAAAATGCTAGAGTTCACCAACAGTTTGAGAGAAATCGAACTTCATTGTAAGTAAAACAAGGGGGAGGGAGCTTGTCTAAGTTATACAAGATCGTTTAGAACTTTTCTGCAAGTTATGAAACTAATATAGGCCTTTGATCTATGAAGGATAGAAACATGAGGAAACCCAGTCTAACAACAAAGATAGAGAAGTTCGGCCAAAGTAGAGGAAAATTGTGGGTTCAATATTCATTCATTAAATGAGACTATACATGGCATCTTTCCTGTTCATTTAGAAAATTGGGAGTTCTTCATATGCAACCATTTTTTATTATCAAACAAAGTTTGCTAAAGGAATAAAATTAAAATCTTCCCTTTGCAAAATGCTCATAATTTTATTTTATGATGTTGCAGAAAACTAAAAAGTCATTTCAAATGACTGAAAATCATTTTCGGACAGTATAAAAAATCCAAGTAACTACATAGTCTCACTACTGTTTGTGTTGAAACATCTTATGATGGAAACATACCTCTAATACTTCATCAAACTCAACTAGGCTCTTTCTTATGCCAAAGAAGTACTTTTCTGCATTAATTTGCAGCGCCAAGAGCTATACAAATACAATAACCAATTTATTTAGTAGTAGAAGATAACATTCAACTAGCATAATATACATAATAAATAAAATTAAGAAAAGAGTTCGTGTGCAAAAGATAACATATTAATAGAAATCACAATTTACAAATCAATCAGGACAAAAAATAGGTAAACCATGACCTGCTTCACAATGGCATCACCCTCAATTGGCATATCCTCATCATTTGAAATCCTCGATATAAGTCTCACAGCCCATTCAGTATCAAAATTAAACTTCCGAAACATTTCATCCTGCAAGCTATTTCATGATGAGATAGTGTGAGAACTAATTGACTATCCTCAGTTTGTAGACCACACCACATCTTCCCCACATACCATATTACTAAGAAGGAAACAGAAAAGAAAAATACAATAATGGTCATCTAGCACTAGCACAAGTTCCTTCCTTTTAAACCTAAAAACAAGAAAAAATAGTGGAGAAAAAAGATAAGACCTCATTCAAAGTTTTACTCCAATGACAAATTATACTCAAAATGATGAAATGGCTATTGGTTTGTTGTAACTGAGTTTTAAATTTCAAAAGAAACTTTAAATGCTCATAATTAAAAAAATAAATAAAAAGGTTCTGTCTCAACACACTTCGTCACTTAAAGGTGCAGAGCTTGGATTCCTATGGGAGCGGTTATGCTCTGTCATCAACTACTATTGGATCATTTTGCTCCTTTTGCCTTGGCCGGAATTGAGGAAAATCCCAGGATGGATTTAATAGTCAAGTTTCAGGGTGAAGGAAGGGCAGAAGGGCTTAGTTGAAAGACTAAGGAGTAATGTTTTCTCATAATCTTGAAACACTGACCAGTGTCCAGGATAGAAATGGACAAAGCCAATGATATGCAGTAATAGGATAAGAGAAAACTTGACCCACAGATGATGAGATGAAGCAGCAGCCAGGGATGCCTCTTCTTCAGTCAAAGGGAACAATTCACAATCAATTCATCGAGCAATTTAGTTTTGGTTCTAGCACAAAATATTGACGTTTGCAGATTTCATAAATTTGATATCCACACAACTATTGAGATGAAAATCAGTTATTTACAGCCAAATTTATCCCATATCACCAACTCAACGTTAATTTCCTTTAACCAATAGAATTTCAAAACTTATGTTAGAAGAACCATAGTGAAGAGGAATAATATGATCAATCATAAATTTACCATTTCATCCAAAAAAAAAACATGTAAGTTGACAAAGGATTAAACAACTAGACTCCAACCAAGAACTCATAACAGAGTAACCACGGAAAGGACCAAATACTCCAAAGTCCAAAATCATGACACCAGTTTTTTCCAGATCATTTATTTCAATAAATATGGAGAGGAAAAAGAACAGTTAAAATATATAGATGATTCTCCGTTTTATTTAAATCCTGAAAACAATTTCAGACAAAACATGGAACAATGCAAAACAGTCAATGTGAATATGCTAGGACGGGAGCAAGTTGAAAGATGAAACATCTAGTCAAGGCTCTGACAAACGAAAACTCTTATATGGCATGCTGGTAAAAAGTTCCAAACGTGAAACCTAACCAGATCATTGGTCACAACTACTCATAAGACATATCCAGACCATGAAATAGGTTACTACCTGACCATAAATCGTGTTGATCCAGGATCACCCTGCCTTCCTGCTCTACCACGGAGCTTGAAAAAAAAGATTATTAAAAATGGATTAAAACCATATGTAGAAAATTGCACTTTTTTCATTATCAAGGTTAAACTTGTAACGGCTAATTAGAACTTTAACAAAATAACTAATGCTTTAAGGAGCATTCTTGTAACCACTTGGATTGTCACCATGCTTAAGTACCCACCTGGTTATCAATTCTTCGGGACTCATGCAAAGATGTACCTATCACATGTAAGCCCCCAAGTCTTTTCACCTCAGACCCTTCTTGCAAACAGTGCTCTTCACAATCCTTCAGAACTGACAAATAGGCGACTGCTACTGTTGGACCAAGAGGGTACATCTCCGATTCTTCATTTGCAAGCTTTTCCAACTCATTTACATTATATGAGTGACTCATTTCAACAGCTTCTGAGATAAAAGATTTAGCCTTCTGATATGTCCAGCTTTTACCCTCACTTTTGGATACATATTTGGCTGAGTAATTCATGTAACAAAGAATATTAAATTTTCAAGTTATATCTATATAATAATGATGAACTGGAAATTTTTTCAAAACTAGAATCACAGACCCATTAAGGCTGTCTTAGCCAACAGAGCTAGTGATGATGATCCAACCTTTATCTTTGGAAGCACCTGAGCATAAAAAAAGTATTAATTAAACTATGAACTCATAAGATGATAATGATAATTAGCATATAAGTAACAGCAATGATCACCTTCTGTGAAATTGTCTCACCCGCAAGTTCACTATTTGAGGCCTCTCGTGTCAAAAATGAAAGCAAGCTGTCCTCTATAATTTCTCTGGCGAGCATCTATGTATACCAGGAAAGAGTATGTATGAGGTCACTTTCAAGATCAAACTCATGTCAAAGTGACACTTCAAACAAGATATCATCAGTCACATTGCAGAAGGCATGCAAATGCTTTTAAAACTTCTAGACAGTCAGGAGTTTACTGACAAAATAATCTATAATATATGATAGAACACTAGCCACAAATAACTCATCTCACTGGGATACCTACTTTTGGATTTCCTCCGAGGATTATATCTGTGCCCCTGCCTGCCATATTCGTAGAGATTGTAATGGCATTTTTACGCCCAGCCTGTGCAACAATCTCGGCTTCTCTTGCAGCATACTGATTATTTTTTTAAGGGTGAAAAAATGATAGAAAAAAAAAGAAAATTTGCCTTAGAACTCATATGACAAAGACAGAGGGCAATTGAATTGGAAGATACCAGCAAATTATACTTTCACATACCTTGGGTCGAGCATTCAGGACATTGTGGGGAATATTCCATTCCTCAAGCAAACCAGACAAAAGTTCGGAATTTTCTACACTGCATTGAGAAAATAAAATAAAAGAAAGAAAGAATGCAAAACAATTATCAACCCCACCATTGCCCAATAAAATATTGACATGCAAATGCAGTTAATATCCAAACAGCTCAAGTGAATAAACAAATGACAGTAATGAAGATGAAGAGGAACCAGATGTCATGATATTCCAAAAGCGTATCAACTAGCCAAAATTACAAGGGTATCTTACACAGATTTTGAAATGCCCTGAAAACCTTCATAACCTAGGGGATACAAAGACCACGATCTTTCCACTATGTAACAGAAAACAGAGGGCAACATTCATATCTCAAAAAATTATACCATCATCAATAAGTTAGAAAATCAACTTCATTCCAATTTATTCAATGGCCAGTCCCTCAATTCATTGCAACTTTAAACTAAGAAACTCCAAGAATTATAAATTCTAGCTAGCCTAGTACTGGTATATGGATATAATGAGATATATACATTAAAAGCATAATTAAATGTACAATTCTTTATAACAGCAAGCTCATAAAAAACACAAGATTCTTAATTATTTTTTATAGAAAAAAGAAACATTGTTAGAGGGACGGAAGAGAAAGGACAAAAAAAGAGGAGGATAAGGTGTTTTCCCCAAACAATAACTGAAAAGACATAGCAGAAATATGCAACTTCATCAAAACAAAAAGGCTCTTCAATCTCTATACATGTTTAACAAGCAGATATCCCCAAGAAAAAAGAAACTACGAGCATATCAGTGTAGGTTCATAATAAATAAATAGAGCCACTAAAATATTCTGGAACTTTTTGCTCAACCTTCTTGCTTCCCATCCCATCTTTTCCCCCACAAAGAATGCATTGTGCATAGCTGACAAATGCCATAAGTCTTTGTAATGATTACGTATTCTGACAAAAATTTTAGTTACGAAAGAATACATCTATAGGTAATAAACAAAATTTACCTAGTTGTCCCCACTAAGACTGGACGACCTTTTATAAACATATCATCAACTTCGCGACGAACTTGCTCCCATTTTCCACGAGCAGTCTTTAAAAACAAATAAATTGGAAAAAAAAAAGGGTAAAATACAGGAAAGGTACCTGTGGTTTGGCCTAATCTCACTNAAGTGAGATTAGGCCAAACCACAGGTACCTTTCCTGTATTTTACCCAAAAAAAAAAGATAATATTATTATATTAAGAAAAGCAAATTATAGAAACTGCAAATACATTTAGCTTAAAAAAAAAAAGCAGCAATTATAAATATCTAATGTCATACAGCAAAAGCTTGAATAGGCAAATCTTTTCGAATGTTTGGGAGATTTGTGGGTACTTCAATGACTGGCACATGAAACATTTTTAAGAACTCTTTCTCCTGCAGTGATATACATAATAATTTTTGTCAAAAATACATCATTTCATAACTGGGACAGTAATTGAAAATTAGCTAAAAAGATGCAATGTTAGAACTATATAGGATCTTTACTTCTGTTTTTGCAGTTCCAGTCATTCCTGACAGCTTTGGATATAGCTTAAACAATGACTGGTATGTTATCTGTGCTACAACAACTGAATCTGCCTGCACAGAGTGACAATAGTGAAATGTAGAATCAGATAATACTGATCACTGATGCCATGAAACCAAAAGGGAAAAGACAAAGATAGCAGATACCTGAATCTTTAAACCCTCCTTTGCCTCTACTGCCTGGTGAATCCCCTCAGACCATCTCCTTTTCTCTTCAACTCTTCCTGTCAGCTGGAAATTTGTATACATGGTCATCATACAGTCAGACTAATATGAAAGCATCAGCAATGAAATCATATTCACCAACTAACAAAATTAAGGCCATACTCTGCTCGTGGGAATACAAAAAATTTAATGTCATAGTCAATACATCTACGAAATAGTGGCTATGGGTTAGCGGCATTTGCCTTTTTTGAAATACACATTTCTGTTCTGATCTAGTATAGGAAAACAAACAGTTTTTGCTTGGCTTGTGCCCACTTTGGAAGTGAAGATTTGGATAAGGGAGTGGCAGAGTACAAGGAGATTAAAATCAAGAGTTTAGATCTTACAATGGAAATTTTGGAAAGACGCAGTGTTATATGTGAAAAAATATAAGTTAAATTCATAGATGAATAGCACCAACAGTACATGAAAACAAGTTATAAATAATGCTATGGAAAAAGATAACATAATATTCCACATTTATATTGAAAAAGATATAATAGATAAGTATATCAGAATTGCATAAATTAGAAAACACAAGCAACTTTGAAAAGATTACCTCATTGATAATTAAAGCCTTCCCATCTCTGACTATGTATTGCACATCTCGGCGATAGAATTCTTTAGCTTTCAAAGCATTCATAACAAATCTGCAGTAAATCAACTTTTACTACTATATATGCAAACATGTTATAATATGTGCTATTAATCAGACCAGAAGAGTCCAGTACGTTTAACCACAATTTCCCAAGCATGAGATTTAAATGAAATGCAGTATAAAAGGAAAAAAAGGACCGCAGGGGGAGGGGGGTTAACCAGCTTGTTCTGATGTTAGTAATATACTACTTCATCCAAGGAAACAAAAATACAAGAGATCAATGAGAAAAATTTAAGAGAGGATGACATATATACCCAAGAATTTTTTGTCAAGAAAACAATGTAATTAGAAAACAAGTAAAGAAGCCAAACAAATAATAATTAGCTAAAGATATCCAGTTTATATGTATATTTACCTAGCCCAGGGATCATTTTCATCCCAAAGGTCATTTGTTTCGAGAGCTGTTTCGGCAAGAGCAATTCCTTCCTCAGTCAACTCAACTGAATTATCTTTAAGCTCCACTTTATAATGCTGTCAACAAAATTTTTTGCAAATAACTATTTTCTTAATTTACACATATAAAGTTCTTTAAACTGCTTAGGATAAAGTATCACAAAAAATTGTACTCACGATCCCCTGCATAAGCAATTCAGCTACTTTTGCAGCAACAGGGTATCGAGCAGCATCTTTACTAGCCTGTGATACAGAAGCAGGACTAAGAATCAATCTATCATCAAATTCAGTCCATCAAAATGATCAGTTGAACACCACCAACCTAGATATTGAAGGGTATGGGGCAACAAGGCCAAAATTATAGGTTAAGTTTACCTCACCACTGATTAACAAAGGATTCCTTCCTTCATCTATCAGGACAGAATCAACTTCATCAACAATTGCAAAATGAAATGGCTTTGGCCTGTTTCCACATAGAATAGCCATAAGTGATCCATTAATGCACCAAGAAAGAAAATATATCAACTATCAAAGTAATATATACAACCATCTCATCACAAGTTGTCCACTATTTCCAGCGAGATTATCTCGTAGGTAGTCAAAACCAAGTTCCTAGGGAAAGGAGAAAGGAACAATCCAAATCAGGTAGAATAATTAACAAAAAAAGATAACAATATAAGAAACTGAAAAGGAATAAAATTACCGAGTTGTTGGTATATGTTATATCACATCTATAATTGGATCTCCTCTCTTCAGCAGCCATCCCCCTCTGTGGTTGAAAGGACGATATGGTTAATTTTAACAATAAGGCATGCTACTATTGTTTATCTAGAAAATATTGTCATTTACATTCATTGTTAAATATTGAAACACATGCTCTTTCAAACTCACCACCAAGCAAAGTTTACTAACCTGAATAAGACCAACCGAAAGACCTAAGAAACGATGAACACGGCCCATCCATTCAGCATCCCGCTGAGCTAAATAATCATTGACAGTTACCACTGCAATAAATGAGGAAGGAGAGAGAGAAAAAGGCAAATTAAGAAGCAAGTCCAGTGATTCTGGCAATGCCTTGGAGTGCTGGCACCCTCAAAGCTAGATATTGAAGTTTTCAATTTGCCTACTATACATACCATGGACACCCTCACCAGTCAGGGCATTAAGATATGCCGCCAAGGTAGAAACTAGAGTCTTTCCCTCCCCAGTTTTCATTTCCGCGATGGATCCATCATGAAGCACAGCCCCACCAATAATCTAGAAATTAAATACAAAGTCAAAAGAGTTCAGTGACCCAATCCTGAACGAAATTAAAAATGCATATATACAAAGAGATAGAAACCTGAACATCAAAATGGCGCATTCCAAGTTTTCTTCTAGCAGCTTCACGAACAACAGCAAATGCCTCTGAAAGAGTATAATTCAGTAAAATGGCAAGTCAGAGAAACAGAGAACCTCTACACAAAAATTCAAATGAGTTAAAAAGAAGAACCAGCTTGAATATCAGCAAGGGTATCCCCTAGCTTGAGCCTACGGCGAAACTCCTCAGTTTTGGCAGTCAACTGCAGCGGAAAATTCATTTCAAATCAAGGGAAAGTAAACAACGATGAGCATATTCATAATTAAGGGTACTACCTGCTCATCAGAGAGTCCCTGTATCTGCGGCTCGAACTCATTGACGGAGTTCACCAGACGATAGTAGTCACGAACAACCCATTGGTTCATGCTCGTGAAATCATTGATAGCCTTTTTTAAACGGCCAACATTCTCCTGAAACAAAGAAACGATATATACAATCATCGTTTTGACATAGGCAAAATATCAAACATGTAGTGCGCATGGACCACATAAGTGCACCTTGACAGAAGCAACAACGGGAGGGCGCCTACTACTACGGCATCGCGAGCGACGGCAGGATGAAAAAGAAGAAGACGGTACAATAAAGCTGACATTGGCATTAAAGGAAGCTGTTCTCTGAAGTGGCTTTGTAGCGAAGAGATACGAATTTGAGAGCGCAGGCACGGTGGCCATAGCAGACCTCAATTCCAAAATCCAAACTTCAACGAGCGAACGTGGATTCCTTATTCAATATGCACCAGCTGATTTCAGACTGACCAAGACAGCGAAAGAAGAAAGGAAATCACAAACGAACCTCAGGGACAAGCTTATAGTATTTACCCTGCACTTTCTTCTTTAAGAGAAGATTATGAACTAAAAACACATAGCGAAGTGTAAATGGAGCAATACTAACTTGGTTTTGAACTTGGATTATTGTCCCATTCTCCCCATTGATGGAAGTGAGAAAATAAAATGCTGATTTGAACAATTGGAAAAAGGAGAGGAAGACGAGAAAAGTGATTACTGATTAGGAATAGGGTGAATATGAATATGGTTGCGTTAGTTATGGAAAACGTTCACAAGGTCATGTGTTGAATATTGTCATGTGTTCACTTGTTGTTTGCCAAGTGCTTTTTTTCGGTTGGCAAGTATCAAGATAAGTTAAGTACTCATCTTTTATTGTTGGTCAATTTATTGCTGCATACACAAGACGGGATTCAAAGCTCGACCTTGCTTAAACGACCTAGTAAGCTTGACCACTAGACCAACCAAACTTGATTTCTTATGCTAATTGCTTTTATTTTTGGATATTTGTGGTAACTCTCTCGGAAAAAATTTTCTTAGAAAATCAAGTATGGTGATCAACTCTTCTGTATGATTAAATTTGTCTTTATTATTATAAAACTCCCTTACTAATTTGTACGTGGATATGAAGTTATGATTGATCTAAATCATTATATTTAAGAGACGGAACAACTTAGCAGAATCATTTTGAATCAAAATTGCATAGATAATTGACTAAAATTAACTTTGAAACAGATGATAG
The DNA here is from genome assembly GCA_003254925.1 of Chamaecrista fasciculata. Lineage (NCBI taxonomy): Eukaryota > Viridiplantae > Streptophyta > Magnoliopsida > Fabales > Fabaceae > Chamaecrista > Chamaecrista fasciculata. The sequence continues at coordinate 217,017 of QANZ01045302.1, read as the reverse complement.
ACCAAAATAAGCGTTACACGGAACAATTTATTTGAAAACCCGGAAATTGATAGGAACCAAAATTATTCAGAAATCTTTTTTGAAGAGATTTGCAAAAAGTTTTCAAAACCATCTTAATTCTCCTCTTGAGTTATTTTGTTGCATATTTTGACCAACAGTTTTATTTACTTCTGGACTTTGGTAATGAATTAGTCTTTGTTTGATTAACATAGCAGCAAAAATTTAATTTTATCATTTTTTCTCGACTTGTTCATCCTTCTATTTTGATTTCATGTTTGCTTCTTGAATTGAAATTCAACTTTACCTTCCTCATCTATCAACAGTTTTTAGCTCCGATTCCACTTGTTAATTAATGTTGAGTTCATCTCAATCCAATTTCTTTTTTTAAAAGTTAAACCTGGTAAGTGGCAAAAAAAACACATCCGAATTCAATATGCAGGAAATAATACAATTCAGATACAATGTTACGTACGTCTAAAGACTCGTTTTTTTGTTATTTATTATTTTTTAAACAACCTGAGTCATTATAAGAAAATAACTCTGTCGATGTATGACAAAGCTGAAACCTATGGAACCTGTAATCGAATCGCTGAAAAGCACACTAAGAATTTCTAATCTAATTATTTACAAGAAGATCCCAGGCTATAAAAAAATAAAAACGAGATGCGCTTTCGGTGTAAAATATGTACATAACTCCATTGAAGACGAAGTGTCACTTGAATCAGAATATTGACATCTGGCAGAAAAAAATAAGGGAGAATAAACAAAGGATTCCAAAGCTAATTAACACAAGGCTTTTTGTGAAACTTAGGCTAGAATAGAAGCATACCAGGTGAAATTCTTCAGGTTCCCATGATAAACCTGGCACAAACAAATAAATTACCGCGGTTGAGTGGTTAGTCATAAGCACAAACAAACACAAACTAAGAGAGAGATCACAAGCTACACAACCATAAACTTTAGAATGATTCTGTAGTGATTTGGTGGTGGTTTTACAGAGTCCAATGCAAAAACGTGTGCGTGCGCGCGAGTGTGTAATATATTAACGTTATGCAAGCAAAGCATATGTCCTTTCAGTTACTCCCTCCCATTCTATATATCTGATTTTTAAGGTAAATACACACCGACCAAGAAAATGATTAGCTCACTTAAAATGAAGAAAAAAATGAGATAAAAAGACTAAACTATCCCTATTAAATTACTTGGAAAATGTTTATTCATTTATAACTCTATTATATTTAATAGAGATAGAATGGTAAAAGAATAATTAATGTTCTCTTGAATTTGTAAAACATCAGATATTTTGGAATAAAAAAAAAAACTCTCCAAAAAAGCAGATATTCAGAACCAGAGGGGGTAGTTCATAAGAGCCAAAATCATCAGAGGATCAGGCAAAATCATTTTTTCTATTTTAACGAGGCAAAGCCAACATGAAAATTCGTCATTATAGTGCGAAATTCAAAATATGAATCAGTGCATCACTCACTTTATAGACAAATAAAAGTAGCTTTTGTGTCAGAAAAGAAAATGCTAAATAAGAGAATAATAGTTTTCAGGCTGCTTCGCTTGATCAATTAGTAAATCTCTATACTTGTGAGAAAGACTTACAATTAGTGTTACCGGAACTGAAGTCAATGCATCATTTTAAAATTATTACCCTCAAGTCATTCAATCTTCAAATTATGCATAGTGCATCACTTAAATAGTATCATCTCTCATTGAAAATTGAAATTTAAAAAAATAAATAAATAAAAAGGATGAAGAAGAATTGAGGCTTGAGTTCAACAAAGAATTTAATTAGAGGACGTGACATACCTTAATAGACTTATCAGCAAATCCAACAAATAAATTTTCTTGCCAACATAATATAGCTGTCACAACAGAACTGCAAGGAATATCTCCAATTGAATTGGCAACCAGTTGAAATTCATCTCCTGATAGTTCCTATATTTCAATAACTTAGGTAATGAGTTTATATGCCAATTGAAAAGATATTAATAAAATTAATATATAAATGTCATACCAGTGATTAATTTTTCACAAATATAAAAGAATGAAGAAAGAAAACTGACTTAACATCTATGTTATTGCCAAAAAGACCACAAGATTTTGCACTAGTACCTGTATATTAACTTTTTTGTCCCAACCTCCTGTATAAAGGTATTTCCCCTGAACACTAATAGCAAAAATGGCACCACTATGCAATTTTTGGGAGTTCATGAAGACGTCATTTCTCCAGACCTACACAAGCACAGGTTTAAACATGTCGTCCATTAACGCCACCAGTTAGTTATGTCAATTGAGTCCATATATTATTTCAAGTGGAACGCAATTCACTAATCTTAGGAAGCAAGTAACCTTTATGCATCCATTCTCATGAGCTGCAACAAGCAAATGTCTATCAGCAGCAATAGACAGGACAGATTTCATCTCTCCAGGCATATCTTCCCCCAGCACTGTCAAGAGGCTATGATCAGCAAGACTCCACAACCTAATGGTTCCATCCCAACTACCACTGTAAAGAACATCATCGCAGATTGCAAGTGTGGAAACTACAGATCGATGACCATTCATTGTGCATATCAAAGTTCCATCCTGGGAAAAAGATAGAGAAATCCATAAAATGCATTTCAAACAAGTTTTCTTTATGGCAATAAATAGGTTAACAAGATAATCACAAAGCCACCTTCAGTGACCAAGCTTTTATTGATCGATCTCCACTTCCGGTGTAAAGGAAAAGATTTCTTGAAACAATCAGAGCATGGATACCACTAAAGCGCCAATCTTTCTGTTCATACCATTTTCTCAAAGGGTCTTGCCCAAATGGAGAAGTTGCCTTCCAGATGAATATTCCCCCGCCACTATCACCAGTTATGCACAATGGTTCTTCTTCATCCACATAAACCAAAGCCATGACTTTATTCTCATGACCTTTAAAGGTGTGTAAATGGGAAAAGTCCTATATTATACAGATGAATATCATCAGAAAGAGAAATAGTTTGCATCATATAACCTTTTTATTCTATGACAACAACAATCTAGTCCTTATAAATTCGCCATATTTATAAATTGATGTTTCATATTGCATAACAATCAAACACTCAAGTTTGTTATTGCAAGTTATTGCTGTGAGCTTAAGACTTTGAGAATCCTATATAGCTCAAGGAAATGCGCCTAATGTAATTTTTCATAGATGTCTATTTTGAATAAGTCATATGGAATTTAATGACATAAAATTTCGAAGTTCAAACCAAACATACTCATGATTTTCTTTTTAAAAAAACTTTAATTTAGAAGTAAATAAGTAAAGTCCCGCAAATCACAAAAAGAATAAGTAAAGCTAATCATGACCATTTTTCTCTTTCTTCTTCTTTCTTTTGGCCTAAAAGATTTTCCAGAAGTCAAGTTGTGAACTGGCAATGCATGGGCAAAAACACCTGAAAAACTATCTGTTGGAAAAACTTTATAGGTGATTTCCGGACCACTTCATTTTCATTACCTACAACAGAGTGAAAGGCATTGTCATGACAGTATTACGAATGCGATTATTCCCCCAGCATAAAATTATCAGATAGTTGTGTTTTTGGAGTGTTACCTGCAATGACCATACACGGACAGTTTTATCAAATGAGGAGCTAAACAGAAACCCCCCTGCAAGATCATCAAGACAAAAAAACTTTTAAATCCGATATGCATAATGGACTTACTAGATAAGATATACTACTTCATTGCATGATAACCACAACCCCCGACAGATCAGGGCACCACTGAAGTGAAACTCTGGCCATTGCATAGGTAAGGCAACTCTGATGCTGACACTAATTAAGAACCAAGCTTATAATACAGGTTTCACTAAACCATTCAGTACCAACTCGTATAAGCACTTCAAAAGATTTCAAAACAATTTATGAAAGGCATGAGAAATTGTGAGCCAACCAATTCCAAAGCCTTGGGTTTTTCTGGCATTCCAATCCACAACATATGTAAATTATGGGATGCCTTATCCATCAATAGGCTGAAGGTCTTATGCACAATTCTACTTTAATACCCAAATAAAAATATAATTTGTTATGTTACATACAAAATCACTGTCTTAAGTTTCAGGTCATCCAGGCATAGTATCATGGAAGATGACTTAAAGTGATTGATATGTATCACAATAGAAGCAGGATTTATACCTCCAACAGCTAATCCAGTGATACAATCAAGATGGCCTTGCAGATGTTTAACTTCAGCCTTTCCCTTGGATAGGCCTTCAACAAATCCTTCATCGGAATTCTCCGCCCCATCTTGAACAAAATCTGGCCGACCACCATTGTCTTTATCCTGCAATATACAACCTCTCCGTGATTTTGAGCATTCCTGAGGTAACTGACTCAACTCCCCAAGAATCAAGCAACAATTTGCACTGTTTCTATTTAATGCAACATCGAAGGTGCTTAGAACATCGAATTGAGGTTTGAACAACATATCCCGAATGCATTTACTTACATCGGACACATCCGGGCGACTTCTGGGATTTATTTCCAAGCATTTGCACATAGTCTGCCTCAACAACAGATATTCTGATCCCAATTTATCTTCCAAAAAGGAACTAACTCTCTCCACCCAACAAATGTAACTAGCTGAAAAGTCAAACCCTTTCTTCTCTTCATTCATTTCCAAGGTATACCGAGGGAGCGCATCTCCAAAGAGAAGCTGCAGCAAAACACAAGCCAATGACCACACGTCAGAGCGATGCCCAACGTCGTATCTTGTGTGCTCACTCCCTTGAATGGTAGTCTCCTTGGGCAATAACTCAATCAAAAGCTCCGGACTTATGAAGTCCTCATTGCTCAAGACATACTTACAAATTGCTTGTTTTTTATCTGTTGTGTCAACAGAAACATCCATTAGAGTACAACGAAGCTTCCTTCCCATGGCCAACGCCTCATTCAAATCAAAATTAATGCCACCAAGCTCATCATAACAGAAGCAAGAACGTCCAAAATAGCCGGCAACCAAACCTTCTGTATGCAAATCGATAAACGCCTCACATATACGCATACCTATCATGGCAAAACTAACAAACCCATCTCTAGTCAACCCATCTCCAGTAAGACTGACAAATCCATTTCTCAACTCACTAAGCTTCTCAAGAAAACTACCTTTGCGTCTCTCACATATTAAATATAGAGGGCCACCAACTAAGTCACTCCACAAGCCATAAACCTTACATATCCTATTCAGCTTCATGGAAGCTTTGAGAATGAAAGCTAATTCTTCCCTCTGAGCCTCCTCCATCCCCTGCAAACACATCATAATTCGGGCAACATAACTAAGCTTGAACTTAACATTACCGTCATGAGGCGAAGAAGTAACCGGAAAAAGGCTCAGGCTCTGGTTTTCTTTCACGCAAACCCGACCTTTCAACGAAGAAGTCGAGCAGAATCGGGGTTGGGACTCCATCGAAACGACGTCGTGCGGAAGAACCCAATCAATCCAGGAGGCATAAAACTGGTCCGACCAGAAGGGAGTACAAAATTGAGAGTGACGATTATCCCCAATCTTGGGGGAATGCCGCTTCGATTTCTCGAAATCATCAGATGGGCGTTGGAGAGAGATCCTGAGGAGGTCGATGTTCTTGGGAAGAGAAGATGGGCCTTGCTGAGAAGAGTATTTGACGAGTTGAATACACGCAGGGCAGCGAATGGTGTTGGGGAATCGATGAGGGAGTTCGACGAGGCAAGATTCACAGACGGAGTGGCCGCAGGGAAGTACTCGAGGGATTGTGATCTTGTCGGTGTAGTTTTGGAGGCACACAGGGCACTCCGGCAACTCCATCATCGGAACTAGGTCAGAGATCGATGAAGTATAAACGCCGGCGACACTTTCTTTCTACTCGGATTTTTGTTCCAGTGATTCAGTGAAAGTGAAACAGTTTGTCCCAAAACGACGTTGCGTTACACGTAACTATTATTTTTGGGGCTAAAGTTCACTTTTGGTAACTTTGGCAAAGGTCTCAATTTGGTCTCATAATTTTTCTTGTTGCAATTTTGGTCTCATAACTTTGTTAAATGACTCAATTTGGTTTCATAACTTTTTTTGTTGCAATTTTGGTCTCATAACTTCTGAAAATGTCTCACCGTTGGTCCCAAACTAATTTCCATCCATTTTTTGTCGTTAAAGATGATCTAACATACTGAGTTGAATGATGACGTGACAAATATGGGTGAAATGGATTTAACGGCAAAATTATGGGACCAAAAGTGCACTTTAGCCTATTTTTGGCTTAATTAGCGTTTTGAACAATTGGTTGTGTGAGAAAAACTTATTTATAATCTCATATACAAATTTGGCAAAAGTATTCTTTTAATCCCTAAATTTTATATCAACTTTCAATTTTGTTTCTAATGTTTTTTACTATCAATTTTGTTCTCACTATTTTACACTTTGGTCAATTTCATACTTGGAGTAACTTCTTTTAATAAATTAATGATAAATTTTATCTTACTTTTTTAATCTGAGTTAAGATTTGAGTTTCTTTTTCTATCAATTTTACATTACATGTCATGAGCGATGTAGAATTTGTCGTTAATATTTAACTAAAGTAATAATAAATGAAAAAATTGACTTAAATGTGAAATATTTGGAAGTAAGAAAAAATATTAAATACAAAATTGAAAGTTCACTTAAAGTTTGTGTCTTTGTGAAATTAAAAATTAGGCTAAAGTGCATTTTTGATTTCATAACTTTTGCTAAGGTCTCAATTTGGTCCTATAACTTTTTTTTTGCACTTTTGGTCCCATATCTTTTGCTCAAGTTACAGATTTGACACCGTGTTACACCTTTAGTCTCATATCTTTGAGTCATGTTGCAGAATTGGTCTCATATATTTTGGTCAAATTGCAAAATTGGTCACATATCTTTAGGTCAGATGCATAATTGGTCCCATATATTTTGATCAGGTGAGACTGACGGTGAAACTTTTTGTAAAAATATGGAATCGATTTTGTAACCTGACCAAAAGATATGGTACCAAAAGTGATACTGGACCAAATTTGTGAGTTTTTGCAAAGATATGGACCAAAAGTGCAACAACAAAAATTATGAGACTAAATTGAGACCTGAGCAAAAGTTATGAAACTAAAAGTATATTTTAACCTAAAAATTATTTGAAAGAAGTTGTTGGTAAGAATCTCAAGGAAACAACGAAAGGAAGAATATGATAGGGTGGTAAGAAGTTGACCGAAGAAAATATTGGGGTGTAAAATAAACAAGGTCAAAACCTAATTTTGGAGGTCAATTTCATTTTGATTCTAAACCTAGCTTTTATTTAAATTCTCAAACTTTCACATTTGGTGAGTTTTGGTCCTCAAAATGTGATTTTGTCTAGTTTCTACTGGTATTTCTAATCTAGACAGTTGAGATAGATTATTTTTCTCTCATATGTGNTTCTCTTTCATGTGTCATAATAAGTGAGTTAATAAAGAGAAAAAAAAAATCATTCTTAATCACACATTAGAGATAAATTTTTGTTAATTTTTCTTTTAAAAAGAAAAATATTTTCTTTTCTTCTTTGTTAAATCACTTATTATGACGCATATAAGAGAGAAACTATTCATATTAGTTGTCCATTTTAGCTAACGAAAGAAACAAAATGAAATCACATTTTGGGTACAAAAATAGAATAAACATAAAAGTTTGAGGATCAAGATAAAATAAAAAATAGTTTTGACTAAAATAAAATTACCTCATAACTTAAGGACCAAAATGACTATTTGACCTAAGAAAAAGGAAAACAAATTTTCTTCACAAAAAAGTGTTTTTGGTTAAAAAATGTATTTTCTTTTCCATCTATAGGGATCACAATGGTTTAGGATACTTAGGATATCCATCCGTATCCGTTCGAAAAAATATCCGATATCCGTCGGATTCNGTCTAGTTTCTACTGTTATTTCTAATCTAGATAGTTGAGATAGATTATTTTTCTCTCGTGTCATAATAAGTGAGTTAATAAAGAGAAAATTAAAATTTTTTATTTTGAATCATAAATTATAAATAAACCTTGGTTGATTTTTCTTTTAAAAATTAAAAATTTTTCTTTTGCTCTTTACTAACTTGCTTATTCTGACACATATGAGAAACAAATGGTTCATTTTAATTGTCCAAATTAAAATTAACGATATAAACTAGAAAAACAATCACATTTTGAATTACTATAGAATAAATGTGAAAATTTGAGTACCAAAACAAAAAAAAATAGTTTAATAACCCAAATAAAATTTACTTTAATATTTAAGGACCAAAATGTTATTTGACCCATAAACAAAGTGCAAGTAGTAGTTTATATAAGTATTTTATCTTTGTCACACCCAAGTAACTTCTTGTACCAATTGTAAATTTATAATAAGGATTATGAGGTGCAAAAAGCGTTATTAAATAAATTGCTTTGGTCTTGGTAAGTTCCGGGTCCAACTCACCTAAACTTTTTAATACCAAAATAGATATTAATATACTTGACAATTAAAAATTAAAATGATCAAAAGCCGTGAGCTAGACATAATTTATTCAAATAGACCTTTATAGCAGACTATTAAGAATGAGACTTCGACTTGCCGACTTTTACATGAGTCAAAAATCACACAATAATATATCCTTATACTCGTGAATGTTCGTTAGGTTCTTGGTCAAGCATTGCGGCAAAAAGAAAACAATGAATTAGTTAGTACGTGCCTTTAAACTTTAAAGTTAAAAAACTAAATGAATTTTTTTTTAGATACAAGAGAAAGTTTAGGTGAGTTGGGCTATGAGATCTCGTCAAGACGAGTACAGGCCTCAAAAATCTATGAACACTTACAGAAGTACTTATAGATTACATACTAACAATGTCCTCACATCGGCAGTAAAAATTAAACACACAATCTTATGGGTTATGAGTCGAATTCTTAACAACTAGACCAACATTTGTTGACAAAAAAAAACTAATAAATTTGTTCATTGCGTCTAAAACAAGCAACAAGCACAAGTAGGCATTTAAAATATAGAATATAGATGAAAGAGTATTCAAGTCAAGAATTATATAATATAAAAAATGAATATATTTCTTCGTTTCTCCTATGTTTATGACATTCTTCCAACTATATATATTCTCAAGAAAAAAAAAATCAAACGTATAGAAAATATCTACCTAGTAGCTAGCACGCCTTTGAAGGTTGATTATTAGAACCTACCAAATTGCAAATGGTGGGCGTGAAGTTTCTGACCTAAACTATACTTGAAGATGATGAACTAAACAATGTAGATCTTCCACTTACTGGAAAACCATACAATAAAGAAGATTGAAACGACTCATGTGCTAAAGGCACAGGCCTATCTGGCAAATTTGGAATGTCAATATCACCTTCTAACATCTTAAGTGCCTCAGAAATCGTAGGTCTCAAAGCCACCATAACATGAGCACAAAGAATCCCAACAAGAACAAACCTTTCCATTATTCTCTTAGGCCCTTCTTCTCTTATACACTCATCCAATATTTCCTCTATCTTCCCTGATTTCGCATGAGTCCAAGCCCAATCTGTAATCAAAAGAACCGATGAATTTGAAGTATCAAGCACTTTTCTCCCACTCATCACTTCAAGAATCACAATGCCAAAACTATACACATCACTTTTCTCTGTTAATTGACCATAAAGAGCATACTCTGGTGCTAAATAACCATAAGTACCAGCCACTCTTGTTGTTAAATGAGATTGACCTTCATTTCCTTGTTTTGCCAATCCAAAATCTGCAACTTTGGCTTTCATTGTGGAGTCTAATAAAATGTTTGTAGACTTTATGTCACGATGGTAAATTGGGGGTTTGATTTCATAATGCAAATAAGCAAGCCCTTTTGCCACGTCTATGATTATGTTCTTCCTCTGTGGCCAGGTCAGCCTCGAGAGAGATAATTGGTAACTTAAGCTGCTATTAGGCATATAATCATAAACCAAAAACCTCCTCTTACCGTTAGAATTATCACTCGTGACACAACATCCTCGTAAAGCAACGAGATTCCTGTGCTTAATCTTGCTAATAATCTCAACCTCATAGCAAAATTCTTCATCCCCTTTTGTCTCCAAATCAAAAATTTCCTTCACAGCCACCAAGGTTCCATCTTGAAGACACCCTTTGTACACAACACCATCAGATCCTTGACCAATCAAATTCCTCTGTGAGAATTTATCAGTGGCTTTCTCAAGTTCTAACAAATGAAACCACTTGGCTCCAGTATAAGGCAAAACCGTTGATCTCACACTACTCACGACTCGTTTATGATGAATATATTCCCTCCTTTTTCTGTCCCATTTTCTATACACAATAATGAGAACAAAAGCAAGAATGACACCAACCAAAGCACCTAACAACCCAAAAACTAGCTTCAAAGCTCGTTCTTTCTTGGAAGATTTTTTGATTGCACCACTAGACAGAGGCATCCCGAGAATACAAGAAGCTGATCTTACATCTTTAGGACCGTATTCGTTAACAACTCCAGCAGCATATAATACAGTGAAGTAGAAACATTTTGTGGCGTTTGGATCAATTGCTGTTAATTGAGAAGTGACTTTCAAGCCAGCATCAAGACATGTGCCACAACGAGTGAGAGCAGAGAGATCACCATTACAGTATGTGTCCAAAGGGTTCATCATCCCTACCTGTTTAGAAAATTCAAAAAACATATAGACTTTGGGTCGCAATAAATCCTTTTTTTAAAAAAGAAAAACTATTTATAATTGATCGAGAGACATAAGTATATGTCTGTTAATTACTAATAGATAGTACCTTGGATTTGAAGTCTTGGGTGGTTTTAATTCCGGCACAACTAGAGGAATTAGCAACGAATTGGGTGGCGTTGTGGAAACAATAAGGGACGAGACTTTGATTGATTGATAGAGACTCGAGCTTGGATCCGAAATCAGAGAGGCAAGAAGTAGAGGAGTTAACGTTAGGGAGTTCGAAGACGTTGGTGTCACGGAGGTGTTGGGCGAGGCCCATACCAAAGAGACTAAGGAGGGTTTGGCAGCAATGGGTTGCATTGGTGGAGGAGTTTGAGCAAGTTGAAGTGTCCCAAGGGAAGGTTTGGACATAGGAGAGATCAAAAGGACATGAAGAAGAATTAGAAGAAGAAGAAGAAGAAGGTTGTATGAAGATGGTGAGGATGATGAGAAGGGGAAGAAGGAAGAGGAAGAATGGCTTGGCCATAATTGTGTTTGTGAGGAACAAAACTAGGAGTGAAGAAACCGTTGGGGTTTTGGATAAATATTAATTGGATGTGTCTAAAGACAAAGATGTTAGAGGGTAGATGTTGGGGTTTTGGATAAATATTAATTGGATGTGTCTTGAGTCAATCATGGTTTGCTAGAGGGTAGAATCGTATAAGTGTATTATATATAACCAACCAAGCATAACGAAAAAGACAAAGATGTTTCTTTCTACTCCAGGCAGCTTACGCAACTTGCGTAATAATTTAATTAATGTCTGCATGGAGGCAATAGTCAAAGGGTATTACTGATATTCTCTCTCTTTTTTTTTCACTCGCCTAGTGTATTCAAAACGTGGATGCTGAGTAATTTCCAAACCAGTCAGTCAAAACTCAGAACATAATTGAATGGATGAAAAGTTGAAAACAACTTTAAAAGGTAAAAATTTCATCTTAATCCTTACACGGTAAAAATTGGATCCTCTAAAATTATATCTTCTAGAGTTCTATGTATTTAGACTATTTTTAAGCTTCTAATTTTTTATTTATTGTTGAGATCTTGACACATGACGAGCTCGTTTAACAAAAACACATGGTTTTATAGTCTTGGTTAGTTAGGCAATCCATTATAGAAGACTACCAAAAATCTCTGATTACAGAGGATCCAAGTCCTAAATTGTAAGGTAAATTTTATTTTTATCTCAAAACTATTTCTTATTTCATATTAGTCTTTAAATCTTCACTAAAAAAATTTTTGTAGTTCAGACATCCATCTTAGAGGTAATAAGAAAAAAATAGACAGAATCATAATTGAAATTAATAATGTAACAAGTGAGAGAATTTAAAAATTAAAACAGAACAAAAAAAAAAGTTTATAGACCAATACAAAATTCAGTCAATAATTCAAATACTAAATTTTAAAATTGTTGTGGTGATTTCCAAGTAGAGCATTTTCCAGCCCCAAATGCGGGTAATCGCCGAAATCCAATTTATTAATTTAACATAAAATCATCCTAGTCAATTAGCCAGAAAATTCATCCTTGACCTCGTTCACTGTATTTTCGATTTCATTTCTTCTTTTCTATATTTTACCATCTCATGCGCATTAGGAATTTAGGATGCGGCTAGCATTAGTGGCACGGGAATCTCAATTCTTACATGTCAATTGCGTCTATAACTTTTTTAATGATTAATTATAAATATCAATTGAATGTACAAATATTGTCGATGCATAAATAATAATTCCTACTACATGTGTGGCACAAATATCACGTGTGTTAAGTGTTTTTTAGAAAACTATATTCTTGGTCAAACTATCAAACTTGATGTTTTGAACCAGAAATTTAGGGCATGATTGGTTTAAGAAAATGTTTCTTGTTTTCATTTTATGTTTCCATTTCTGGAATTCTATTTTCATTTCAAAATTTTCAATATTTAGGAAATATGTTTGTTTTATAAAGTTAAAAAATCGTTTTCATTCATATTTAAATTATGCTAACTTGAATAACACTAATTTTTATATGTTTTTAAGTTTGATTATAGCTAAATGATGATATTAACATGATTAAATAGTTTACTTTTGTGTAATGTTGCAAAATATCATAAGTTTGTTTTTGGAAATACTGGAAACGTCTTTTTGACGTTTCCTGTTTTCAGCCTGTTTCAGAAAATGTTTCCAGAAAACATTTCCAAAAAAACTGTACAAAACACGTTTTCAGTCATATTTCCTGTTTTCAGTGAAAATGGAAACAGGAAACAGGGCAACCAATCAGACCCTTAGGATGCCCTTTTCAGGTTTTCATGTAACTTCCATGATCTTGCCTAAATTCTTATAGACAGTCGTAGTCAAGTCTCCTCTTAGAAGTTAGAAAATAGAAACAATCCTATTTTTTTTTTGCCATTTTTCTTGTGAGTTTCTTTCTTGTTTTATTTTTGGTGGAAATTATTGTTTTTCATTTATCAAGGATGGCTATTGGCTATCAAATAAGCAAATTTGGATGTTTGCAATGAATAGTTGTATAGTCGTATCGCTTACTTTAGACGTGGACAAATATAATACTCATTATATACGTAGTTGCATAAACAACATACAAGTCATATTTGCTATTAGGCCTTCTTTTTTAAAGGAAGTATAGTTGCCAAAATGGAAAATAATATAAAATATAGGCTTAAGTGCACTTTTGGTCCCATAACTATGATAAAGGTTTCATTTTGGTCCCATAACTTTTTTTGTTGCAATTTTGGTCTCATAACTTCTCAAAAGGTTCTACCGTTAGTCCCTTGGTGAATTTCATTCATATTTAGCCGTTAAGTATGACGTGGCATAGTGACTAGGATCATTATGTGGCAAAATAAGATGAAATGGACTGAAATATGATCTATATGCAACATATTAAAACTTATCTATACCCAACCACAATATATACAAAGAGTGGTACTTCCTCTTCCTCGTCAGCCCAACGGGACTTCCTCTTCCTCGTTCCGCTTCCCGATTTGCCGTCGCCGCCGCTTTGGTCGTTCGACTCTGGCTGAGGATCCCATCGACTTCGTCGGTGCCTTCTGCTTGAAGTCTCTTCTTCCCCACCAGATTGGTCCCTGTCAGTACCACTCTTTGTATATATGGTGGTTGGGTATAGATAAGTTTTAATATGTTGTATATAATTCCTATTTCAGTCCACTTCATCTTATTTTGCCACATCATGATCCTAGTTACTATGCCACGTCATACTTAACGGCTAAATATTGATGGAATTCACCAAGGGACTAACGGTGGAACCTTTTGAGAAGTTATGGGACCAAAATTGCAACAAAAGAAGTTATGGGACTAAAATGAAACCTTTGTCATAGTTATGGGACCAAAATTGCAACAAAAAAAGTTATGGGACCAAAATGAAACCTTTGTCATAGTTATGGGACCAAAAGTGCACTTAAGCCTAAAATATAAAATGATTCCTATCTTTCAAGTTTTAGTTGGGCACAAGTGCAGAGCTGGCTGGTAGGTAGAATTAGATGATTGCGCATGTAAATTATATATGAACGAACAGCTCAGTTGGGTTGAAAGGAAAGTATGTAAATTTAAGCTAACACTTTCTTCTTATTCATATATATTATAGAACGCAAAAAAAAAAAAAAAAGAAGAAAAAACCCC
>QANZ01045302.1:188080-201471 GCA_003254925.1 Chamaecrista fasciculata | reverse complement strand
GTTTTGATCCTATTATAAAAAGAAAAGGACCTTAATATAAGAAAATAAAACTTTTGGGGATGAAAGTTTATTTTTACTCTTTTTTTAACGGAAAAATGGATGGAAAACGTTAGAGGGACCAACTTTTTCAAGTTTTGCATAACTGGGGGACCAATATGGAACAAAAAATAACTGGGGGACCTATTTGGAACAAGGAGCATAACTGAGGAACCAAAATAGGACTTTGGCCAAAAATATATAAAGGGTGATAGGAAAATAATAGTATAATTCAATTAGATAAAAATATTAATTTCTTCCTCAAATTTTACACTAACTGTCAATTTCATCCCCAATTTATTTTTATTGTCAATTTTGTCCCTAATATTTTATATTTTAGTTAATTTTATCATTTGATTAACTTTTTTTTTCAATAAATTAACGATAGATTGTATCATATTTTTCAATTTGAATTAAGATTTGAGTTTTTTTTTAATCAATTTTACATTACATATAATTAGTCAGATAGATTCTATCGTCAATATTTGACTAAAGTAAGAGCAAAAGATAAAATTGACGAAAATATAAAACATTTAGATTGAAATTGATAATAAAAAAAGATTGGACACGAAATTTACACGTGTTGTAAAATTCAGATCAATTCATGCAAAAAAAAAAATACCATTCAATTATTACCGATCAATTCAGGCAAAAAAAAAAAAATTATCACCGATGAACGCGTTATTTTGCCACCGTCATGGTATGAAGTTGTACAGTTGTCGAAGAAAGATGGCATGAGAGAGAAGACAGATTGAAGTGAAGAGAGAGAGAGAGAGAGAAGGAGAAGTGTAAACTTCGTAGATCGGATTTCCCTCTCTCATTCTCCCCGGAAAATTTTCCCTTCCCTATCTTTTTTTATCACTACCTTCCCGCCAATTCGTCTTCGCCATCTGACGAGAGAAAAAGCCTTGACGCAATTACAATCCCAATTCTTTTTTCGAGATTCTGAGCCCTACATTTTCTGATTTCCGTATACACGCTTCACGGATTTTTTATTTCTTCTTTGGATTAAGTTTTCCTGACACGGATTTTTCTTCACAAAATTACTTACGTCGGCGTTCCTGCTGGGGATTTCGGCTGTGTTTTCCTTGATATTCTACATATTATTTGTTGAATCTCGGTTTTCCTGAAGAATGGACCAGTTTGGTGTGTTAACTGAAAGTTATGGGTTGAAACCACAAGGAAAATCGGCTCCTATGGCGTCTGCTAAACGAGCTACTGATGTTGGTAATTCTCAAACAGGGAATTTTGGGATCAATTCAGGTCTCCATTCCAAATCTGACCATTATGGATCCAGATCTTCTCAACGCTCCACCTTTGATTATGGTTCTTTTCTCGACGATAATAATGGAGTTTTTAAATCCCGTAGCAATAATAATAACTCCCATAATTTTGGGGGTCTTGATGATGGGATTGATATCTTTGGTGGACCTAATAAACCTGCCTCCCAATCGAATGGCGGTAATGACTTCTCGTTTGATTATGATTCAATATTCATGGGACCGAATGATTCAGTTTCGACGTCTTCGTCTTCACACAATCATGTAGATGACATATTTGGTGGAATGCCTGGATTGAAGAAATCGGCACCTGCCAAAACTGGCCATGGGCTTGCAGCATTTCCCTCGCCGCCTAAGCATAGTGTTCCTGCTGGCGATTCATTGGGTAAGATTGTTTTGCCGCAATCAAAATCCAAAAATTCTAACAAGAAAGGATCTGACAAGCTCGCCAAGTCAGTACCTGAGGTTGAAGATTTGATAACCGGATTTGGTGGAAACGGTCATTCAAATAACAGGTATAGAGCTCTTAATTGTTCCTCTATTTTCTACTTCTGATTAGTATTATGCCCTTGGCTGTAGAGATCACTGGTTGATAGCGTAAGTGTTTCATTTTTCTCAAGGGTAACTCTTCTTGCAAACCTATCTTGAGGTATAATTTTCTTACCTTCTAAAGCTTTTATATTAACTTCTAATAATAATAGCTTGGTATGGTGCTAGGACTAGCAAATGGTATAAATTCTCTGCCTCCTAAACTATGATGAAAATTTCTTAGAAATGATCAACGTACGAATATTGTATTCCTTGCAGATTGAGGTGTAAATAAAAAATTGAATGTGAGGATAGCATTTCTCTCTTGGGAAATGCTAGACTATTGTAGCTAGGATTATAACCTCACCAGTATCATTAAGATGAGAAAATTGTGGATATATTTGTCAAATGCTAAAATTAGATGAGAGTTCATAATTGTGAGAGGCATTTTGCATGAAATTTTGCTTACAAAATTAAATTTAGGTTGATTTTCTGAGTTTATATATGAATTTGGTTGTGAGTGTAGATTTGAGATGTGTGATAGGGTTTACAAGGATTCTGGATGCATGCATGCATGCCTGACCTTCATTTTGGGGTACATGTATTGGATGATCTTGGGCATGAACCAAGGCATGGCTTTAAAGCTGTGCATCAAAATATTCAAGCTATCAATGTGTACGTGCTTCAAAATATTATATGTTATATTGGCCTGCATTAATGATCCTAATTAATTATTTTTAGAAAATTTAACACTTCCCATCCTCAAGTGATTAAGTTGTTTATTGCATGAATTTTAAATGAAGACACTTTTTTCTCTGATCTTCATCTGTAGGTGTTATTCTTCAATAATTTTCTGACCTTTTTTCATTTCATGACTTCTTTTTTTTCAGCAAAGCACGTACTGAGATGAATAAGCCTCCACAGGATGACCCATTTTTAATTTTTGAAACAACTTCAAGTAATGCATCATCATCATTCTCTGATCCATTGGAACAGATTACTAAGTTGAGTAATGCTGGAGGTACACGAGGCAGCTCCAAAACCCCATCATTGAGGCCTCCACCAAAATCAACTAACGGTTTAAATATAAATCAAGGTTGTTACGAATGTTCAGGCTAAAAAGTAAAACTATGAATGGCCATATACTTTAATCATTAACTAAGTAGTTTGCCTAATTGTTAATGATGCAGTTAATAGCTTGGGTGTATCATCAATAGATGAACTTGAGGAATTTGCCATGGGCCAACCGCAGAATAATGCCAGGGCCAATATTCATCGTAGTGAAACTAAACAAAACTCAGCGGCTAAGACAAACAAAAGTAAAGGTGCTCCAGATTCTGCAAAAGTGAATCAATTTAAAACTGTGGATGATCTCGAATCCTTTTTCAGCGTGAGTTCTCGATCAAACAGTGCACCTAAGTCAAGGGCCACAACTATGGTAAAAGCTTTTGAAATAACAAGTTTGAATGTTTCAGCTATACTAGAGATTATATTCAATGCTTTTTTGGGTGCTGTATTGCGTAGGATCAAAAACTTAATGGGCAAACGCAAAACAAAAGGAGACCTGAAGTGCCTCAAAGGGTGCCATCTGGATCCTCAGCCAGTGTGAAGAAATCTACTGTGACAACATCATTTGATGACCTTTCCATGATGTTTGATGGTAAGTTATAGTTTGAGTGTATAAGTTTTTATTGGGTAATTTACTTTCCAACACATTTGCATTTTCTTTTTTGTTGCAAAAGCCGCTTCATCTGAATTTGAGGAAGTTGAAGGGGAGCCTGAAGAAAGACGAAGAGCAAGATTAGAACGTCACCAGAGAACGCAGGAAAGAGCGGTGTGTATTATTGTGTTTCCTGTTTACTTAATTAATTAGTGAATGCTTAAGCAAACTTTAACAAAAATGTTGTGCCATAACTTTTATCACTATCTTCAGTTATATAAAATGGCTAATTCCTTTTTTAACATGTCTGTATTTGCTAAATCAATTTGATTGTTAAGTTTATGCTTAATTCTCCTTGTATAGGCTCAGCATAAGATATACACACATCTGTATTTGACCTTTTTAGGCCTAGACAGACTGCTTAATTTGAACCCAAGATTGTTAAATATGTCATGGTGTACATTAAGTCATTAACCCTATCAATCATTACAGTATAGGTTTTATATTTTTCCTGGTATAATTTATTGCTCTGCTGACTGTCATATTTTCAGGCACAAGCAGTGGCTGATATGAAGCAGCGCAACCTACAAACTACAATGGAGCAAGAAGAAAAGCGCGTAAGTTTCTGTAGTGTTTTTATTTGGTTGATTACTACTTTCCCTTGAGTATTATGTTATCCTTGTCCAGAACATAATTTTATATCATTCCTGTTTTATCTGAACCGTATTGTTTGATTACTTATGGACTAGTGTTTCCATTAATTTTTTTCCCCTTTCTATATAATTTTTGTTACATACCTTATTGTGGCATTGGATTATAATCTGGCAGAGAATCGCCGAAACTGCGGATGTTCAGATAAAGCGGTGGGCTGCAGGGAAAGAAGGCAATATGCGGGCTTTGCTATCAACATTACAAAATGTGCGCTCTTTCACTGCTATTGTTAAGAATTCAATGCACTTTGGGGCTTTAAAGTATGGTATTTTTGTTGTTTAACATGATTTGCATTCTTAGTGACTAGTGCAAGAAAGCATTGCATGATGAAATGAAGAAGGAAATAGAAACATCAGGTTGTTTATGTATATGCTGGTTAGTCTGTTATAACAGGCCCAGAGAAGGAGTTACTTGGTGCTCATTCATAGTCAAGGTTCAAAAAAGATATCACTAGGAGATTTGGGCAGAGCGATTAATCAGTCAAAATTATGTGAAGATAGACAGTTGAAGAAACAGTAGATCATATATTAATTTTCGATAAAAAAAAAAAGTAGATCATATATTAATTATATTGAATGAAAAAACTTTATTCGATCAATATGTATAAACTTGCTGAATGGTTTGTTTATTTTGGATCATATATCTTTAGGATGGGATGAGATATTATATTTTATCTGCTAATACACCCTTCAGTTGTTTACAAGATCTCTTGTCTGTGTTTCTCATCTGGTATTAAGCGATTGAGCTTGAGATTTAGAAGAGGATGGGAGAATCTACACTAGGCCACCTAATAATAACATGGCTATTTTAGTTAGAAAAGAGAGTTATATCCATAAGCTTTTACTTTTAGAGCCTGCTACGCAGTTAATAACTGTCTCCCATAATAACTTTCGTTCAACCAGGTTCTCTGGCCTGAATGCGGCTGGCAGCCGGTGTCTCTGACGGACATGATTACTTCTGCTTCTGTTAAAAAAGTTTATAGAAAAGCAACATTGTGCATTCACCCAGATAAAGTTCAACAGAAAGGTGCTAGTCTTGAACAGAAATATACTGCAGAGAAGGTTTTTGACATCCTCAAGGTACATAATTAAATAAATAATTTACTTTGTTTAGGATTTCTTACCTTGTTATATCTGCCCTAAAACAAATATTAAATGACACTAGCTTTCTGTTGTTATGTTTTTGGATATGCCACATTATTCGACAATAAATTTTGAGCTTCTGCTAGTTGGGCTTCCATCATTCACCTTCATATCTGAGCATATAAATCTACCCTTTTACTGATATAAATTTCAGAGTGTTGGACTTATACTGTATATTGTTTTAGTTAATTATATATGACGGTTTGGACTTTGGAATTTGTTGAGCATCAATTTAAGATCTGGCATGGCTTGTGGTCATCCAAGCAGATTTAAGCATCAGATTATCATAACTATATTTAACACCATTTTTGTATCTCCTCTTTTTTTCTGATATCCAAACAGGAAGCTTGGAACAAATTCAATGCAGAAGAGCTTTCCTAGATCCCTTTATTGTTCTTGCGGATCAATTATTCTATCAGACCTGGCGTGGTTTCATTTTCGGGACTATCTGCTTGGGTTGATGATAAATCGTTATTGTGATATTGTTGAAGATAGTTCTGGGTATACATATTAATTGGCACCGTTTTGCAGTGGATAAATTTTCGTGATGCAATGGTATTTGATTCTTTCAAAAGTTACGTTTTGTAAAGTAAGGCTGATTGAGGATTTGTACAAATTTTAAAGTTTCCTTCATAGTTACTTGAGACATTCCTGGCTAAATTTCACTTAGCCCTCCCAATCATGTAGAATAAGATAGCTTTATATGTACATTATATATTTTGTGGGAATGGGTTCAATTGTAAGTAGTAATTAGAATTGTGCCATTGTTTTTCCCTTTGTATCTGTGTTTAGGATATGTTGAAAATAGAAATGCTTCAATTGCCTGTTGATTCGAGTAAGTGAGATCGTGTTAATGATTCTGATTTGCCGCTTGTTTGTCTATAAGTAAAAACTTGCATATCTACATATTCAAATAATTGCTAAAATGAGAACATGAATTTTTTTAAGAGACTTGACGATTTTTATAAATCTTGTATCACTTACTGATATCTTACAGCCTAAAAGCGGCATAAGTGGGAAAAAAATTGGGTAAAAAATCAGCGAAAAGAAATAGATAGAAAACTAGAAAAAGTGAATTTAGGATGTTACTATTATATTGAAGTTTTAATATATAGTTAAGATAATCTCAACCAATTATTTTAAAGTGGTTGTAAAATGAGGAGTTGGCATATATTGAAGTAAACCCTTGTGTTGGTATGTAGTATTAAACACTTAATTGTTATGACTTGTAAATCTTAAGGACATTAGTCAGTTGATGAAGCTGGAGTTTGAGGTTAATCTGTCTAATGAAGCCCTTTTTTCTATCCTAACTTCCGTTCTTTAGGTTTGCCTTTTTCTTTCATATTGTAGTTTTCTCTCTGTTCCTATAATCGGAAAATTAAATTTCATTTTTTGGGCTAAAAAATTTCTTAACACTTATGGACCACTTGCCTAATTTAGGCCCTACAGCCCAATTGAAAAATCTGTGAGTAGTGACAGTCTGCAATATTGGTGGTGGACCTTGGGTACATTAGCCAAAAGCCCAAAATAAATATTCCAAGAATCAATCACCCACCACAGTCCAAACACCNCCTATTTGAAATTGATTGATGATCCTAACTTTGGGACTAAGGTTCATTAACTAAGGAAGGAAATTGTATGTTTTTGCCTCAATTGATGATTCAGTGGGTTTTAAATTTTCTGTGTTTTCAGTTTTGGTCCCTCTATCATTTGCTTTAATTTGTGTTGTTTTTGCATTTCTATTCCATTTCATGAAGAAAACATGTATTAGGGACCAAGATATAAGGTTTGTGGATCTTCAGGGATGCTCTTCCACTTTCATTTTGATAGTCAAGGACTAAAGTGAAAGGGTCTTGAAGTTTTCAGGACTAAACTGTAATTTAAAATACACGGAGAACTAACGGTGGGAGGTTTTCAAAACATATGGGACCAAAACTGGGACAAAAAAAAGATATAGGACTGATTTGGGACCTAGAGCAAAGATACAGGACCAAATACGGGACTAAAAAAGTTATAGGACTGATTTGGGAATTGGAGCAAAGTTACAGGACCAAATTCGAGACAAAAAAAATTATAGGACTGATTTGGGAACTGCAGCAAAGTTATAGGACCAAATTTGCACTTTGGCCAAAAAAAACAATTACATTAATTAATAATTACTTATATTAGTTAGGTCCCCCGTCCCCCACTTATGACTTGTGAGTCAACCTATCTACCTCAATTTTCTGTGCCGCCACCCCAATACAACCTCTTTTTAGAATAAGTGTTTCCTCATTTCAAGTGGCCTAGAAAGCTAGCAGCTTCTATATATATCAAAAGAGTCTTCTAATTAAAATTTCAATTTTTACTTTCCTTCTTTTCCTCCAATTCACCAAATAAACAGTTATATGGAGAAAGTGATCACTTGTCACCAAGCGATACTATTATTATTACCTCACTTCTCCTGATTTTCTATGCCATTTAAATAATCAAAACATGAAATCCCACTTGCTTTATTTACAGGTATATATATATATATACATATATATCTCATGTTTTTTTTTAGCAAATATATATCTCATGGTTAGCCCCATCTAAATTCTAAAGTTGTTCCTTAATGAGAATTTTCATTTGGATTTTTCTTCTTGTAAAAGACTGATTCCATTAAAAGAATATGAACTCCAAGGAAATCACAATATACATATGGCGTGCAAAACTCTTGTCTCTTTTGCAAAGTTTAACAAAATGTACTTTTCAAATCTTTGAAAGGGCTCTACATTTGTATGTTCACACTTGCATATGGTTATGATCAATTCTTTCCACACTTCTCCTTCAGGAAGAATCTGTGGTTTGATGAACCAATGGTCCATATCCACATACAACACCATCATATATATACATGCATATCTAACTAGGCCAACTTGCCACTTTTTGAAAATTAAACTAACCCATAAGCATAGTATATATGTATATAGCTAATATACAGCTTAGCTTTCACTTTCAAGGCCAAAGATCAGATGGAAAATTAATAAGCGGCGTGCAGTGGATGGTCCATATTGAACACGATTCTTTCTTTTAATTTTATTAGTCAGTGGGTGTTACATTACATATTGTTGCATGCACTTTCTGTGGTTCTTGTGAACAAGGTACCACTACTATATTTTCATTTTCTGCTCAATATAATAATAATAATAATACATTCCATAAGATGTCATTTCTCTCTTCATCTCTTGTTTTTATTCTGTTTTTCTGGCTGCTAGATTCTCCCTTGTGTCTGACACATATATATGTATATATAGAAGTGTTCTATATATCCTAATAATTAATAATATGCATGCATTGTTTTTAAGTTATTGGATGCTGCATTGATCAGTTTTAGTCATTTTCATTCACTAATCAAAACAAAAATGTCAACTACACAAGATACTAATGCCCTTTCGTAGAATCTACTTTGATAAGTGATAACCCAACTTCCTCTTGGACCATTTGAATTCCTTCTTAATGAATAATGATTTAGTAAATGGCATATAACATATTGAATCCTATCAATTAATAGTCAGCATATGCTTCCACTTCTTCCAATTTTTCTTATGTTCTTCCTTTTGATTTGTTTATCTGTCGTTTATATACTTCTAATTCTTACCAAGGTATAATTTAAACTTAATTTGAACTTTCTTTTGTTTCAGTCTTTAATATAAAGACAAAATTGAAATCAATGAGAAATAACTGATATACCCATATTTTATATAGTATTTTAAAGCTAATATAAACTATAAATATGTAGAATATAACCTTAGATTAATAAAAAAAATTGCGAGAAAGTCACACTCCCACTCAACATTAAGTTTGCACTTGGATACACATGCAGTAGTTATTATAACGCTCAATCATTTTTATATTGAATATAATGTTAAGAAAGGTGCTCAAGTGACGACAGTCCTGTCAGAAAAAGTTTAAATGCTAACAAGAGATTTTGTAATCTTATGCTTCATTTCTTGCATTTTGCATTGGAATGCATAGCAAAGTTACACAGTAAGAGGATGGTAGGAAAAAAAATAAAAATAAAATAAAAAGATACAGAACTACAAACTAAAAGGACAGCAAGAAACATTAAGATCACCATCCTATAGGCTTCATTAGTATGAACATGAACAAGAATTCAAATCTCTTTTTCTCTCTTGTTTCTGAAATCCTTATGTTTAGGCGATCTAGCTAGTTCTACTCAATCAGAGGGTGATCACAAAAGGCTTGTAAGTTTTAAGATCAGTGACAATCCCAACAATAGAACCAGCCGCAGCAGCTACAGAAATAATAAGGCAAGCAATACTGAGCATGTGAAGGCATAGCCATTTAGTGCTCCACTTTGGTATTTTCTTTTGGCTTATGTACATTTCCACTGGGAAATACACAGTAAGAGGCCAAAACCCAAGAGCTCCAAGCAACCCCACAATGTCATTGAAGAATGGTAGAAGCATTGATATCACAGTGGTTAAGATCACAAAGATGGTCCTCCAAACCAATCTGAATAGGTTGAATGGGTAAGGTGATTTAAATCCTGGAATATTGATTTTAATGTCTTTGTTGATGAAATCACTTTCTGGAAATCTTTCTGCTGCTGCTTTCTCAACGAAAGAAAAAAGGGGTTGGCAATAAACTTGGTAAGCACCAACAAGGTGGATGACAATGGCAGCATTGGCTATGTCTAGGAGCCAATAAGGATTGTAGAAGCCGAAGCCAGTGAGGAGGTTTCCTGGGCTTTGGTCTCCAAAAGCAGCATAGCCAAAGCAACCACAAAGCATGTAGAAAAGGGTGGTCACTGCAACACTCACTAAAGTGGCCTTCTTCATTGTTTTTGATTCTGATGGTGGGGATCTCACTGTGTCCTGTTCAATTGTCACATACATATATACCGGTTCATTTTCAAATTCACCATTGAAATAATTTCATAGCTTTAACTAATAGAGAGAAGAATATACCTGAATTTCTATAAGAATCATTGAATATGAGTATGCAAAGGCTATGTCACCAAGAGCTTGGAAGCTCCTCCAAACTTTTTGGGCTTCTGTCACAAGACCAGAATCTGTCATAGCTCCAACGGTTATCCCGGTCATACTTCCTCCAATTCTTTTGTGTTCTGTATGAAGAAGGAAAGTTAGATTCTTATGCTCTGAAATTATGTAATAAGAATAATTCTCAAGAAACATTAAAAAGATTCATAAATAAAAAAATCAAAGTACCTATAACTTGACCAATTCCAAGGCCAAGGCCAATTGTTGAGTAAGTGAAAGACATAACAGCAGCTAAAATAGATAGCCACCATAACTGATCAAAATCTGGAATTTGAGAGAAGATAATCTCCGCGATACCAAAGATGACCATATAAATGGTGCCATTCGTATGGCACAACTCTTTGTCCCCAGTTTTGTGTATGCAGTCAGACTTTTTGATTGCCCTGTTTTGTAAGAAAACCAATAGAGTCATCAATTAGACGACAAGTCCAAACTCTCTCTCAAAAAGCACAGTAATAATTTTCAAACTTACATCATGCTTATGGAAGCAGCAATAGTATAACCAATAGCGACACCAAAAAGATTAATATACTGAACCAGCCCACAAAGCTTGACCTTGAGACCGCCTGAGCAGAGCACACACAACCACAAAAATCAAACTCAGAAACTTTTCAAAACACACCCAGATTCGTCAAAATATAAACAATAAAATAAAACAATCCCACAATCATGAAATTTACCGAGGTTGGATGAAACTGCGTCCATGTAAGTGTAGTTTCTCTTGCCGGTGATAGGGTCGCCGGAGCGATAACAAGCGGCGAGCAGAGTAGCAGTATAATAAGTAACAAAAGAGAAGAGAATCATGACGGCGGGACCTGCAATCCATCCGAGCTGAGCTATGGCCCAAGCCAAGGATAGCACGCCGGAGCCGATGACGGCGGTGATGATGTGAGCACTCGCCGTCCATACAGTACCTGTTTATTTATTTTTATTTTTTCAGTTTCACAAAGGCAAATCATCAAACACCTGAAGAACATAAGTTAAAAGAAAAAAAAAAACTGGTTGGGGAGAAATGGAAGATTTAGTTACCAGTTCTCTTGAGGCGGCCATCATCGTCAAAGCACTTGGAGGCGCCTTGTTGTTGAGCCACGTCAATGGAGACATCAAATGCTTGACGGTTCTTGGCGGTGCCGTTCTCTACCATCTTCTTAGGGAGAGATAGAGACCAAAAAGAAGGTTTCTAAATTAAGAAATTAGATTAAAGTTTGTAAGTGCTACTAGTATCTCAAAGCTCTGCTAAACAATATGAAGAAGAAGGAGAAGAAAAAGAAGGTTTAGTTTGAATCTGGGGAAGAGAAAACAGAACAGAAAAAGATGGGTATGTTGACCGAATTAAGTTATACTATACTACTAGTCCCAATGATGGCAGAGATTGATGAGTGAAACACACACAAATCCCAATAGTCACAAAATCCCAGAAATGAAGTGAGAGAAGGAGGTTTCAGGCGAGAAATGAAGAGAGATTTGTGTGTGTGTTTCAGAGTGAAGAGACAAGAGGAAGGAGATGGGGTATAAATACAGAAGAATGGAAGATAGGAGGGAGAAATTGAAAGCAGGTACATCCTCACGTGATGTAATGACTAATCACACCCAAATCAACAAAATAAACACTCTTAATAACTTATATTTTTAATTTCAGACCAAGGGGAATTATACACCTAGACATGTGAATGCAATTATATATATGTATAATATCAGTTATATTAATTTTGGTCAATTAGTACATTATTTTATGTTTTTTTGCGTGAATGTTTTTACTTTTTTCCACCCCCTAATTTCAACAGAGGTATATTAATTAATTAAAAAGTAACGTGTGTATGTATGGTCTACGCGCTATCTATGTCTCATTTTCCCCACCCTATGGCTTACATACAAAATATCAAATACGACAAATTTCTCCGTATTTTCAATTTTAGCCTACCCCACTTCTCTTCCCTTAACATTTCGTCCCTTTTTACAAAAGTATTGGAATTTGTATAAAATTAACTAATTAATTTTTAATTTTCAAAATAATATTTCTTTTTCTGTTTTTTGAGGTCTTGCAATTATGATCGTCATTTCCTAAACGTAACTTGACTTTAATTTCTCTGACAATTGCCAAACAAGGAATTGAAAAATCCCACTTATTTTGGACATCTTTATTTTTTTCAGGAAAGCGGTTTGTTTGTTTAGGTATTTATGACAAGGTTATATAAGTTTGTGTTAATATACTAATCGTTCTACCTTTCTAAATTATCGTGGCAAAAGGCTCTTCTCAAATTAAATTAAATATTAGACGTTTACAAATTTGCTTAAATTAGCAAAGTTAAATATTATATATCTTTCTAAAAATTAACAGCATAAAAAGTTCATCACCTTTGATAGCTTTCTTTTTTTTTTTTAGCATTTTGAAATATCACATGCCTAGCATTAATTACCACTAGCTAGCTACCACATTTTATATACTATCTTCATTTCTTTTGCTTCTCACATATACAGGACTTTCAAAATGTGAATAATACAATATTAATATGCGTATTGAAATTTAACTTATTGGTACCTCTCTAATTAGTCAAAGTTAAATAAATTCATAACGTTGATTATATATATATATGTATATGTATATGTATATGTTAAAATTACTTCTTCACATATATGCATGCACCAAAAATAGTAAATTAATTTGTTATATTAAACAATTCATAAATGAAGCCCATCATTCAGTTACATGTACTGAGTTTATATATATTATTATAAAACTGTTCAAATTAAATTAAAATTGTTCATACCTTGAAGTAGATGAAGTCTTTCCCTTCTTTCTGGTGTTTCCTGCAGAAACGTCTTTTGCTTTGTCAAATGGCAATAAATTGCAGTGAAGTAAGTGTATCGCAGTTGATATATATATAGAGAGAAATATAATTAAGAAGAGAGAAGATATATATATATATATATATATTATGATGAAGATGGGGTGTGATGTGATGAAGAAATGTGTGTAGCTTATATA
>QANZ01045302.1:173693-186642 GCA_003254925.1 Chamaecrista fasciculata | reverse complement strand
TCCCACTTGAATGAGCGACCAGGGACAGTTTAGATTAATTATCTCATAATTAATCACGGACTGTTATCATAGTAAACATGCTAATAATATGATAACCATTAATTTATCTCCATAAATTAATTGATATGTTCTCAACATATCTATAAAATGATTGGCCCTAGGGCACAATCTCCAACAGTTTCTACTTCAGTGGCTACCTTAGTTTCTACCTCAGTTTCCAATTTGTTCAGAACAGGAGTTTCTTCCTTTTCCTTCTTATAGTTAAAACCAAAGAAGAATTGGGCATACCTAGGGTGTTTTTCTATCATAGCATTGAAGTTTTCTCCTCCTTTGATCTCTATGAATATTTCTTCAGGCTCAGGCTCTTCTAGGGTTTGCACTTAGGTCTCTTGAGC
This sequence comes from Chamaecrista fasciculata, assembly GCA_003254925.1. Lineage (NCBI taxonomy): Eukaryota > Viridiplantae > Streptophyta > Magnoliopsida > Fabales > Fabaceae > Chamaecrista > Chamaecrista fasciculata. The sequence continues at coordinate 186,247 of QANZ01045302.1, read as the reverse complement.
AGGATTTTCTACAAGCTCGGTTTCTCTAGCGGTAATGGCATGAACTGCCTTAGAACTACTAGGGACACTTATGTTGTTTACTTTAACACCGGCTGCTCGAACAAATGCTTGTTCAAGATCATCGTGCTTCCTTTTCACTTCTTTTAGCGGTGACCCTTCTTCCGCTTCTTCTTCTTGTATGGACTGGTATTCTCCCTCTGGTTGCTCCATCTTAAGGTCCTTAGGTCCTTCTAATTCTATTCCAGATCGGAGGGTTAGTGACTTAAGACATTTAGGGTTAATCACCGTGGTGGATGGCATTTCTCCTTTCATTTGTGTCAGCTGTGTGGCGACGGAGTTTGTATGTTCTCTTACGTAGTCTCCCAATCTTTCAACTTTTGCCTCAAGATTGTTTTGTCTGTCCTCCATTTTAGCCATCTTATTTTCTAATGTGCTTCGAGTATTGGAGTTTTCCCATCCATAGTACTGGCGGGTGTTCCATCCATGATTATTCTCATAGGGGTTTCCTCTTTGATAATCAATGGCTGAAACTTCTTCCTCATCGTAGCTCATGATTGCATTGCAGACCCTATAGTCAGTTTTATCTAATTGGGTTGTCTTTTTATAATCGTTTCGTTCAGCTTTTAATTTTTCCATCTCTCTAGTTAGTTGTTCCATTTTTTTCATCATGGCCTCCAGCAATGATTTTTCAGTATCATCTTCGTCAACCTTTCTCCGATTGTTTTTCCTAATAGCAACCTCCTTAATCAAATCCCAAGCTTCCTCGACATCTAGCTTGGTGATAGATCCATTAGCTGATGCGTCCAAATGGTCAGCATCGCCTGGGAGAAGTCCATTACAGAAGTAAATGACCAAATTCTCCTCGCTAAACTGATGGTTCGAGCATCTGTATAGCAAGTCTTGGAATCTGTCCATGTAATCTATTAATGATTCCTTCTTTTGTTGCTCCACTGTTGATATCTCCTTCCTTGCGAGTAAAGCTTTTGATTCAGGAAAGTATTTGTCCAAGAAGGAACGTCTTAAATTTTCCCAGGATGCATAAGCATTTTTCTCATAGGTTGCCAAGAGATTATACCACTCTAAGGCCTTCCCTTCGAGTGATAGATGGAATATCTTCCATATGACTTCTTCTACTTGGGTTCCTACGGGTTTCATAGTTTGGCAATGGTTGTATAATGCATTTAGATGACGATAGGGATTTTCGTCATCTGAACCATGATACTTGGGTATTCTTTTATATAATGGTCCCTTAATTTCTAAGTCTGCTTGAAATTGAGGTAACGCACTATACTTTGCCTCATAATGTATGTCTACTCGGGTAGCCTCTCTAATAGATCTTCTCGGTCTAGGTTTTCCATTGTCTAGACCTTGATTTTGGCGAACTTCTTCGCGTTCTTGATTATCTATCCTACGATTATTGCTTGAGTTTTCCATTTGTTCTACTCTTTTATTCTTTTTTTATGGATCTTAGTGTTTTATTCAAATCTGGATCTAGGGGAACTAAAGGCTCTATAGTTTTTCTAGGCATATACTACAAAGAATAATAATAAAAAGAAAAACAAAGACTAAACAATATAAAATTAAAAACAAAATTAAAATAGACGCAACCAAATTAAGCAAATAATAAAATACTTAAAGCAAAAACAAGACTAAAAATAAAGACTCAAAATAATAAAATTCGACAAACTAAAAAAATAAAGACTCAAAATAAAATAAATAAAAATAAAGACTCAAAAAAATGAAAAATTAAAGACTCTAAAAAAAATAAAGACTCAAAAACAAATCACAATTTCTTAGGTACTCAAGAAAGAGTTCCCCGGCAACGGCGCCAAAACTTGACCGGACACCCGTTGTAAGGTGTCAAGCGAGTCAAATTTAATTATTAATCGAGCCTCGAAAGTATAACTATGTTTATTAGAATATAGTATAGATGCTTACCCAAGGTCGAACTCTCGCGGAACTCAATGTGATGAGGCTAAGAGAATTGTGACGAAGGTTATAACTTCTATTTTTTAGGGTTGTCACGATTTAATAAGATCTTTATGAGTCAAAACAATACTTGAGAGAAAACCCTAGAGATGGACTATCATAGTTCGTTCATCATAAAGACTAGATAATGAATATGATTTACTTTTATATGTTAGAACATGTCTTTAAACTATAAACACAATCAATCAAACAATAGAGAGGATACAAGATTAGGATAGGTAAGTCATCTATGACTGGATTCATGGGCTATTTGTCAAAGCTCTTCGGGACAATCTATATTATTGTCACATTGGAACAATAAACAAACTTGTATATCAATAGCAATCCTAATTATGCAAATAAGACATTGTAAATCACTCTTTAGCAAACCCTAAAGAGCTACTTCGTTAATCGTGAGAGAGACAAACTCCGGGAATGTCAAGGCCTCATTACTTTAACAAAATATGATCTACGACTTATATACAACAAACTTTAACAATTACACTTGAAAGAGTCGATCATACCTCATAAATGCAATATCAACATCTCGACTTTACAACGAAACATGATGAACTCAGGTCACATCCTTGAGGCATTCCTCAAGTATCTACCTAATTAGTTACTCATGCTCTAAGATGAGAACTATTCTAAACTAAGAGAGAATTAGAGTAAATTAGTCGAAGTCAGTGCTTTTAGCGTGGAATGACGACCTCTATTTATAGTGTTGAGTAGTGTGCTTGATCCGCAAGTCGAGGAAAGAATTTCACTTCTGGGTCGTGAGCTACGCCGGCGACCCAATACGAAGGCGCAGTGAAATATCTGTGATATTTCGATTATATCTTCGTATCTTGAATCGTAACCGTGCAACATTAATCTGTTCTTTGACTGGATCAAGGACCGAAGGAGTAGCAGAAACATGTTTGGGGGTTTCTTTGTTGACAAGGGCTTTGTCACTTTTGTTCTTCTTTCACCAGGGCTCTGTAAATCTTCCTATCTATGACATTGTTGTTAAAGGGCTCCTTGAGTGTGTTCTCTCCCTAAAACAAGCTGATACATATATATAACAAAAATAGAATTTATTGTCTGGTCAGAATTTGTTGTGTTTTTAATTTGGAAATTAATAATATTAATATGATACATATATATAAGACATCTTTTAAGGATATATTCAAGATATTAAAATTGGTACAAATATTACACAGTCAGTATGATTCATGATTCTCGGTTTAATTATTATCAAAAGAATATGTCGATTAAAGAATGTTACCGATGATGAGGTTAAGATAGTAATTTTTATTTTTCTCTACAAAGAAATTATTTAAAAATAGGGAGCTAATTTTGTTCAGAATAATATATATATATATATATATATATCCTAACAATTAATTCTTTTATTTAATATTTCCTAACATAATTGGGTGCATGTTTTATGCATACATCAATTTAAAATTAACGGTAAATTATATTCAACTATATTCCAGGAATTATTTTGTAATTATATTCAACTATTTTTTTTAATAGCCAGAGTCAAAGTCCCCCAAAAGTTTTCGCTTTTGCATCAAAATCCTTCCCTCATTGAAACAAGGAGTTAAATGATTAGAAAATTAATAGTTAGGGTCTTAAAAGGTATTTTAGCCTAAATTTCTGTTAAATTTTGGACAAAGGGCTTTTTTCTGCTAACGAAGCAAACCTCATATCTAAATTACAACTTTTTAAATCACAAGGACCCGATCTCGAAATACCCTAAATTACAAGGACCTTATGTGTAATTTACCCTAAAATTAAACTTAAAACATTAAAATATCCTAAAATTTATCATTAAAGTCAACTTTTTTGAGAAAAAAAAAGTGACCACGAATGAATTTACTTAAATTATAAAAAATCATTTATTAAAATAATTTTTTTTCCCTGAAATTTATTAAATATTTTAATGTTATTTAAATATCAACTTTGACAATTATCAATAAAAATTTTAGTATCATTTTACTTTTAGTAGACAAAAAATGTGCTTAGCTATAAATATTTATATCTTAACTATTAAATTTTTTTGTATAAAATAAATTTCTTAAAAAGAAAAGTATTAGTTATGAATATTATAATTTTCTTTTACTTAATATATATTGCTTTAAATTTAAGAATATTTTAAATTTAAAACTTTTCAGACTTGGATAGAAGCACATTACTTTTAAAGCATTTTCAAATGAGAATTTTTATTTTAATTTTCTTTATGGGAAAAATATTAAGTAATAAAATTAATTGTTAAGAAAAAAATATAAAACTCTCTATTTTCAAGTAAAGTTTTCGTAGAGAAAAATAAGTTTTATTATCTTAATTTTACCTTTTATGATAATTCTTATGACAATATTCTCTTGCTATAAATCTTGTTGACCATATAGTTTTTGTAAGTGTCTTATTTTCTTGCATATATTTTATTAATTTTATTATTTTCAAATTAAAAATATATTATAAATTTTGATGAAATAATAAAATCTACTTTTATTAGTCTAGAATTAGTTTACCCATAATTACTTTTATAAAACAAAAGTTTATGAAAATGCAGATATGTTTTGGAAGCCAAGAAATAGAGACTATATATACTAGTGATGAACATTTATATATAGGAAATGATTAATTTTGGGATATTTTTTATATTTTAATTTTAATTTTAAATTGATCTATACATAAAACATGCACCCAAGTATGTTTAGATCCCATGCTTCAACTAGCTTCATATATATGGATTTTTATTTTAATTTTCACTATTATAGGTAAAAAAATTAAATAAGAGAATTAATTGTTAGGAAATATATATANTTTTTTTTTTTTCTCAAATCCTCTTCCTCTTATTTTAGTCCCTAGCTCACAAACTGCAGATAAGTCCAGAAACCTTCAAACTTCCTTCATTTTAGTCCCTAGCTCACAAAAAAAGTTTGCAAAATATTCTAGAACTCTTCCAAACGTTCCTATTTAGTCCCTACTCCATGAATATTCCAGGAAAGGGACCAAAAAGGTGAAAAAAATGGAAGAAATAGAAAACGTAGGGACTAAACTGAAGAAACGTAGAAACTTTAACACCCGCCGGAAAACTCCACAATCTCGCCGGGAAACGGACGGAAATCGCCGGGTAACTCAAGAACAAACCAAGAAACTTCAATCCTCACTGAAACCTCACTCAAATCGCACTCAAAATGCTCAAGAAAATATTTTTTTTATGTTCACGCGGTCGATCCACTTCTGAATCTCAGACTCGATTGCGCCGGCGATTTTGGAGGCGGAGTGATTGGAGACTTTGCGAGAGACGAAAGAGCGAAGACTGAGATGGCTTCCTCTCTTGGTGTTTCTGAGAGAATCGACGAGATTCTTGAGATCAGTGAGATGGCGAGAAAGAGAAGAGAGGTTAGGGTCGTCGGAGAAGATGGTGTCGGATTCTGTGTGAAGCTCTAAGAGAGCTTTAATGGCGGCGGAGTTGGGGTCGTCAGAGATGAGCGCCTGCCTTCTGCTGAGCTGCGTTTGGCCGTTCTTCGTGATGCTCTTGGGTTAGGGATGGAGAGAGTAGTCTAGGGTTGTTTTGGCTGCTGCCTCTGTTTGCTCGAGAGTTTTTTGTTTTCTTTTTTTGTCTTTTTTTGTTTTTCTTTGTTTTGTGGGCTTTAGCCCATCGGTACCCACCAAAAAAAAATTAGAATTTGAGAAAAAAAAAAGTCAGGTTAGGGTGCCGTTATTTTTAACAGCCAAAACCACCTAGACCCCATTTTGCAAACGGCGTAAACCTCAGGCCCCAATTTGAAACTTTTCAAACCACATGTACCCTATCTGAAACGGGGCCAAACCACAGGACCCTATTTTGTAATTTACCCAATAAAATAAGCTACACCTTCATTCCTGGCACTAGATCTCTTACTGTAACTTTTTTGAGTTGTCTCTACCGTATAGAAAATTTGACCCGTTCATCAAAACGACGATTAAAACTACGTCATGTGTCGCATCTCAATTTTCTGCCCCTTACAGCCAATCTTTTCTTCCTCCAAAACAGGTTCTTTTTTTTTCTTCTTGCAAGTGGCAAGCCCTATTCTATTCTTCAAATTGTTGCCTTTCCTCATTGTCATCGTCGTTCACGGCGATGGTCATGAATAGTGACGACAATAGTGAATGGCTACAGTAAACGGCAACATGATAAATGACAATGATGAACGGTAAAGGTGACAACAAAGATGGTCATGAATAGCAGCAACAATGATGGACGTGAATAGCCTCGACGGCAATGAATGGTTATGGTGAACAGCTGCATCGATGAACAATGATTTGAACTACCTCTTTTATTGTAATGTTGAGCTAATTGATCTTCCTCATCATCAAATTAATTAAACCATAATAATTTTCATTCAAAGTGTCTATTCTAAATCTAAAACCCTAAGTAGCTATCACCATTAACAATGATTTCAAAGACAAAATAGAATAGGAAAGTGGACCATTTCAGAGCGCCGAATTTATAGAATACAATCACTACCACTATTTCACCATTGAACTCAGAGATTTAGTTTCTCTTACTAATCTAAAGCTACAAATTACCTATAGAATGATTCCCTAACTAGTTTTTGTAGTTAAATTATATTTTTCTTGTGGTGAATATCCACAACTAATATATAGTCTCAATTTCTCAACCTTCAAAAAATATTAACAACATTAGAAGTCTTGCGAGATGAAAAAGGCTAACCCTCTAGAAGCATACGAGCAACTAGCTAAATCTCTTAACGAGACAACAAAAGTAAAAGTGAGATTTGTCAAGCTAAATGATATATCAATTATTTCAATCAACATTATTCTAAGCATTAAATAAATGTATGAATGTTTTCATTTTTTTTTTTGATAAGATCATAAAGAAATCAATGAAAAAACTTAGAGCAGCTAGTAGTGCAAAAAAGAAAAGAAAAGCTTCAGAAGGAAATGTTGAAATAAATTCTATAAAAGTATTATCATCAATCCAAAGACTAAAAGATGTTGATGCTTCTGTGTCAATAAGATCCTCTATCGGAGTTTTTTTATTTCATCCTAATTCATGTAGATTTTGTTTTTATCTTTTTATTTTTGAGAAAATGTCAGTATAGCCTTGGTTTGTAATTTTTTATTCACTGAAATTACTTTTCAGTAAAAAAAAATATAACTAACTATAATTAATGAAGGTAGGGCCCTTGCATCATTTGGGTATTGGACTATAATTTTGAATTAATTGGGATCAATTTAACAATGTAATATAATGACAATTGGTGTATAATATGTTTATATATGTATGTGTGGGTCCCCGAGGTCATAGGAAATGAAGAAAGCTAAAAAATGAAGTGGCAACTGAAAAGTTGTGAACTTCCAATCTTATGAAAAACTTTGATACTACAAGTTCAAGTGTTGAAAGACATAGCCTGGTCCCAAAAACACTAGGAAAATGGAGGATAATACGAAGGCAACGTGACACGAAAATGATTGATACAATAAGTAATATTACATATATTAAAACACATATAATGTGTTTTCAAAAAATATTGAATGATGTCTAATATTCATGATGATAATCATAATATTGTGCAATTTTTTATTATTATTGTCATTTTTGCTTAAGATAGACTTTATAATCTATCTATCACGTTGTGAGGTTTATTATGTACAATTGTCACCCTCAATTTCCCAAGCCAACTCCTAGAAAGGTAAAGTAATAACATTTAATTTACTGATCAACACACATTCATTTTAATTTTGTGCTTCAAATTTAATCAATATATAAAAATTTTAATTACTTTTTTGTCTCAAATTGTAATGAGAATAATTAAGAATTGAATATATTAATTAAATTTGAAAAAAAAAAAAATCAATGGGTGTTGATTTATAAATTAAATTTCAATAGCTTATGCTTTTCATTATGGTTGCCATGGACAATTGAGAGTGACAATTATACATAATAGAGTTCACAATATCTTATTGATTGATCAAAAAGTCTACTGTAAATGACAATAATACTAAAAAAATGCAGAATTAATTTGATTGTCATCATTGTTAGACAAAGTTCAATGATTTTTTAAAACCTATCATATATGATTTGATATACGTGATATCATTTATTGTATTTGTCATCTTTGTGTTACGTTGCCTTCATTGTATCATCCATTTGCCTAGTATTTCGTAAACCTTGTCTATCTTTTTNACACTTTGGTACCCTGTGGTATTCTCCATTAACACTTTGGTACCCTTTGGAGCTATTTTGTAATTTTAACCATAATAAATTTTACAAAAATTACATATTGACCCCAAAAAAATTTTAAATTTTTCATTTTAGTCCCTATATAATATGTATCCAGGGACCTATTTGTAATTTTTTGAAAATTTTTTGGGGTCAATATGTAATTTTTGCAAAATTTGTTATGGTTAAAATTATAAAATAGCTCCAAAGGATACCAAAGTGTTAATGGAGAATACCATAGGGTACCAAAGTGTCAAGTTTCAAACCACAGGGTACCAAAGTGAAATAGGGTCAAACCACAGGGTACCAAAGTGTAATTTACCCTTTTTTTTATGACTAGGAGCTTCAGTAAATTAAAAACTAAAAATACAATGAAGGTGGGTAATGACTATTTTCCAAAAATAAAAAATAAAAACAAAAAAGTATTAATTGGGATTAAATTAAACTCTAATAGAAGAACCTATCAACACAGAAGGATCAACATCTTCTAGTCTTTGGATTAATGATAAGACTTTTTCAAAACTCATTTAATCATCTCCTTCGAAAGCCTTTTTTAATTCTTTACTCTAAAAGTTTTCATAAAGTTCTTTATTGATTTCTCATTTCTTTATGGTCATAAGAAAATGAAATTATACATACATAAATATAATTGATAAAATAATAATCAATGATATATTTTGGCTTGACAAATCTCACCTTGCTTCTATCATCTCCTTTGAGAGATTTAGCAAGCTACTCATGCTACTTCTAGAGGGTTAGCCTCTTCTATCTTGCAAGCCTTCTAATGTTGTTCTTCCGACGGAAAACTTGACAACGATATATATATATATTCTTGGATTTATTTATGAAACCAAAGTTTATGAAAATGCAGATGTGTTTTGGAAGCTAGGAAATAGAGACTCTATATACTAGTGATGAATATTTATGTATGGAAAATGATTAATTATTTAGGATATTTTTATATTTTAATTTTAATTTTAAATTTCATTATTATAGGTGAAATATTAAATAAGAGAATTGATTGCTAGGAAATATATATATTATTATTATTATTAACAAAACTAGCTCCTTAGTTTAAAATAATTTCTTTATAGAGAAGAATAAAATCTACTATCTTAACTTCAACAGCCATAATATTTTTTAATCTACCATTCTTTTGGTAATAATTACAACGACAATGGTGATAATCACAACGATACTTTTTTCTTGCCATGATGAATCATGCTGAGTGCGTAATATGTGTGCGAATCTTAATATCTTGTATATAACCTTAAAAAATTGTCTTTTATCATATAAGAAAGACTAAAAGCAAAGCACATCTCTTGGTTGCCTGCCACGTGTCACTGTAAATTAAATTGTCATAAAAACTTTTTATGACAATTCGACCAATGGTAGCTATCCACGTATTTTTTCATTTTATTTGGTATTTTTATATGATCAATTTATATACACATGTCAATTGTCATATTAAGAGAACCAATCACGTGGTACATATTCGCCACCAAAGCATATCCAAGTTTGACATGTGTATATTACCATTTAAGTCTTCAAAATTTCGGTTGGTACAAATTAAGAATATAAGTGGGCTATTTATTGTGATTGCATTATTTTGAGCAATCACATTCACACAATAACCTATATTTAGAATGATTGTAATATCATATTCAATTAAATCTTCAATTTGGCCAAGTCATAATTTAATCAAATTGATTGGTAGTGAATGCATTTTAAAAACATACCATATCTGATTAATACTGCTATTTAATAATTGAGATTTGCCATAATGATTTTAGCAGTATAAATGTCCCATGATCAATCTTATGCCAACACCAAAATTTCACGCCATAATATTTTTTCAAAACGTGACCTAGAGGTGACCTTATGATGAACCAAAAGTTTGATCGCGTTTCGGCCATTAATCCTGTCATTCGACCCAACTTCACAATCAAGGTTCGTATTGATCGTTTATGGCACCGGGCATCGTACAGCTATGATAAATCATCGGATGCAGGCGAAGGCATGATTGAATTTGTGCTTTGTGACAATGAGGTGATTTGTGTTTTATTTATTTGTATATTATATAATATTTTTTCATGTCTGTATAGATCCTTAATATACTCTAATGAGTCTGAACATTTAACTGTTTTTTAGAATGGATTAATCGAGGGAGTCATACAGAGCCGTTGTATGAAAAAATTTAGGCGAGAAGTCAAAGAAGGTCAAGTGTACATTATGTCGCAGTTCGGCGTCGGTCACAATACGAGCAACTTTCGTGCTACCCATCACGATTATAAGATCATGTTCCATAAGAGTACTATGGTAGTCAATCAACCCGATGATCCAAGCATTTCTCGATATGGGATTGTGGTCACACCGACTTCGTCCATATTTGATAAGGACACCAACTTAAATCACTTAGTTGGTTAGTAGGTTGTTTTTTTTTTTATAAACATATTAACTTACGTAAGAAATATGTTATCTGATGTATATCTATAAATGCTTGGATCTGTGTTTCGTATTAATCCAGATATCATGGGAAAGTTATGTGGCATACATTTTTTTTCTGATGACAAAGATAATTCCAAGAATCGCATAGTGGTCGACATTCAAGATAAGGAGTGAGATATAATCACATTATATATATATATATTATGGTTCTTCATTCGTATATAATATTATTTGCAATTAAATACTATTTTAGAGATACTAATTCATATCATTTAATCACTTTTTCTTAGGAAAAACGTCATATCCGTCACACTCTGGGCCCAATTTGCAGATCAAGTGATGCATTATATGTCTAATCACAATGAGGGTCCCATTATTATGGTCGTCCAATGGGCTCGAATCAAAGATTTTAATGGAGTGCGTCAGGTTACAAATTCTTATTACGCAACCCGTGTTCTCATGAATATTGATATTCCTCTTTTCAAAGAATTCAAGGATTCTCTCGGACCGGATTATCTGATGATTCCGAATTCAACTTCTTCAAAAAACGCTACATCACTCTCTGGTGAATCGGTGGTTCACGTTAATGACCTGTATGAAGCATCCGACCAAACAATTTGTTCTATTATTGCTACCGTACTGAAGGTTGATACTGATTTGGGTTGGTTTTACGAAGCATGCAAAAAGTGCTCTTCAAAAGTCAACCCGTCTGGTCGAGGCTTCCATTGTGATAAGTGTTTCCAACTGTATCCGAGTTGCCAACTCAACTATAGTTTACTACGTGTTCTAAATTTGTGCACATAATTTATAAATCTGATTTTTTCTAATATGATGATTATATAACACTATATTTCGAAACATGTCAGATACAAAGTGCAAATCATGGTGATTGATGATACCGGAACTGCTGTTATAACTCTTTTTGATAGAGAATGCGCCAAATTCCTAGACATGACAGCTGAACAATTATGCAAGACTACAAATAAGGTAAATATTAAGTATAATATTTGACATTTTTTCCCTACTATCAATTAGGTTGTAAATCGCGGTAATATTGATATTTGACATTTTTTTTCCAACTACCAATTTTTACGGTAATATCCATATGCAGACGGACGATGATCAGAGCCAAATTCCTAGAATATTTGATCGTTTTTTGGGCAAAAAATTTTTATTCAAAGTCAAAGTTAAAGCTTTCTCCCAAAACATGATGCCGTCATTCACTGTCAACAAAATGATTGATCACGAGGATACTATTAAGCGCTATGACATATCATCAACGGTATTAAATTTTAAACGATGTTTTATCATATTAATTATAAAATTAAAAGCATCGATTATATCAATATTAATGGTTGTCAATTCACGTGGTAATTTCTTCAGGATATCGTTCAGGAGAACGCATCTACTGAAAATGATGGCGAGATTAGTGAGAAGGTATAATTTAGAAATAAATATTCTAATTTATTTGTTGATAACTTAATATATATATCGATCTAACAAAACATCAACTATATTTTAGGGATCAATTTCTCTAGGTGATGACGATTTGAAGACACCCGAAGTTAGTCGATCAAAGATTGATGTGGTCGTTGATAATTCTGTTCCATTTACGGATCTGACTACTTCACCAGATGATGACTCTGAACCTTCATTGAAGAGGAACTATTCGGGTGATCATTCTATGGGACAGGAGGTCTGTGAACAGTCAAGCAATAAAATGAAGTTGCTGAAGAAGATAAAGCTAGAGAAGAATTGATGTCTTAATGTGTTGCAAGGTTCCATAGAACTGATGTCTTAATTTGTGTCACATGTTCTTATATTGTCGCGGTTTTTTGTAGTATGTCTTTTTAGGTTGGGTGATATGTTGGGATTTTAATTTTGACTGTATGTTGGATCGTGTGGTATTCCTATG
>QANZ01045302.1:136282-173413 GCA_003254925.1 Chamaecrista fasciculata | reverse complement strand
TTCCCGAAAGATTAAAATGTACAATTTAGTCCCTGAATGATTAAAATAGTATACTATTTAGTCCATAATTAATCTTTCAAGAACTAAACTGTATATTTCAATCTTTTAGGGGGCGTTTGGTACGCGAATTATTTTTTCATTCCCGGGAATCACATTCCCAGGAATGTGATTCCTAGGATTATAAAAATGTCTGTTTGGATGAGTTAAAATAATCCTAGGATTATTTTGCAATATTCCCAGGAATGTTACAATCTTGTGTTTGGTTCAACTTTCATATTCCTGGAAATGTTTAATACTTTTACAAATATTCCCTTGACTTTTTATTCTCAAATAATAGTTTATCAAATGTAGAAATTCTTCAAAACAATTCATGAGAAAAATATTATATCATAAAGATTAAAAATTCAAAATAACATTAATAGATTCATGAGAAAAATACTATTTCATAACACAATGTCCATAATTCTCAACATAATAAAATTGTCTAAAAAAGTCTCACTCAAAACATAACTAAAATAATTCTCAAAATAACCCGAAAATAAAAATTCATACTACCAATGAGAATGAGAAATATGAAAAGTGACAAGGTTTTGTAGAGAAAAAATTAATTAGGGAAAATTACTTAGGGGTAATAAAGTCATTTTGGATGGGATAAAATAATCCCATGTCACCCGCACCCCCTATGGTGGGATTAAAAAATAGCTATTTTAGGAAATTATGCTATTTCTGGGACTAATTTTCCAATCGTCGTACCAAACGCGGGATTACTCTAATCCCGAGCTCATAATCCCGCGAATATTTTTCCAATCCGTGAACCAAACGCCTCCTTAGGGAGTGAGTTGTCTGCTCAATGGTCTTTTGGAGACCAAATCGTTAGTTGACTCAATTTTTTTTTCCTAAAAGACATTCATACAATATTTGATTTTATTAGACAAAAGCAAGAATTTAATCTTCATTTAATTCCTTGATCAAGCAACTTTCTTATTTAACCAAGTTAAATTTAAAAAAAAATATTTTTAACTTCGTACTATCAAATATATAAGTGCCGAAGACACTTAACCATGATTTTTCTTTTCTCTATTTAATTACGGCATAAAACAATAGAAAGATCACCATTGGTATATTAATTGCTACCATGGTTTGATTGATTCTCAAAAAAGGGTTGATTTGGCACGTTTTTTCTTTTCAAAATGATAAAGGAAGGAAATTACTTTTATATATAGTCAAATTTGTGAGTTCAATTTGTAAATTTGCTATATATAGTTAAATTTGCATTGCAATTACTTTTATATCACATTTATTAGAATTAATTTACATGCTTTAATATGTGTATTTACTATTTACATTTATTATAATTAATTTGGCTAAGTTTTGGACACCTTTTTTTTTTCAATTTTGTTGCTACTGAATTATAAACATAATAAACTCTAAGCTATCACTATGATTTTCTATTATCATGTGAAAAATAGTTATTGAACTTTTTTTTAATGTTAATATTACTATTCAGTTAAATTAGAAATTCATATTTGGACCAGATTTGAAATAGAAAAAAAGAAAGTTGATCATACTCTTCAAGAGAAACATGAAAAATAAATTATAACATATCATGCATCTTTTATAAGAAATAATATTATAAATTTTAAAATTCCAATTATGACTTTTAAAAAGTCATACTCTCCAAGAGAAACACGAAAAATAATTTATTAATGATAAGATATTATTATTGTTATAATAAAAATAAATAATTTTAGGCAAAATAACACTATGACTTTTAAAAATGCAATCATAGTTATGACAATTTATTTTGTAGTAATGATATGACATTAAGTTGTCCACAAATTTAGCATCTTTAATGTTCATTAATTTCAAATTTATAGAAAAAAACTTAAATTTTTATTACTAACTTAAATTTAAATTAATTTTTCCCTAGTATTAGCGTAATTATACTTAGAAAATGTAAAAAAAAGCATATTTTGGTTTATAAATTTATTTAATAATAAGTTTAAAATTTAATTTTTCATGCAATATCAACAATATTTTTTGGTTGAATATTATTAATGATTTAAGTTTATTACTTAGGCATATAAATATTTTCAACAACAAATACATGTTATTTGCAGATTTTATTTTTCTAAAAAAGGTAATCAAGATGCCAACGTTGTTTGGCCTTTTTTTTCTTCTTAATTTTAGATCAATTGGAATTCATGTGTTTGAAGACCATATACACGAAAGGCTTCATAACATTAGAATTATATATATACATATGATCCAACTGGTATTATGATCCAATTTGAGCTTGGTAAAGATTCAAGAGAGAAAGACTAAATTTTAATTATTATTACTATTAATATTATATACACTGAAATTTAGAATCAAAATTAATTCAAAGGGTCACAAATGATTGAATCACAAATGAACATGTATAGACTTGTGAGTACCCTTGAATAATTTCTTCATTAGATAATGATTAAATTTAATACAACTTTCAATGTACAAAAAAGCTTACTTTTAATATGAAATGAAAAAGAAAGAAAACTAAAATATTATAAAGACCTAAACACATAGACTCATGTCTATCAAGGAAAAAAAAAAAAATCACTTATGGCTGGTTGGCTACCCTAATAATAAACATGATCCCACTTCATCTCCAATAAGCTTCTGAATATGAATCTTCAAAAATTGCACCACAATTGCAAATGTCGTGCTTCCATCTTTTGATTGCTTCCTTGCTCAAAATAAATCCTTGAGTATTTGCAAGGAGGCATCCTTGAGCATTTCTTCTGATCCAAGAAATGTAAAATAGAAGTGAGGATAATGAAAAGTATTTTGTTTGTGTGAGAAGGATACCTCTTGATTTATGTTGCAGTCATTTTCTGTAGCAAAATAGCATTTTTCTGAAAAAAAAAATAAATAGAAATAGAAAGTAGTAGATGCAACTTGCAAAATTCATACCAATTCTGAAAATAAAAATCACAAAATACTTACTCAATTTCGTGCACAGTTTAAAAACAGAAGAGTCCATCAAACGCCATTATTCTTGATCATTTACTTTTACTGAAGAACAAAAGAGAAAACCTGAATCAGAGAAAAAAAAAGAATACGTGAGAATGGTGGAAATGAACTATAATTGAAGAAGTATATATAGGGAAAAATTCCAGCCTAAATTAGAGATATTATATAGTGAATATCATAAAATCAAAATTTGAATTTGAAAAAGATATTCTAAAATAATGCATATTAATTTGAATTTATGATTGGAGAAAATCATGTAACCTAATCACAAAATTAGAATAATCTGGGCATAATAATTTCAATAGGTCTACTTTATAATTATTATATATATATATATTAATTAACTTATTAATTCCGGAATCGAAGGAAATCGAATAATTAGTTTTATTTTTAATTTTTGATTTCAAGGAATGATTGATATGTCAATTAACTACTAATTGACATTAGTTCGAATTTACCTTGCTGGCTCACATATCTTAATATTGATTTTTCAATTAAACCTAAAATAACAACAAAACACTCTACCATATATTTAATTGATTGCTAAAAATGCTAAAATTAATTTAATTTGATTGCCAATCATGAATAGAGGAAGCCCAAAATTAGAATAAATTGGCAATCATCAATGGATAACACAACCAATCATATTAAATTCGAAATAGGGCTGCAATAATTATGAAAAGTCTAGTTGGCAAAATGAATCCAAGTGTCACTAAATTCCATATGGCATGCATTTAGTGAAATCAAAGATGCCATATAGGAGCCACGTAACAAACACGAATTAGCCATGTCAGATTAGACAGTGGACTCCATGCCACGTAGGAGCCATGTGGCATGATTTGAGGCTTGCTTCTCCTTATTATATCTTAGAGAATAGATTTCTTTTTACTATTTCTTGTGTTATACATATATCTATTTAGGAGTTCGATCTAGTAGAAAGAATGAACTAATTTCATAATTTATAATTTATAATATAATAAATTTAAGGGTAAATTACACAGAATGTCTCTGTGGTTTGACCCATTTATAGAAATGGTATATGTGGTTTAAAAAGTGACAAATAAAGGCATGTGGTTTGCTCCGTTAACAAAAAAAAGGGTCTCAAAAGGTATTTGTCATCCAAAACTAGCAGAATTAGGATAATATACAACGCACCTGACCCATTTCTACATAGTCAATCCCTAATTTCTCCTCCATTGTGCAGAAATCAGACCCTATCTCCACATCCTCGCGAACCCTAACTCTCATTCTCGCCATTTTCTTCCATTCGCGAACCCGAATCCTCAAAAATTAGAGATTGGGTATGTGAAAATAGGTCACGTGAGTTACACATTGTTCTAATTTTGTTAGTTTTGGATGGCAAATACCTCATGGGACCCTTTTTGTTAACGGAGCAAACCACAAACCCTTATTTGCCACTTTTTATACCACAGGGACCCTTTCTGTAAATAGGTCAAACCACAGGGACCTTCTATATAATTTACCCTAAATTTAATGTTGTCAAAGGTGTTTCTATTTTTTTTTGGTAAACCAAAGGTGTTTATATTTAATATCCATTAATATATTAAAGATACATGCAATATTTTAGTAATCAGATCCGACATTGACCTGATTGAGGGCTCGGGTTACTGGTTCAACCATTGGGTCAATCAGGTCAATTGTTGCCCCGATTAAAATAAAAAATATTAATTATATATTAATGTACATATTAAAATACTAATAATTTGGTCCCTGAAAAATCACTGAACTGACAACTCGGATCCTAAAAGATTGAAATATACAATAACCCATGAAAGATCAAAACAGTATACTAATTAGTCCTTTTTATGGACTAAATAGTATACCGTTTAATATTCAGAGACTAAATAGTATACTGTTTTGATCTTTTAGAGACTAAATTGGACATTTCAATCTTTTAAGGACCAAGTTGTCAACTCGGTGATATTTCAATGACCAAATTGTTAGTTTACTCAAATATCAACTTTAAGATTAAAAGTACTTAAATAACAACTTTATCGCATTATATTCTCTAGTCTCCGAGTTTTTAATTTCAAGTATTTAAATAAGGAAAACCAAGAAAAAAAATACTTAAAAAAAGATTAAAACGGGTCAATTACTTGTCTGGGTTACATATTTTTTTAAAAATCTAGCGGTCTTAACCGGGTTTTTCCCGGTTTGATTGCAAGCAGGTAAATGCATAGTGAAAAAAATCGGACCGGACCGGGGCTGTCCGACCGGCGAACCGGAGCCCAGGCCGGTCTGGAGAGAACAAAATACCGGAATGCAAGCGAACCGGTGAGTCGCCGGTTCGCTTGCATACCGGCGTACCGTGAACCGGTTTCAACCGGTTCACATAAAAAAAAAAACCTAAAAGCCTAAAATCGAACTCTGCCTCCTTCGACTCCATTTTCTTCAATCTTCATCAATCTTCATCTTTCTCACCTTCTCATTTTCATTTTCTTCATCAGTTCATCGTTCTCACCTTCGCCGCTCTCTTCCTTCATCCTTCGCCGTTGTTTGCGTCTGTGGCCGTTCGTGGGTTCGCCGGTCGTGGTCTTGTCGTTCGTGTGTTCGTCGGTCGTGGTCTCGCTGTTAATCCATTAGATAATGAACTATTGGTTCTAAGCCATCTGTGGCGATGAATCAACAATTCGAATTCGTGGGTTCGTCGTCTGTGGCCGTTCGTGGGTTCCGCTTCCATCTTCATCTCTTCCCCGTCGTGACTCGCCGTGAATATTGTTGAGACTGAGATTAGTAATTTCTTCCCTGCCGTGACTGAGATTTTTTTTTCCTGTGAGTAGCCGTGACTGAGAATCTGAGATTTTGGTTGTGAATAAATTTGAGATTATTGGGTTGATTTGGTGTGAATATGTGAGATTAGTAATCTGAAATTCTGAATTATTGGTGTGATTTGGTGTGAAATAGATTATTTGATTAGTCTATAATGGATTATTGTTTGACACTTATTATATGTGATGGACCTATGGTTATGTTTAATTTTTACTTTATATTTAAATTATTGTAAGATATTAATGTGTATTTGATGAATATGTATATTTTTTTAAAAAAATTTAATTAAACCGGCTCAACCGGTTGAACTAGTGACCTAGCGGTTGAACCATTGAACCAGTGACTCGAGCCCTTCGCCGGGTCAATTGCCGATCCGATATTTTGCACTACGGCCGGATAAATGCCTCACTCGAACTGACATGGTGTCAGGTTCCAAGTTGACTCGAGGAGGACACTTCGATTTCTTATTCTAAACTTTAGAGGGTAATGTGTATATACCTCAAAAGTCAAAATTTAAGAGGTTCCTTATATTTCGGTCAACATAATTTGCATAATCTTAACAATGATTACTAAAATTCTTACGTTCTCATAAGTACTGTTTACAGATACATGATTAAAAGTGAAATAAAAATGGATACAAGATTAAATTGAGACTTACATAAGAAATCAAAAGGATAATTTGACCTTTTAAAAAGAGGAAAATAGAGAAAGCCCCTTTAATAATAAAAAAAACACAGAGAGAGGCCCATCGTGACCAAAAATCAGGTGGCCCATTTTCCATTAAGAAGAAAAGAAGATCTAAAGAAAAAAATTTTGCGGAAAGCAAAATGCAATGTATTCATCATCCCCTTCCTCAAGTTTCTTAGGGCGAATAAAGTGAAATTGAAATGAAATCATGAGCAAACAAACAATCGAATCTGATCACCCTGGGATCATGTGGTACTACTGAAATCACAAACAAAGAGGGTCAAATTTCTCGAGCATCCGATTTTATTCCTCTGTTGGTTTGAATAATGAGTTTGTTGGACATAAATAAAATAATGGGTATATAGTCTACCAAAAAAAAAATAATGGGTATTTAAAATAAGTCTTTTTTTGGCCAACAGTATATAAAATAAGTTTACATTGCTTGCAACAAGAGAAATATGAAAGTTCAAGTTCTTTTTGAAAGGTTAATTTATTAATTATGATAATTAATAAATAATTTTAATAAATTTTTTAAGTGCTTACATGAAATTTCTATTTTTGGAATATGAACATGCTTAGACTTTTAGTTTTATATGTTCTTATATTCTCTCTAAGTTTTTATTTTATTTTGTTATTATAAAAACCTCCTCTGTGTTATATCGGAGAAGAATTTATTTAATTATGTGAGAATGTTGTTACCTATTCACTGAGTTACTAGAATATCTCTTAAGGACGTCCTCAAAAACGTTACTCGGATTTTCTGGAGATGTATGCATAATGTTTCTAATTATACCCTTGTTGTGATGTCTTCTTCTATTGTGATTAGTGAGAAGTGGGTGCCTCTTTTGAAGTTAAATGTTGATGCCTCTTTTAGGAATCATGAATGAAATTGAATGCTTACTGATGGTAGTGATGGTTTTTTACTTTTCTGACTCTGACTGTGGAAGCTATTGCAGTTAAAAGGACTTGTGAATTGAGCCTCTTCAATAGTAGTTGCCAAATGTGTGTATTATTGTATGAAAAAAAAATCTGATTGTAAATGTTAGACGATTGCCTAAATATGGGTGGTCAAGGCTAAGGGTGGAAATTTGGACAGATATTTAAGATATGAGTCTGAATTTAGTCATTTACACGTAAAAGATATTCGATATCTAATAGATTTTGAGTGTTGGATAAGGTATGAGTAGTGAAAAATCAAAAAAATATTAAATATCGGATGGATATAGATATTACTTTAGATATTTGGTCCGAAATGAATTAGATAATTAAGGTATCCGGTACTCAATATCCTATAACTAATATTTAGTATTGCATATCATATGATCTTTAATTACCTTATAATATTAGTACCTTTTATTATAAAACAGATATTACCTTATATTTTTTTATTTTATTTTAGTTAACAAATATACGATTTTTAAATTAAGATATTCTACTCTATACTCATTATTTTTAGATATTTTAGATACTTGTCAGATATCGGATATGGTATAAATCAGTGTTGTCAGGACTGAACCGTTCAATGACTCAGACAAGTGTTCAGTTCATGGTTTGATCGGTTTAACTGGTTAAACCATCGGTCGAACCAGATGATGCAATAAATAATAAATATTAGTTACTTTTATTATATATAAAATATAAACATTATATACACACAATTAAAATTAATAATTCAACATTTCTATTTTTTTGTTAAATTGAAATAGAGTACATTACAAGAATAATACAAAGATGTAAAATAAATACAACATAACACATATAGCTAGATAGATTTTTAAATATAATAAATTTTATGCGAATCAAACATTTTTTTTTATAAAATAAAATAAATTAAGTGAGCTTTCGATCTAATTTCATTAATTTTTTTACTTAAAAGTTCAAATGTGAAAAATAAAAATAAAATAAAAGAAAATAAAAAATAAAGCCAAAATGCACAAACACCCTCTGAGGTTTAAGGTCAGGTGCACACAACATTCCTGAGTTTCAAAATTGTGCAAAAAGGAATTTATGCTTATTCTGATCTCGTATTAAAAGCAAGAAATAGGCTTTCGCACTTTACCCCTGAGTTTCCAATTTTGAGCAATTAACACTATTTTGTTAACTTACCATCCAAATTCACTCTTAAGTGCGACCTCAACACATTTTGAAAAGGCTAAAGTTCTATTTTGGTTCCTCAAGTTTATTCAAAGATCCATTTTAGTCCCTTAAATTTCCAAAAAGTAATGGTATAACTTTTTGACTAATGGTATAACTTTTTGGAAATTTAAGGGACTAAAATGGATCTTGAATAAACTTGATGGACCAAAATAGAACTTTGGCCTTTTCAAAATGTGTTGAGGTGGCACTTAACGGTGAATTTGGATGGCAAGTTAACAGAAGGGTGTTAATTGCTCAAAATTAAAAACTCAGGGGGTACTCTTTGCACAATTTTAAAACTCAGGGGTGTTATGTGCACCTGACCTAAAACTCAGGGGGTGTTTGTGCATTTTGGCCAAAAAATAATGGGCGGTTAGACCACCAGTTCAGCGGTTGGACCGTCGGTTCAACGGTTCTAGCTGGTTAAATCCGGTTTAACTGCTAATTTGATTTTTAGGTTGAACCAATTCGTTCTAGTGGTTGTATGACGGTTGAATCAGTCGGGCCGTCCAATTTTAACAACACCGGTATGAATACTAAATTATCGAAAATAGATAGGGTATTGGTACTGGATATGATGAATAGATACGAATACAAATATTGAAAAAAATAATCGAATATCCTACCCATCGTCATTCCTAATAAATATTGTAATAAAGTAATAGACATATTTCTGAACAAAAATAAAATTTATTTTAATAAAAAAAATTACTTTACAATTTCTCAGCAATCCAAATCTAGGTATAAAAATTAGATTTCAGAAAAAAAATAGATTTAATACTAATTCATATTTTAATATTTTAATTTGAGTATAAAAATTATAATATTCCACTCATACTTTATTTATAATCACCCATACACTTAATGTGAAATTTTTCATAAAATTTAAATGTTGAGAAATTAAATATTTTAAAATTTATTATGAGTATGACCATAACAATAATAAAACATTTCATAAAAAAAACAACAATAGAACATTCTACGAAATTACGAATTACAAAAAAAAATCTAAAATAGTTTTC
The DNA here is from genome assembly GCA_003254925.1 of Chamaecrista fasciculata. Taxonomy (NCBI): domain Eukaryota; kingdom Viridiplantae; phylum Streptophyta; class Magnoliopsida; order Fabales; family Fabaceae; genus Chamaecrista; species Chamaecrista fasciculata. Next base: position 163,766 of record QANZ01045302.1, on the reverse strand, counting down.
TTTTTTTGGTCGAATCTATGACAGTTTTCAGGATGAAAAGGTTATACTCATGGCAACAGTTCAAATTGGGCCGTAGATTGTGAAATCGAACAGTGGAAATTAACTGGGTACTAATCAACGGATGAGATCAAATATATGAAAATGTGTATTATTAATTTGTTTTTCTCATTTCTACTTGTTTCATTTCTAATTTTCTATGCCCTGCTAGGGTTTCACAGTCTCCGCCATTCTGCTTGTATTCAAATTTTCAAGTGCTTCCTTCGTTCATCCTCGGAGACATTTTCGTTCTCACTATAACCAGCTCCATTTAATTACTTCATGTAAGTTCTCTCTCAATGATTTACTTCCTCATCCACAATTCTTTCTTCTTTCTTAAACTGTTTCGAACGCTGATTTAGTGTTTTCGGGTTTGTGTTCTGTTTTTCTGTACTAAGTTCATTATAGTTAATCAGATTTCTCCAACTAATAAATCGAGTTTGTCTTGAAGAATATTCAGAATAAGTGAAGTGATATCTACTTTTTTTTGTTGTTGTTCGCTGAGGGAAGGCAGAAAATGGAAGGGAACTTAACTCCTTTCATTTCCGATCTGTTAGGATTTGTTTTAATAGCAAAATAGTGATTTTTCATCTATCTCTATGACTGTAATGCAGTTCTTGGTTTCCCCGGCCGTAGTATTGATGCATCAATCAATCTGTTTTATGTTCCATTTATTAGTATGTTGTCGCTAATTTCTCTTGATAGTCTATTACGCTTCGGTCATATGGAAATTGTTTTTATTTAGAATTTGTAAAGCTGTTCTTGAAATGGTCTTATCAGTATTTTGTAACGATAATTCTCATTTTTTATCTGCTTATTGGAGAACTTGAAGGGTGTACGTCATATATGTACTTAAGTTTGTCCAATCTTTATCATTTGTTGTTGCTAGCAGGGTTTTAAGGATTCGTTTTATATACTAATTTGATTGCCCACTCACACCTATGGTAGAAGAGCAACAGAATTTATTAACATTGCGCCTCCTCACTTGAGTCTCTTCCCCCTCTTTTGCTCTTACCTGATTAATTAAGAAATTTAGTTTGACTGGGTATGTACATCTTACATTGAGTGGATGAGATTCTTCATGCATATCTTTGCTTATTATTCGATGTGTATATGTCAGGTTCTGATGGCCTCAGAAATTACTCAAGCTCTTTTAAATGCACAAGCAGTGGATGGCACTGTACGGAAACAAGCCGAAGAAAACTTAAAACAGTTTCAGGAACAGAATCTTCCAGGTTTCTTGTTTGCTCTCGCTGGGGAACTGGCAAATGATGATAAACCTGCAGAGAGTCGGAAGCTTGCAGGTTTAATTCTTAAGAATTCCCTAGATGCGAAAGAACAACATAGAAAGACAGAATTTGTTCAAAGGTGGTTATCATTGGAACCAGCATTTAAGGCCCAGATTAAAGCATTCTTGTTAAAGACCCTTTCTTCCCCTTCCTTAGATGCTTGGTCTACTGCATCACAAGTTATTGCAAAGGTTGCTGGTATTGAGTTGCCACACAAGCAATGGCCTGAATTGATAGGATCTCTGCTGTCTAATATTCATCAGCTTCCTGCTCCTACAAGGCAGGCAACTCTTGAGACACTTGGGTACATCTGTGAAGAAGTCTCCCCAGATGTGGTAGACCAAGACTATGTAAATAAGATACTCACAGCTGTTGTTCAGGGCATAAATTCTTCTGAAGGTAACAACGATGTCAGACTTGCTGCAGTACGAGCACTTTATAATGCATTGGGTTTTGCTCAAGCAAATTTTTCTAATGATATGGAACGTGACTACATCATGAGAGTTGTATTTGAGGCTACCATTTCTCCTGAGTTGAAGATTCGACAAGCTGCTTTTGAGTGTTTGGTTGCCATTTCTTCAACATACTATGAAAAGTTGGCTCCTTATATCCGAGAGATCTTCAACATTACCTCCAAGGCTGTGAAAGAAGATGAGGAACCAGTTGCACTGCAGGCTATTGAGTTCTGGAGCTCGATATGTGATGAAGAAATAGATATATTAGAAGAATATGGAGGCGATCTTACCGGAGATTCTAATATTCCTTGCTTTTATTTTATTAAACAGGCACTTCCTGTTCTTATCCCCATGTTATTGGAGACACTACTAAAGCAAGAAGAAGATCAAGATCAGGATGAAGGTGCATGGAACATAGCCATGGCTGGAGGCACATGCTTGGGATTGGTTGCTCGGACAGTTGGGGATGATATTGTGCCCCTGGTTATGCCATTCATTGAAGAGAATATAACGAAACCAGACTGGAGGCAAAGGGAAGCTGCTACATATGCCTTTGGCTCCATTCTGGAAGGTCCATCACCTGAGACACTTGTACCACTGGTAAATATGGCATTGAATTTTATGCTCGCTGCACTGATGAAAGATCCTAGTAACCATGTAAAGGATACTACTGCATGGACTCTTGGACGGATGTTTGAATTTTTGCATTGTTCAGCTCTAGAAACACCAATTATCACTCAAGCAAACTGCCAGCAGATTATTACTGTGCTGCTTCAGAGCATGAAAGATGTTCCCAATGTTGCTGAGAAGGCCTGTGGTGCTCTTTATTTTCTTGCCCAAGGTTATGAGGATGCTGGATCTTCATCTTCACCATTGACACCCTTTTTTCAAGATATTGTCCAAGCTCTGCTTAACGCTACACATAGAGATGATGCTGGAGAATCACGCCTTCGAACGGCCGCCTATGAAGCCTTAAATGAAGTAGTGAGGTGTTCTACTGATGAAACAGCTCCAATGGTGGTGCAGCTAGTTCCTCTAATCATGATGGAGCTCCACAAGACTCTTGAAAACCAGATGCCGTCAACGGATGATAGGCAGAATGAGCTCCAAGGCCTTCTCTGTGGTTGCTTGCAGGTCACCATACAAAAGCTAGGTTCATCTGACCCAACAAAATATCACTTCATGCAGTATTCTGATCAAATGATGGCCCTGTTCTTAAGAGTGTTTGCTTCTCGAAGTGCCACTGCACATGAGGAGGCAATGCTTGCCATTGGAGCACTTGCCTATGCAGCAGGTCCAGATTTTGCTAAATACATGCCGGAATTTTACAAGTATTTGGAGATGGGTCTCCAAAATTTTGAGGACTACCAGGTTTGTGCCATTACAGTTGGTGTGGTTGGTGACGTGTGCAGGGCTTTGGAAGAGAAGATATTGCCTTACTGTGATGGGATAATGACCCAACTTCTGAAGGATTTATCAAGTAACCAGTTGCATCGATCTGTGAAGCCTCCTATATTTTCATGCTTTGGAGATATTGCCTTGGCAATTGGAGAAAACTTCGAAAAGTACTTGTTGTATGCTATGCCTATGCTTCAGAGTGCCGCTGAGCTCTCAGTCCACACATCTGGTGCCGATGATGATATGATAGAGTACACAAATTCTTTGAGAAATGGAATCTTGGAGGCATACTCAGGGATTTTCCAAGGGTTTAAGGGGTCCCCGAAGACCCAACTCTTGATGCCTCATGCTCCTAGTGTTCTGCAGTTTTTGGATAGTTTGTACATTGCAAAGGACATGTAAGTAAACTCCTGTGTTTTCTTAAGGTCTGTTAAATTTCTTGATTTTAATCTATTTTCTTTTTGTTCCTTTAGGGATGATGTTGTGACAAAGACAGCGATTGGTGTGCTTGGAGATTTAGCTGATACGTTGGGTAATAATGCTGGCGCCTTGATTCAGCAATCTGTGTCCAGCAAAGACTTTCTCAAGGAGTGTTTGTCATCTGATGATCATTTGATCAAGGAATCAGCTGAATGGGCCAAGTTAGCTATCAGTCGAGCAATATCATTTTGATGCTATCGCTATTTCATGGGTCCTAATTCTTGCATACATCTGTTTTCGTTGAGTGGGTCTAAAATTGCATGTCATGAGTCAGGTCATCACCTTTTGGGGCGCAAGTGGTTGGGTACTTTGGCTTTCTTTCCAAGCCAGCAATATAGAGTCTGCTTTTTCTTTTGATTTTTATCTTACTGTTCTGCATTGCTATTGAAGAAGATGGGTGATGATCAAATTTTCTGCTAACTGGGCAGAAAATATTGAGTTTTGCATATTGGAGATACAGGGTTGACGGTGAGGGTGGCACTAAAATTGTAGAGTTCCCATCATATGTCATTGCAGTCGCATGGCTAAATTTCTTTATATGGATTCTAAGTACTGTTGGGGAGATATGGTGGGTTCTATGGCCTTAAAGGAGGGATAGAGGCTGTCATTTTTTTTCACCTCCCTTCTGTAGAGTAAACATTTGGAAAATATATGCCGTTCCTTGAAACTTGAAAGTAGTAAATTATTTTTCATTGATAATTTCGTATAGAGCTCTTGCTTAGATCTTCTTTAAAAAATTTTTTAATCATCTTGAAGATCCATCACCTATCAGTAATTTGTCAATGTCATGGAACTTAGTTTTTGGGGAAAGTGTCATGAAATGTGTTTTATTTTCGTTTGGGTTGCATGTCTATCTGTGTTTTTGGGCCCATTTTGCTTTTAGACTGTTGGCTATGTCTACTAGCAGTTGTCTTCTGTTCTTTTATTTTCAATTTATTATGTTGGAGGCATAGATTAGTCATTGATCCAATGATTAAGAGGTTCGGGATTATGGTCCAAATCTGAAAATATTAAACAACTGGTTAAATTGAAAGTTTAATATATTTATATCTACACACAAAAACACGCAACTATGGACTTACTTTAGATATGCAGAATTATTTTTTATTACATTGCACTTTTAGTAATGTGAAATTCGTATGAAATTTTTATTTCCACGTAAGATGATTAAAAATGTTAGATATAATTTTGATGTATCGTTACATATTTTGATTTTTAATTAATTAGGTCATGAATAAGACTCAGTAAAAGCTAGTATATTATATCTTTGGTTAATGTGTAATTTTGGTCTCTTACCTTTTATCTTTTGGTTGGATAGTAGATCGACATTCGACACATTATTATTATTATTATTATTATTATTATTATTATTATTATTTTGTATTTTTATTCCTACATTCAAACGAGATAGCAAAGATAAAAAACGAGTTGAGGAAAAACATAATGTCAATTAAAAATTACTTTGAGTGAGGACACGAATGGTGTCTCTGGTAGTGTAAGAGGCCTAACAAAGTTGTTGATGGCGGTGATCATGGGGGTTGGCGATCTAAAGACAAATCTGGTCCTCAAGGTCATTATTGGGAGGACTTTGGCCATTTCGTCTCTGAGGCTCGAATGTGATTAGTCTTCGCGTAGACCGCTACACGGATAGGCGGGGAATACCCATGACTTAACAGAAATCTAGTCCTCAAGGTGGGCAAGGGCGATGCCGACAACAATGCCGATGGTTCCTCCACTATCAATGTTGAGCATGCGAGTCTTCTTGGTACCTTTGAGGGTTGGGAGGAAGATAAAGATGAAGATTTGGAAAACGCAGAGGAGGGAATGGATTTGAAGAAATTACACTTTTGTCCTTAAAGTTATTGAGTGGGTGGGAGACGGATATGGAGAAATTACATTTTAGTACAACAAATCTTCTCACTCTTCCATGTTAGCATGCCACATCAACGATAATAGAGAGGAGGACGAAAATGAGGGTAAGACTAACGGTGAAACTTTTTTAAAAAATGTGAGACAAAAAATAATGGGATGATTTGTAACCTAGCCAAAAGATAAAGGACTAGAATTACACTTTTGCTTATATCTTTTAATTTTTAAGGTCAAACAATAATAAAATTATTTAGACAAGTGGGATTTGGAATTCGATTTATAAATTTCTGATATTTATTTTTTGATAGTAGGATCTCAAAATAATCTATGGATAACATCTTAAAGTTTAACCATCATTTCCATCTCAAAGTCTATTCATTAGTAGTATCTCAAAATGTATATATCTATATTATCTTAAAGTCTAGTCATTGTTAGAGCATATCAAAGTCTACCTATCGATAACATTTCAAAGTCTATTTATCGATAGCATCTTAAAGTATAGTCATCACTAACATCTTTAAGTTTACCAATCAGTTAAATGTCAAGTTTATTCATATAACATCTTAAATTTTGACATCGTTAACATCTCAAAAGATCTTAAAGTATATTCATAGCATACCAAAGTCTAATCATCACTAATACATCAAAGTATATCCACCGATAACATCTCAAAGTTTATAACTATTTTATGTATCAATGACATTTTAAAGTCATAGCTAGCACCTCAAAACCTAGTCATTGGTTGGCCTCCTCAAGCTTAGTTTTAATAACACTCAAAGTCCAACTCTCATTCATTTTTACCCGCACTCATACTCAGATTTAGTGGGTAAAATTCGCGGGTATTCATGGAGTATGGACATTTTCATTACCACCAGTTGTTTTAAATATACACAATGGATAAAAATAAGTTTTATTTTAATAAAAAATAATTTATTTTAAAAGTTCTTAGTATCCAAGTCTAGGTATAGAAATTAAATTAATTATCAAGTTTAGAGAGAAAGATTAATTTTGATACTAATTCATATCAGTATAAAAATTATAGTACTCTACTCATTTTTTTTAATAATCACCTTACTCTTGATGAGAAAATTTTCACATAATTTTTATTTTTATTTAGATTTCTACGTTGAGAAATTGAATATTTTAAAATTCATTATTACATTTTTCTGTGAAAAAAGGTTTAAGTAGAAAAAAACACCGATATCTCATCAGGTTAGGGAATACCTCTCGACTTCTTTGAAGATGTACGAGAGAAATTCATATATTACCCACTAAATAAGACTCTCACATTGATCAAAAGATTCGAACACTTATAAAATAAGTACTCAAACCTTAATTTACTATGATGACATCCCTAATTGACAAATCCATTATTACCATAACAATGATAATACATTATACGAAATTACAAATTACAAAAAAAATCTAAAAGTATAAATTATAGATGTTCTTTTTTGTATAATTATGAGCTTTTTTCCACCTATCTATGTACCCAACCCATTAACCCAGTCCAACCCAACTACCTTATGACCAACCATTACCCAACCATTTAAGTGGTGGGTCATAAATGGGTTGGGTAAATTATAACCCACCAAATTATGGGTTGGGCTGGATCAACCCATGGGTTACCCATTAACCCATTAATTTTTATCAAAACGTTGCGTTTTCATTTTCTCCCCTTCCTTCACCCATTTCGCAGCGCTAGGTTTCCCTTGGCTCCTCTACTCGACGCTTCTCCATCGTGTGCTTTCTTCTCTGTTCGCTTTCTTCTTTGTTCGTTGTAGGTCACGCTTTCTTCTCCGTTTGCCTTTTCTTCATAATCAGGTATGTATTACTCTTCTCATGGTGTGTCGTCTCTTTTCTGTTGTTTTTGTTAGGGTTTCTTCATCTGCTCTGCAATTTGCTCTCAAAGCTGGTTACAAAGTAATTCCTTCAGTTTTTCTTGTTCTACTATGCATTTTTCATGGTGTGTCATCTCTTTTCTGAGTGAGTACACTTTTATGGTGGAGTGTGATAGCTTTCAAGCTATGTTTGTCGGTATTGACAATGTAACAATTTTTAATCAAGGTGGAGATTTGTTGGAGTTGATTAAAAACTCCCACATCGCTTGGCACAAAGGATGTGGGAGGGCCTCAACAATATAAATAGGTGCTTTGGGTTTGTTTTCTAAGTACACCAAGTCAATACACTTTAAACATTGTATTAGACTTATAAATTCCTCCCTCTCTTGTATTTAATTTTAGAGTTGTCCTCTTGTTGTTAGAGTGTGGGAGGTGTAGTCAAATAGTTGCTTTGAGAGAGTGTGAGTGTACTTAGTGTAAGGGTTGAGAGAAGATGTGTGATGTAATAATTTTCACATAGTATTTTCTCTAGTTGTCTTTTGGCAACGGTCGTAGGTTTTTTTTTCCCGATTTGGGTTTCCCACGTTAATTTTTCTTGTGTTGTGATTGTAGTATTATTCCATCTTGTTTCTCTATTTTAATTCTCTGCCGGGTTATTGTTTTTATGCCCAACACTAAATGCATGGTCATAGTTGCTTTTGGATGTGTGTTTATGAATTGTAGAACTTGCATTTATTAATTTTGTTCGTTTTTTACATAATAGTCCTCATGTTTGTTTAAGGGTGAAGAGAATAAAGTGAGCAAATGCTGTTTTGTGGGACTAAATTGTAATTTTTAAGGATTAAATTGTAATTTCAAAATAAATTTAAGGGTGAAAAATAAATTATTACGTCATTAATTTAATTAATTTACTGATTAAATAATTAATAATTAATTTAATTTTGAAATAAAGTGATAATTTTTTTTAGGGACNTTTTTTTTTTTTTTTTTTTTTTCTGAAAAGCAACGTTGGTATTATACATGAACATGATACGCAAACACAATCCATTGATTGCTTGTTCTTAACAATTTTTTCCGAAAAATTTAACATAAGAAATTGGACCTACAAATATCACTCTTCGACAGAAGCACGTACACATACTCACCAATAAAAAATTGCCATCCTCCAATAGTATTCGCAATCATCGACACGCGCAGATTAACGCGCGTGTGACTGAGAAAAATACGCAACCATAGTTTTCTTTTTCCTTTTCTTTTGGTCGAAGCTACGATATTAGTTTTCAGGATGAAAATTGAAAAGGTATTATACTTGTAGCAACATTTCAAATTGGGCCGTAGATTCTGTAATCGAACGGTGGAAATTAACTGGGTTCAAATTAACGGATGCGATCGAATATAAGAAAATGTGTATTATTATTGATTTTTTTTCGCAGAGTCGTTTCTTTCTACTTGTGAGCTTCTCCTACTTCTATGCCCTCCTAGGGTTTCAGAGTCCCCGCCTTTCAAATTTTCAAGTGCTTCATCCTCAGAGACATTACTGTTCTCAGTATAACCATTTCCATTTAATTTCTTTCTGTAAGTTCTCTTTCAACGATTTACTTCCTCATCGATTATTCTTTGTTGTTTTTTTTTGAACTGTTTCGAACGCTGATTTAGTGTTTTCGGATTTGTGTTCTGTTCTCTGTACTAAGTTCATTATAGCTAATCAGATTTCGAGTTTATCCTGAACAATATTCAGAAAACTGAAGTGATATCTCCCTTTTTTTTGGTTGTTGTCCGCTGAGGGAAGGCAGCCAATGGAAGGGAACTTAACTCTTTACATTCTCGATCTGTTACGATTTATTTTAATAGCTCAATAGTGATGTAATGCAGTTCTTGGTTTCCCCGGCCGTAGTTTTGATGCATCTGATAATCTATTTCATATTCCATTTATTAGAAAGTTGTCGCTTATTATTCCTCTTCATAGTCTATTACGCTTCGGTCATTTGAAAATTGTTTTTATTTAGAATTGGTAAAGCTGTTACTTGAAATGGTCTTATCAGTATCTAGTAATGAGAATTCTTATTTTTGAACTGCTTATTGGAAAACTTGAAGGGTGTACGTCATATGTGTAAATTGTAATGAAGTTTGTCCAATCTTTATCATTTGTTGTTGCTAACAGTGTTTTAAGTATTCGTTTTATTACTAATTTGATTGACCACACACACATGTGGTAGAGTAGCTAACAAAATTTATTAACTTTGTGCATCACTTGAGTCACTTCCCCTTCTTCTGCTCTTACCTGATTAATTACGAAATCTTGTTTGTCTGGATCTGTGCATCTGACATTGAGTAGATGAGATTCTTCATACATATCTTTGCTAAAAATTTTATGTGTATATCCCAGGTTCGGATGGCCACCGAAATCACTCAAGTTCTTTTAAATGCACAAGCAGTGGATGGCACTGTACGGAAACAAGCCGAAGAAAACTTAAAACAGTTTCAGGAACAGAATCTTCCAGGTTTCTTGTTTTCTCTCGCTGGGGAACTGGCAAATGATGATAAACCTGCCGAGAGTCGGAAGCTTGCAGGTTTAATTCTTAAGAATTCCCTAGATGCAAAAGAACAACATAGAAAGACAGAATTTGTTCAAAGGTGGTTATCATTGGAACCAACAGTGAAGGCCCAGGTTAAAGCATTCTTGTTGAGGACCCTTTCTTCCCCTTCCTTAGATGCTCGGTCTACTGCATCACAAGTTATTGCAAAGGTTGCTGGTATTGAGTTGCCACACAAGCAATGGCCTGAATTGATAGGATCTCTGCTGTCTAATATTCATCAGCTTCCTGCACCTACAAGGCAGGCAACTCTTGAGACACTTGGGTACATCTGTGAAGAAGTCTCCCCAGATGTGGTAGACCAGGACTATGTAAATAAGATACTCACAGCTGTTGTTCAGGGCATAAATTCTTCTGAAGGTAACAACGATGTCAGACTTGCTGCAGTACGAGCACTCTATAATGCATTGGGTTTTGCTCAAGCAAATTTTTCTAATGATATGGAGCGTGACTACATCATGAGAGTTGTATTTGATGCTACTCTTTCTCCTGAGTTGAAGATTCGACAAGCTGCTTTTGAGTGTTTGGTTGCCATTTCTTCTACATACTATGAAAAGTTGGTTCCTTATATCCAAAATATCTTCACCATTACTTCCAAGGCTGTTAAAGAAGATGAGGAACCAGTTGCTTTGCAGGCTATTGAGTTCTGGAGTTCGATATGTGATGAAGAAATAGATATATTAGAAGAATATGGAGGTGATTTTACCGGAGATTCTAATATTCCTTGCTTTTATTTTATTAAACAGGCACTTCCTTTTCTTATCCCCATGTTATTGGAGACATTACTAAAGCAAGAAGAAGATCAAGATCAGGATGAAGGTGCATGGAACATAGCCATGGCTGGAGGCACATGCTTGGGATTGGTTGCTCGGACAGTTGGGGATGATATTGTGCCCCTGGTTATGCCATTCATTGAAGAGAATATAACGAAACCAGACTGGAGGCAAAGGGAAGCTGCTACATATGCCTTTGGCTCCATTCTGGAAGGTCCGTCACCTGAGAAACTTGTACCACTGGTAAATTTGTCATTGAACTTTTTGCTCACTGCACTGATGAAAGATCCCAGTAATCATGTAAAGGATACTACTGCATGGACTCTTGGACGAATGTTTGAATTTTTGCATTGTTCAGCTCTAGAAACACCAATTATCACCCAAGCGAACTGCCAGCAGATTATTACTGTGTTGCTTCAGAGCATGAAAGATGTTCCCAATGTTGCTGAGAAGGCCTGTGGTGCTCTTTATTTTCTTGCCCAAGGTTATGAGGATGCTGGATCTTCATCTTCACCATTGACACCCTTCTTTCAAGATATTGTCCAAGCTCTGCTTAACGCTACACATAGGGATGATGCTGGAGAATCACGCCTTCGAACGGCAGCCTATGAAGCCTTAAATGAAGTAGTGAGGTGTTCTACTGATGAAACAGCTCCAATGGTGGTGCAGCTAGTTCCTCTAATCATGATGGAGCTCCACAAGACTCTTGAAACCCAGGCACTGTCAACGGATGAGAGGCAGAATGAGCTGCAAGGCCTTCTCTGTGGTTGTTTGCAGGTCACCATACAAAAGCTAGGTTCATCTGAACCAACAAAATATCACTTCATGCAGTATACTGATCAAATGATGGCCCTGTTCTTAAGAGTGTTTGCTTCTCGAAGTGCCACTGCACATGAGGAGGCAATGCTTGCCATTGGAGCACTTGCCTATGCAGCAGGTCCTGATTTTGCTAAATACATGCCGGAATTTTACAAGTATTTGGAGATGGGTCTCCAAAATTTTGAGGACTACCAGGTTTGTGCCATTACAGTTGGTGTGGTTGGTGATGCGTGCAGGGCTTTGGAAGAAAAGATATTGCCTTACTGTGATGGGATAATGACCCAACTTCTGAAGGATTTATCAAGTAACCAGTTGCATCGTTCTGTGAAGCCTCCTATATTTTCATGCTTTGGAGATATTGCCTTGGCAATTGGAGAAAACTTTGAAAAGTACTTGTTATATGCTTTGCCTATGCTTCAGAGTGCTGCCGAGCTCTCAGTGCACACATCTGGTGCCGATGATGATATGATAGAGTACACAAATTCTTTGAGAAACGGAATCTTGGAAGCATACTCAGGGATTTTCCAAGGGTTTAAGGGGTCCCCGAAGACCCAACAATTGATGCCTTATGCTCCTAGTGTTCTGCAGTTCTTGGATAGTTTGTACATTGCGAAGGACATGTAAGTAGTAAACTCCTGTATTTTCTTAACATCAGTTAAATTTCATGATTTTAATCTATTTTTCTTTTTGTTCCTTTAGGGATGATGTTGTGACAAAGACAGCGATTGGTGTGCTTGGAGATTTAGCTGATACGTTGGGTAATAATGCTGGCGCCTTGATTCAGCAATCTGTGTCCAGCAAAGACTTTCTCAAGGAGTGTTTGTCATCTGATGATCATTTGATCAAGGAATCAGCTGAATGGGCCAAGTTAGCTATAAGTCGAGCAATATCATTTTGATGCTATCGCTATTTCATGGGTCCGTATTCTTGCATACATCTGTTTTCGTTGAGTGGGTCTAAATTGCATGTCATGAGTCAGGTCATCATCACCTTTTTGGGCGCAAGTGTCTGGGTACTTTAGCTTTCTTTCAAAGTCAGTGGTATAGAGTCTGCTTTTTCATTTGATTTTTAACTTATTGTCCTGCATTGCTATGGAAGAAGATTGGTGATGATCAATTTGACGGTGAGGTTTGCACAAAAATTATAGAGTTCCTGTCATATATGTCATTGCTGTGGCATGACTAAATTTCTTCATATGGACTCGAAGAACTGTTGGGAGATATGGTGGGTTGTATGGCCTTAAAAGGAGGGAAAGAGGCTGTCATTTTTTTTTAACCTCCCTTTTGTAGAGTGAAAAAATTTGGCCAATTACCGTGTTGGAACAGGTTATGGAAAATATATGCCATTCGTTGAAAGTAGTCAAATTATTTTTCATTGATATTTTCTTATAGAGTTCTCTTCTCTTGCTTACAGTTTTTTTTTTAAAAAAGGTTTATTCATCTTTAAGATTCGTCACCTATCAATAACTTGCCTTGGAATTTTTTATTTTCATTTGGGCTGCATGTCTATCTGTGTTTTTCTGCCCATTTTTCTTTTGGAGTGTTGGCTATGCATTACATGCTTTTGTTCTTATTATGTTTTGTTATTTTCAATTTATAGTGTTGGAGGCATAGATTAGTCACTGATCCAATTTTCAATTTGTTATTTTTTGTTATTTTCAATTCATCTCGACCTTCCGTGATATCTAATGGCTCCAACAAGAGCCACGTGTCCCTGTACTTAAACTCACTGTTTGGTTTTTACGAAAAGTTACGTTTTGCGTCGTTTCTTTTTGGCTACTCCCTGAATAGTGAATACGAATGGCCGTTGATCCGATGATTCTTCAACCTTTTGTAAATTCTTCTTTATGCCCGTCCCTTCTGAACTACATGGCATATACGCCAAAAACAAAAAAAAAAAAATCTTACCATCTTAATATTAATTTCTTTTCATTATTCAGAGTATTTCTAAGTGGAAAATTGGAAATATATATATAGGAAAAAAACACCAACCATAGCCATAAATCAACACGCAGAGGGGACGCAGGAAGAAGCAATGGCCACTGGTCTTCAAAGAGAAGCTACGCAGCGTTTTGTATAGCCCAAATAGTGAGTTTTAGGCTATGTTTGGGAGTTTTAGTGAAGATGGAGAGGAGAATACATTAATGAACACTAATAGAGTGGAGAAGATATTATTGGATTGAGTAGATATGTTGTTTGGGAGTTTTTAGTGAGGAAATGAATGGACACATGATAATTTTACTAAATTAATAATATTTTATCCCTAAATTTGAAATAGTTTTATACATCTTGGTCTCTGAATTTGTACTAAATAATATTAGAGTTTAGAAAGATCAATAATATTAAAAAAATAACAGGGGTATAATTGTCTTAAAAAATTTTGAAGTTGTTCACTCCATCCTTAACTTCTCAATTTGGGGTGCCAGCAAAAAATAGATTTTAGGGTGCCAAGGGGTGTTTGGGAGGCACAGGCACCCCTTGTCTATTCCCCTCCTTTAAAAAACATCCAAACAAAGATTTTTAATATTTTGTCCCTTTCACCCCTCTTCATTCTCCCATTGACACCTCATTAGATCTCATGGAAGGCCAAGATGAATTCAACAGCAGACTTCTTTGACGGCAAAGGATCCGTATATACAGTAATACACACCCCAATGTTGGAAAATTCAATCTATATGTAATTATGTATACATACCAAGGTTATTAAAACCGGACCGGCCATTGAACCGGTCGAAGGAGGGGTTCAAGGTTCAATGGTTCAACCGGGGTCCAACCGGGGTCGGACCGTTGATAAATAAATAAATTAAAAATAATAAAAAAACCTATATATGATAAAATTTTAATTCAAATATTCATAATTAGGTTACAAAATACAATTATAACATTAATATATTAATACAATTTTCATAAATTAACATGAATTAATATAGAGATAATCAATTTTCATAATGTTCAACAATATAATATCATCAAGTGACATTTTATGATCACTTTCTCTATCAAATTTTGGTTTATAATCAACATTCTCTAATATTTGACCCATAATTATAAAAAAAGACCAAAAAAATCAAAAAACAAAAAAGAAAATAAAAAAATAAACCAGGACCGGTTCAACCGGTTTCACCGGTTTTTGGCCGGTTCCCTCCGGTTCTCTGTCTGAACGGTTATTAAGAAGACTTGGACCGGCCTAATGGCCGGTTCCCGGTTCAACCGGCCGGTCCGGTTTTAATAACTCTGATACAAACACAAACCAATGGTGGACTTATTTTAGATATTCGGATATTTTTTATTATATTGAACTTTTAGAAATGAAAAATTCGTAAAATTTTTGTTTCCACGTAAGATGAACTAAAGTGTTAGATATATGAACCTTTTGTTCACATTAAAATATAAAAAAAATATGCTTTTTTTTTTGGATAAAATTACTGTATTACGTAAGATGAACTAAAGTGTTAGATATATGAATCTTTTTTGTTCACGGTTTGTTCTAAAATTAATTCTGTCACACTTTCTTTTATGTTAAATCTGATGTGATATTTAAAAAATAAATAAATATGTTCAATTGGCTCTATTTTGATGAGGTGGTAAATTATTTTTTCCTCTATTGGTCATCTTTCTTATTTCTCTAATTCTCTTCGTTCTTCCTCTCTCTTCTCCCTCCCTCTATTATTTTGAAAGTGATTAAAATTGTACATGGTAGTGTATATGTTAGGTAGTGCAAGAAGTTAATAAAGACTTTTAAAAATATCTTTAATTTACATGAAATAAGATATACTAACATAGTAAAATTTTTCAATAATTAACTAAACTACATTAATATACTTTTCTAAAAGTTCCTGGCTAATTATTGAAAGGCTTAAGTGCACTTTTGGTCCCATAACTATGACAAAGGTTTCATTTTGGTCCCATAACTTTTTTTGTTGCAATTTTGGTCCCATAACTATGACAAATGTTTCATTTTGGTCCCATAAGTTTTTTTGTTGCAATTTTAGTCCCATAACTTCTCAAAAGGTTCCACCGTTAGTCCCTTGGTGAATTTCATCCATATTTAGCCGTTAAGTATGACGTGACATAGGGACTAGGATCATGATGTGGCAAAATAAGATGAAATGGACTGAAATATGATCTATATGCAACATATTAAAACTTATCTATACCCAACCACAATATATACAAAGAGTGGTACTTCCTCGTCAGCCCAACGGGATTTCCTCTTCGTCGTTCCGCTTCCCGATTTGCCATCGCCGCCGCTTTGGTCGTTCGACTTTGGCTGAGGATCCCATCGACTTCGTCGGTGCCTTCTGCTTGAAGGCTCTTCTTCCCCACCAGATTGGTCCCTGTCAGTACCACTCTTTGTATATATGGTGGTTGGGTATAGATAAGTTTTAATATGTTGCATATAGTTCCTATTTCAGTCCACTTCATCTTATTTTGCCACATCATGATCCTAGTTACTATGCCACGTTATACTTAACGGCTAAATATAAATGGATTTCACCAAGGGACTAACGGTGGAACCTTTTGAAAAGTTATGGGACCAAAATTGCAACAAAAAATGTTATGGGACTAAAATGAAACCTTTGTCATAGTTATGGGACCACAATTGCAACAAAAAAAGTTATGGGACCAAAATGAAACCTTTGTCATAGTTATGAGACCAAAATTGCAACAAAAAAAGTTATAGGACCAAAATGAAACCTTTGTCATAGTTATGGGACCAAAAGTGCACTTAAGCCTTATTGAAATGATGTCACTATGTGGCAGAAGGTCTTAATCAGAATTTGATCCACATGATTAGTGATTACGACATTTGTTTAATAATTAGCGGAATATATTCATGCACTTAATTGGAAGCATTTATTTTATATATTGCGCCTTCATATTTTGGGGTTCTGTCAAATATGTCCATTGACAATTTGCCAATTTGGCATAACTAGCCTGTGGGGTTCAGATTCCTGTGAATTTTTTTTTTTCTGCCTTGCCTATCTAAAACTACGTCATCCAGTTCTCTATCTTTATGGGTTTGATTTTTTTTTATAGGTTAGAGTAAAAATCACATGAATGGATCAGTCACAACTCACAACACATATGACATATACTTTGGACAGTTCAATTATATATATTAGGGCACGCAAATATGTATGTAAAATAAATGAGGGACTAAATCGTTAATACAGTAAAAAAAAGGGATCAAATAATAATTTTCCTCTTATTATTAATTTTGTACTATAGTTTTAAAATGTGAACGACCAGAAAGAGGTGGAGCCATATAATATAAGATATATACACAGATAGATAAGTAGATAAAGTTATGCCGGTGCTATTTTGAGGTTGACTTGTTCAATTATTGGGTGCTCCATATAGTTAATGTGAATCCTCATTCCTCAACTATGTATGAAGTTTCTGTGAAGATTTAAATGTTTTTTTAATATACATATGTGAATATTTAATTTAACGTAATTGAGACATGAAGCATTGGAAAATGGGACCTTCTTGCCATACATTAATAGAAGAAGCATGGGATGCAACCTAGAAACCCTCATTGGTAAATGTCAGAAAATTGGCAGAGATTTAAATAGAGCCTAATCGCTCTGAGAAAAATTTAGATAATATTTCTCCGATAAATATTTCACGTGCGACAAAATTTTTATGTATAATCAATTATGACAGAGAAAAAATATTAAACACACATTTTTTTATGACCAATGATTAAAAAGAAAGAATGTAAATTAAACTTTTGATTGGATAAAACTTATTGGAAACATATAAATAATTTATCTGAGTTTTTTCCAATCGCTTTAGGATAGTAGACTCATAAGGAAAAATCTTTTGTTTTTGTTAGTGAACAAAGGAAAATTCTTTTTCGATTCAGAAGGTTAATGGAACATTAACATAAAAAGTTATTGAGTTGACAATAGATTATTAAAAGATTAAATAGTCATAATAGATGGTAGGTGAAAATCTCATTTTAGTCCTTAATATTTGCATTATATCTCGTTTTGCTCCTTAATTAGGGACTAAAATAAGTTTTTTACCTACCATTTGTAGTTAATGTTTACAACATTGCCCTAATGTGTTAACAGTGGAAATCACAGACCTCAATTTGAAAATTTTTTTAACCACGGTGTATTATAATTTATAATGAAGATAGGCCAAGCCATGAGGACTATTTTTGTAATTTTATCAGAAGGTCAAAGGCTCATTTTGTCCTAAATATATGCACTGATATTCATTTTGGTCTTTTATCTTTCAAAAGATCATATTGGTCTTAAATGTTGGCAAAGTATTTTGTCATTTTGATCCCAAACTATTGAATAAATGTGATCATATTTCCCTCCTTAAGTTCAACTATGACGAGTCTAGAGTTACATATTGTTTTTGAAGAGTAATTTTACGATCTATTTGGGGTTGTTAGCAAAATTGGTCAAACTGGGTCCCGAAAGTTGGCCGCTCATTTCATGGTCAAACAAGTAAAGTTGGTCATATCATATCTCTTTCATTTCAATCCTGAATACGACAAATTCAAAACTACAAGTTACTTTTAATAAGTAATTTTTTTGTCCAATTAGAATCATCAGCAAATGAGATTAAATCGAATTCGAAAGAATTTGAAAGTAACTAGGGTTGGACTAAAAAATAAAAAATTATGAAAAATAAGTTACAAATCTTAGACCAAATTGTATAGTCATCTCTACTTTTAACACTATTCTTAGCATCGTCTTGAACATAGTGCCAAAGGATTTATGATCTATCTCTGTCTCTATTTAATAGCCCACAAATGATCACATGCTCGATCATATATATATATATATATATGGTGTCGATAACAATTTGCCACTCAAGTTAATTCATTCAGCTAGGCAGCAAGCTTTATCCTATCGGTGTTGAGATTCATAGCTAAGTAAGATCAAGTAAAAATATGAATGCTGCAGATATTGCTCGAACAGCAGTGGGCATCCTAGGTAGGCGAAATTAACTAGTTAATGATTTTCAATTCAAACTTTATGAACTGATCATTATGTGCATAATCTATTAACTAGCTGAGGTTTTGATCGATTGATGTTATTCTTTCAATACTTAATGCAGGAAACATCATCGCGGGTTCCACGTTCTTGTCCCCACTGTAAGAAGAATATAGATATTATATGGCTACATGCATATATATGGTTGTGTTGTCTAATAGTAAGTGTAAATTAAGGAAAAAAAAACTTAGGTACATATATACTTGTTATAAGGTTCATTTGGTCACAAGTTTAGTTTATATTCTCTATTTTTTATGATTGATCATAAAAAACAAAAAAAAAACAGATGTATGCAAGAATAAGGACCCATGAAATAACCATAGCTTCAAAATGATATTGCTCGACTGATAACTAACTCGGCCCATTCAGCTGACTCCTTGATCAAAATGATCATCAGATGACAAACACTCCTTGAGAAAGTCTTTGCTGGACACAAATTCCTGAATCAAGGGGCCAGCATTCTTACCCAATGTATTAGCTAAATCTCCAAGCACACCAATCGCTGTCTTTGTCACAACATCATCCCTAAAGGAACAAAAAGAAAATAGATTAAAATCATGAAATTTAACTGGCCTTAAGAAAATACAAGAGTTTACTTACATGTCCTTCGCAATGTACAAACTATCCAAGAACTGCAGAACACTAGGAGCATAAGGCATTAAGAGTTGGGTCTTCGGGGACCACTTGAACCCTTGGAAAATCCTTGAGTATGCCTCCAAGATTCCATTTCTCAAAGAATTTATGGACTCTATCGTATCATCATCGGCACCAGATGTGTGCACTGAGAGCTTGGCAGCATTCTGAAGCATAGGCATAACATATAATAAGTGCTTTTCAAAGTTTTCTTCAATTGCCAAGGCAATATCTCCAAAGCATGAAAATATAGGAGGCTTCACAGATCGATGCAACTGTTCACTTGATAAACCCATCAGAAGTTGGGTCATTATCCCATCACAGTAAGGCAATATCTTTTCTTTCAAAGCCCTGCACACGTCACCAACCACAGCTACTGTAATGGCACAAACCTGGTAGTCCTCAAAATTTTGGAGACCCATCTCCAAATACTCGTAAAATTCCGGCATGTATTTAGCAAAATTCGGACCAGCTGCATAGGCAAGAGCTCCAACGGCAAGCATTGCCTCCTCATGTGCAGTGGCACTTGGAGAAGCAAACACTCCTAAAAACAGGGCCATCATTTTATCAGTATACTGCATTAACAGATCTTTTGTTGGCTCAGATGAAACTAGCTTTAAAATAGTGACCTGCAAGCAACCACAGAGAAGGCCTAGGAGCTCATTCTGGCTCTCATCCGTTGACAGCGTCTGGGTTTCAAGATTCTTCTTTACTCCTATTTAATTCTAACATTGGCGACAATGTTAAGTTTTAAGTGTGGGGGAGAGAAGTAAGTTAGAGAAACATTGGGGACAATGTTAAGTTTTAAGTGTGGGGGGAGGAGTAAGTTAGAGAAACTTACATTTTGTTTTACCCAAAAATTTTAAATTTTAGGTACTACTTTGAAAATCTTATAAATTTTAAAATTTAAAATATTATTTTTGCCTACTTATTCTTGTGTTTGATTAAATAATCTACACTTTTATTTTTCACTCTTTCAGTGGATTCGAATTAGTTGAATTCTTAATATGTTTTAAAGTCTTGAGCGAACAATTTCATATTTATGATAAAAGTTTAGTCTTAGTTGTTTTCTATAGCTTTAGAATAATCTAAGTGATTTTCTAGGTTTAGTAGTATTGTTTAAATTTTATAGACCAATTTGAGAGAAACCCAGCCTAGTAGGAAGTTTAAGCCTAAATATTTCCTATCCTTTGAGTGACATTTTAGTCTCTTAGTTTTGTTTTCTCTAAAACTTGTCTTAATTCTTGGTCAAAGCTTTATGTGATTAAATATCCTTAATATGATAGAGGCATTTGTTTCTTCACCCTTTTATCCCAAACACAAGCCATAAACACATTACCCTTGTTAGCCCCTTTGAGCCTTTTTCACTAGGTGTTTTAAATATGACTATAAACATTTCTTTTAGTAGAAGTTGTTGCCATAATCCTTGTTTTGTTTTCATCCCTCTTAAGATTGGGTTGCCAGTTATATTCATAAAAATATATATGAGAAAAAAAAAGTATCTTGCAAAATAAAAAGAAAAGAAAATCAAAAGAAAAGCAAGAGAAAAAGATTGGCCAATCAAAAGAGAAGAGTCCTGTGCCTATCGACTCTTATTAAAATACATGTATGTGAGCTTCAAGTAGACTGGCAAATTTCTTTTGGAAAAGAGGATGGAAGTTTCATAAGGTTTTGGTTTTCAAGTATACTAATTTGAAATTTTGTAAGTCTAACACCAAAAATTCCTTTCTTTTTCATACACTTACTCCATATAGCCTTTTTCCCATTCATTACAATCCTATTAAAGACCTCTTGATTTTGGATTATTTGACACTCGTGGTGGAGACCTTGAGAATTTTTACAAGCCTATGGTAGGAAACTTAGTCTAAGGAATTACTTGAGAGAAAAATATCCAATTAGTGAGGAGAGCCATACACTTTTGGAATTGATCTTATAGAAATTAGATCGCGCTACTTTACAGAGTTACTTGCTTGGTAAATTCTCTAGCTCTAGGTTGTGACTATGTGCTGACCTTGAATCATGAACTTGGGAAAGTTCCTTGATTCTTTGGAATGTTATCTTTTCTTCTACTTCGTACCTTTGCCCAGGAGTGCAAAGTCTTAAGTGTGGGGGATTTGATCAGCCCAAATATTGATATGTTATTTGGTCTTCTTTTCTTGTGTTTTAACTAATAATATCTTATAATTAGACCAATTAATGTGTTAATGGCTGCACCAAGGTATGGTATAATAAAATGGATAAATTAAGTTAATTAGCGTTTATTTATTGTATTTTATAGATAAGTTCTATTTAACGGGTTTTTAGTGTTTCAGGTATCCAAACATGGTCTAACTAGAGGGAATCATCTAGAATCAACGAGAAGATATCAAAAAGCAAAAAATGTTTTGCACCATCATGTTGGGCCGCCGGCCCAAATCAGGACTTCCAGCGGTGCGGGACTCTGAGAAGAGTATGACGTCAGCAAGTAAGCTTCAACGCAATATTATGTTGCGCCATCATCATTGAGCCAACGGCTCAAGAGGGAAATCTCGCGGCGCAGATTAATCCGAAGCTTTAGAGTATATTTTGGACGGCTAGGATTCAAGATACGAAGATATAATCGAAAAATCGCGGATATTGTGTTGCGCCTCCGTGTTGGGCCGCCGGCGCAGACGACGGCTCAAGTCCAAAATTGTTCATTGACTTGCGGACCAAGCATACTACTCAGCACTATAAATAGAGAGCGCCATTCTACGCTCAAAGCAATCGCCTAACGCCCCAGCACCTCAACTGGCGGCAAAATAGAGTAGAGTAGAGTAGCTATCAATAGGTCTCTATGATGAGAGCCTAAACGTTCTTCATCCTAGAGGAGAATCCGAATGAAGCCTGAGCTCAACGGTCGTCGATGTCCAGGGAGTTTTTATTACTATTGTTGTGTTTAGTCTTAGATAATAGTCATTAGATCGTTTTAATTCTTCCATAAACAATATTAGTGTGTTTGTTTCACCATTAATAAAGTTTACTCTTGCACATTCAGTTGAATTGTGGTCGTATGAGAGAGTGATCTATCTATTGTTTCTATTATCGCCATTGCTTAAGGATTGTTATGTTTAATTATAAATCGTTTACTTGGTTTGAGTCGTTTATGATTATCATGATTGATCCATATCTCGTGTACACGAGATATAATATTGGATGTGGTTTTGCTTGATATAATTATAATAATAACTTCTTGATTATCGTTATTGGGCTATGATGGCAGACTTCGTGATTATTCTCTAGGGAATTCATATTCTCATCTTTCCATCTTACTTCTTTTATCTTTTCCTTGTTTTCTTTATGTTCTTTATTTTCTTGTTCTTATCTTTATAATTACCAAACCTATAAAACATTAGACTTGAATTCATAATTATTTACACAATCAATTGTAATTCTCATCCAAGAAGTTCCTTAGAGATCTGACCTTGGGTTGTGCACTATATTATATATAAATATAATATTCGAGTATAACTTGAGTATTAATTTGGCGGCACTAACGACAAGTGCCCGATCACCTCCCCTATGCATTTGCCTTTTTTCGAATAAAATCAAGTTAATGCTTCTTGATTCCAAAGATAAGGTATTTATTTCATTCCATTTTCTTTTCCTTCCATAATAAATATTTACCATTTTTGGAGCTTTACTATTCTTTTTCTCCTTTTATTTAAAAAAAATATGAAAGGAGAAAAAGAAAATGGAATGAAATAAATAGATTACGACATTGTTTATATAACTTTTGCTCAAGTTTTAATTTGGTCCCATAATTTTTTTACACTTTTGTTCTCATACTTTTTTCTCAGGTTGTAGATATGGTCCTGTATTGCTTGCACTCTTGGTCCCATATCTTTGGCTTATGATGGAGAATTGGTCTCATATCTTTTGGTCAGGTTGCATAATTGGTCTTATATCTTTGAGTCAGGTGCAAGATTAGTCTCATATCTTTGGGTTAGGTGGGACTATCGGTGAAACTTTTTGCAAAAATATGGGACCAATTCTACAACCTAACCAAAAGATATGTGACCAAAAGTGAAACGGGATCAAATCTGCAACCTTTTGCAAAGATATAGGATCAAAAGTGCAACAAAAAAAGTTGAGACCAAATTGATACCTAAACAAAAATTTTGAGACAAAAAATGCGCTTTGACCTATATATTTTTGTAGCACAACATTTAATATTTTAATATAATAATATTAATGTGTAAAAAAAAAATTAAATGAGTGAAGTTTTTTTTTGGCGTGGCAATGAGTGAAGTTGAATTGGTGAAAGTTGTAAAACAAAAGCAGCCATAGAGTGGCATCACACCATTTCAAAAACAACTCCAGACTTCTTAAAGTAAACAACTAAATATACCCTAAAATGAGATAACCCCAAAAACTGAAGAACGACCCAAATACACCCTAAACTTTCTACTTATGTTCAAGATTTAAGATCTATCTACCCGAAAGCTTGCAACTTTAAAAACAATACATAGTATTCAAAATAATCATTCAAACAAAAGTTGACATTCTGGTGAAATCCTTTTGTATGATGATAATTTCTTGATCATTTGAAGATTTTCTATAGGACATGAGGAATTATGAGTAGAGACTTTCATGGTATGCAAAGCTTTAGCATTTTCCATAATGTATTTTGCAAATAACAGCTCAGAGTCTTCCCCTTCAAATACTTTCATATGACATTTTCTAAGGCTTGTTGAAATCCTTGTTGGTCTAGAAAAATGTCTCTCAATTACATCAAGTTCGTATATTGGCGTTTTCTTCTGGTGTCATCAAAATTTAGATCAATAGAATTTTATTTTAAAAGAAAAAACAAAAGAAACTGAAGTGCAGAACATATAGAAGAACAAACTAAGGTTAATTAAACAAACCTTAATAATGACAAGGACTTGAATTTCTGGAGAATTCTCGACAATTTCTGCTAAAACATTCCATTTATATGTTTTAACTAGAAGCTCTATCCGCACTAAGTTTGGAAATGTTGGAATACTTTGATACAACTGGTCTTCAAATGATGAAGCAAAAATGTCTGTGGTCAAAGCAAAAAATAAAGGGGAAAACACATTTTTTAACCTCAAATTTTACATTGATTTTCAATTTCATCTCTAAAGTTTATTTACTATTGATTTTGTTTTCATATTTTCACATCTTAGTGATTTAATCATTTGAACTAACTTCATCTAACAAATTAACGAAAAATTTAGGTAACTTATCACATGTAATGTAAACTTACAAAAATAATATAAATAAAAATCTTGACTTAGATTGAAAAATAGGTAAAATTTCACGTTAATTCATTGGATGAAGTTAGGAAAAAAGATGAAGTCAATCAAGATATAACATTCTAGAGATGAAATTGACAATAAATAAAGTTTGGAGATGAAATTGAAAATTCATGTAAAATTTAGGACCAAAAAGATACTTTTTTCATTTAAAACAAAAAACAAAATTAAGCCGACTGCAAAAACAAAAATGTAAATTATTGCCTGAGTTGTTAAAAGAATCGTACCAAACGTAAGCGTAGGAATTGAGCAGAATCAAATCCTTCCAAAGGGTAGTTAAAATAATTAATATCGGCTGAGATCAACTTTGGTAAGTGTACAAAGCAAATATTGGATGAAACTGACCTACGATACAATATATAGTCTACGAATAAATTCTCCAAAACAGGACACCTAGAAAGAAATGAGTACACAAACCCTGGATTTGGAAAGTGAACATAATCCAAATGAAGAAACTTAAGCGATGGTAAGCATATAGAAGAAACAACATCATCAACATATAACCCTCTCAACTTCAAAACGACAAGTGTTTGGCAAGTAAACATGGTAGACGACACAAAAATGTTGTGTCGTTGAACATGGATATCAACATGCTCCACTTGTCGATATATTGCATAATTGATCCACTTGTTGACATTAGAATTACAAGTGTAGTTAGAGAAACAGTGAAGGCAAAACCTTTTGATAGATTGAAAAACATCCTGTGAGTCATCCACAAACTCAAAAAAAATGATGGCATTTGGTTTTATCCCTCCAATAGGGTAAACGCTAAAATCAAAGGTGGAGGTGAAACACCATTGTGGTCTCATGTGTTTGATAAAATGCTTGTGGCGACTGAATCTTTGGTGGGCAGAAAAGAGAGAATGTGACTAAGCAATGCATCTGGTAGATTGCTTATCTTATCATCATCATCACTTTTCCCTACTCTTGATTTGGATATTAATTCAGCCATTAATGATGAATGATCTATGTATCAAAACTCATAAAGGCCTTATGAACCCAATATACCAAAAAAAAATACCTTCTCCTGAATGATCTATATAAATCATTGTTTTGAATTTGTTAAGCTTCATGATATATTACGACATTTCATATTTTTTTATTTATTCAATTACAATTTTCATTTTTACATCCTATCACCATCCCCATTTATTATTAACATATATCTTCTCTTTTTTTGTTTCATTATATTTTATTATTATATATATGTATATATATTTATGCATTTTATTGTTTTTTAAAAAAAACAAGATGATTTAATTTAATTTCAAATGTCATTTAATTGTTGTACAATTATTTTAGGGTAACTGTCCTTTTGGATGAGGGTTATGGGGTGCCTAACACCTTCCTCATGACTCAAATGACTCTCGAACTCGTCTTTGGTTCGAGACCGGTTTTTAATAATTTTGCCCTTATCCACCATTTTTTTTTTAAAATTATTTTCATAAAAATAGTTTTTCAAATTTTACTTAAAAATTTGGTGGCGACTCCGTTTTCCAAGTCATAAATGAAATTTCTCCGAAATGTCAAGCGTGACAGGCACCGAGCTAGAATCAAACATGTTAAAGTTTCCCATATTCTCTTTGCCGATGACATCCTCCAATTTGCAAGAGCTGGTGAAAAAATTATTAGTCATCAATGATGCTCTTCTCTTTTTCTCTTTTGCTCGGGTCTTTATTCTCATATTTGGTTCTCTTCTCAAACACCNCCCCCCCCCCCCCCCCCCCAAAAAATCTGAGGAATCATGTTCAGAGAGGTACTAGTTTTGCTAGCAAAAGAAATCCTGGTATTTACCTTGGCTTTCTAAGAAGCTGCCTTTCAACTTTGATATTAATTACCTCCAAGTGCTTTTGTTTTTACACACCTCTCCACCGCCACAAATCACCTTAAATGAAAGATAATGCTAAAGACCCAACTTTCATTAGTGTAGAATTGATGGAACAGGTAGGTCGCCAGTATAAGAATTCGATGGTTATAATATAATGGAATTGGACGCTAAGAAAAAATCAATTCTGGAAAGACGAAGTTAATAGAATAAAAAGGATTCAATATCTTTTAAGATTGTTCAGGATTTTACTGAATTAATTCGAGTCGCGTCTGATAGGACATTGTACTTAAGAGATATTCTGGTACCTCACTTTTAAGGGTATACACAGAATTAAGAAAGACAACAAGGATAGAGAAAAATAGAGAGAGCGAGAGATTTTAGGGGAATAACTTCTATCTATTATTTCACTAATTTAGGCTTACAAAATCTGTTAATGTTGAGTAGCATTGGTGCTGGTATTTATAGACATACCAAGCACAACTAACTATAACTAAAACAGTCACAATAACAAATTAGACTTAACAATAACCTATAAACTAACTAACAGTAGGTAACAAAAAAGTTTAGAACGGAAAGCTGTTATAGAAAAACAGTAAACATTCTAAAGAATTAGTCTCATATCTAACAATCTCCACCTTGGGATTAAATTTATGTTGTAAGCAATCTAGGATCTACAATCAGATATCCCAACTAGGTTCACACACTTAACAAACTTAGTGGTTGTGTCAACATGTCTAATGGGTTGTCTGTAATGTCAACTTTCACCACTGAAATTTTTCCATCAGCAGCAACATCCCTGATGTAGTGAAACCTGACTTCAATGTGTTTAGTTTTAGAGTGAAAAGTGTCATTTTTGGTGAGGTCAATAGCACTTTGGCTATCTGAGAAAACAACAACTAAATCTTGTGAAACACCAAGTTCTGTTGCCAAACCTTTAAGCCAAATAATTAGGCTTAAGTGCACTTTTGGTCCCAATACTATGACTAAGGTTTCAATTTGGTCCCATAACTATTTTTGTTGCAGATTTGGTCCCAAACCTTCGCAAAAAGTTTCACCGTTAGTCCCCTGGTCACTTCCGTCCAATTTCCGCCGTTAATTGTGACGTGGCAGTCTGACTGGGATGCTGACGTGGCAAAATCAAATGAGATGGA
>QANZ01045302.1:76421-136036 GCA_003254925.1 Chamaecrista fasciculata | reverse complement strand
TGAGTTGTACAATTAGGTCCTTGACCCATTCTTATCCCATTATTCACATTTCCCTCTCTTTTTCATCATCTCCATTCATTTTAGTCCCAAATCCTCAAAATCCTAAAATTCCAACCACTAAACCCTAAACCCCTGAAACTTAATTTTTTTTAATCTTCATCTTTCCAATTTAACATAAATCCCTAATTTCTTTTTAATTCCTAAACCAAAAAAAAAATTTAATCTTCATCATCTTCATCTTCATCAATTCATCATCTATTCTTCCACCATCATCTATTCATTATCTTCATCCATTCATTTCATCTTCACCGTAAACCCTAAATCTGATGCAATTACAAAATGCAATTCATATCATCAGGATCATTCATTCATTTATTTCATTTCATCTTCATCCTCATCCTACATACCCAGAAAATTTTTCAGATTCATAAAAAATCCTTGAATCATAAACAATTTCGTAAAAAATCCTTCTTTTGCTCAGATTCGTAAAATTGAGATCATCAAGGGAGCATTTGGTGGGTCTGAACTCGAACGGTGGGTCGGATTTGAAACTGTCGGCGAGAGAAGCGGAAGAAGAAGACGAGGCGAACGGTGGGTCGGATTTGAAACGGTCGGATTTGGCACCCAAAATTACAGAGACAATAGCTAGAAAAACCCTAAAATAAACTGACTTTCAAGTGGTCAGCACTCTCCCAAACAATCCCTTACCAAAACCATGTCTCACCCCATAGAAAATACCACTCAAATACCCTCACAACAGCAAACACAGGCACGCTTGAAGGCAGTACAGAAACCATTAATCCCTTATGCCAGGTCCCCACCTCGTCGGAGAGAGGATTCTGGTGACGGAGAAAACCTCCGGCGCGACGTACGTGTTCGATCCGAGCAGCGACGAGTGGGAGGGGCCGTACGATCTGAGAAGTGAGGAGAGTGTTTATTCGACGGCGACGGGAAGCGTGAGAGGGCGGTTGGTGGTGGCCGGAGCGGAGGAAATGAAGGGAGTGAAATTGTGGGAAGTGAGAGGGGAATTGGGAAAGGGAAGGGAGTATTGGATGGAGGAAATCGGAGAGATGCCGAGAGAGATGGTGGAGAAGTTGAAGGGAGTATTAAAATTATGCGTTCAGTCCAGAGAAGTTATGAAATGTTACATATTGATCCTAACTTACTCCATCTCATTTGATTTTGCCACGTCAGCATCCCAGTCAGACTGCCACGTCACAATTAACGGCGGAAATTGGACGGAAGTGACCAGGGGACTAACGGTGAAACTTTTTGCGAAGATTTGGGACCAAATCTGCAACAAAAATAGTTATGGGACCAAATTGAAACCTTAGTCATAGTATTGGGACCAAAAGTGCACTTAAGCCTAACTTCTTTAACTCCTTCAGTAGCTGACACATATTCTGCTTTTGTGGTTGAGAGGGCTACAATTGATTAGAAGCTGGATTTCCAGCTTATAACACTAGATGCAAAGGTAAAAATAAATCTAGAAATGGATTTTCTCTTGTCCCTATCTCCTGCAAAATTTGAATCTACAAAACCAATAATTTTAGGAGCTATATCATCTTTAGAAAATAGTAATCCTAGATTCAGGTGTTCCCTTGAGGTATCGGATTATCCATTTTACTGCATTTCAGTGTTGTTTCCCTGGATTATGCATATAATGGCTTACTACACTTACTGCATATGCTAGGTCAGGCCTAGAGCACACCATTGCATACATTAGGCTCCCTACAACACTTCGATAAGGAATTTTTGACATTTCCTCGTCCTACTCTTCAATTTTAGGACACAAATTTGATGAGAGTTTAAAATGGGCAGCAAGAGGTGTTGAAACAGGATTGGAGTCCTCCATATTAAATCTCTCCTAAACTCTTCTTATGTAGGTTTGTTGAGATAGGTAGAGTTGTCCAGCATCTCTGTCCTTAGTTATTTCCATGCCTAGGATCTTCTTTGCAGCTCTTGGGTTCTTCATTTCAAACTCTGCACAGCTACCCCTTTAGTTGGTCAATTAGCCTATTATCTGCAGAGGCAATGACCATATCATCAACATAGAGAAGTAAATATATGTAAACACCAGAATCTACTCTTTTAAAATACACACAACTATCAAATTTACTCCTACTAAAGCTTTGAGCCATCTTAAAAGAGTCAAAACATTTATACCATTGTCTAGGGGCTTGTTTAAGCCCATAGAGTGATTTAATTAATTTGCACACATGACTCTCCTTACCAAGAGTCATAAAGCCTTCGGGTTGGCTAATGAAGATGTATTCTTCAAGCTCCCCATTTAAGAAGACAATTTTAACATCCATTTTCTCTAAATCTAGATTTTGGTGTGCAACTAGGCCTGAGGATAAATCTAATAGAAGTGTGTCTAACAACAAGAGAACAAATTTCAGTAAAATCAACTCTCTCTTTTTGGTGAAAGCCCTTGACAACCAATCTAGCCTCCATCTTAGTTGTTCTAAACCTGAGATTCCTTCCTTCTTCTTGTATACCTATTTGCAACCCAAAACCTTCTTGTTTTTGGGTCTTTTACAAAGTTTCTAGGTGTTATTCTTGTGTAAGCTGTCCATTTCTTCTTCCAAGGCAGCAATCCATCTTTTAGCATTTGGTCCAATCATTGCTTCCTTGTAAGTGTTGGAGATTGTGCCCTAGGGCCAATCATTTTATGTAAATGTTTTGAACATTTTGATTAATTTATGGAGATAATAAATTATGTTGTTATCATAATTAGCATGTTTACTATGATAGCGTCCTTGATTAATTATATGATAATTAATCTAAATCTGTCCCTGGTCGATTGTTCTCGTGGGAGCGAGGATGAACTAAGACCAGCATGACCTCGCCGTATAGAGATACATGCACAAGATGCCTCGCGAGAGTCATGGTGCAACTATGTAAGGGGTTACAAGTTGCTGGACCGACCCGGAGAGTCCTGCATGGGTTTAGTCATTAGCTAGCCTCTCCTGTACACCTGTCACAATGCCTTAGACCTGAGGTCTTGACTATTCCGGCGTTGTAATTGTCGAACTTTGGCCTAGTCCAACGTTGCCCCTAGCAGGGTAGCCATATAGGCTAGGTACGGGTTTGGTTGATTACAGTGCTGAGGAATTTGGTTGACCAAGATGGAATTTTGTCCCTCATCGGGATGAGAGATATTTAACTGGGCCCCTCGATGAGTCTGTCCAAAGAATGTGTAGCCACACGGGGAAATGGGACAAACTCAGGAAATCGAGAAAGTTATGGTTTGGATTAAGGATGACTTTCTCGTGCCTTATCCATGACCAAAATATCTTGTGACAATAGGGTCTATGACAAGGTGGTACTAAGGTTAAATCGG
Organism: Chamaecrista fasciculata; assembly: GCA_003254925.1. Classification (NCBI taxonomy): domain Eukaryota; kingdom Viridiplantae; phylum Streptophyta; class Magnoliopsida; order Fabales; family Fabaceae; genus Chamaecrista; species Chamaecrista fasciculata. Next base: position 132,690 of record QANZ01045302.1, on the reverse strand, counting down.
TTTTTGATAAAACGATAACTCACGTGTTTTGGGTAGTCGTGATGGCTTGCTAGAGTCCGCTCTCGACTTGTGAGTCATAGAGATGGCTTGCTGCCAACTTCACGTGGGGCCTGCTGGGTCACACATGAGCAGGATCTAGACACCGCTTAAGGGACGAGAATTAGGGTTAATTCGTGAGTCACTGTAGTGACACAATTTAAGACATAGCTGAATGTCTGGGACATGAAGTATTGTCTTAAATAAAATCTACATTTGTGATATTTAAATTTGTTAGACAAGTTTAAATATATTAATTGATAAATAGTTAATTGGATTAATCTATTTACAATTATATTCTTGTTTAAAATATTAGGGAATAATAAATTGGATAAGCTTCCTAAAAGTTAAGAGATTATTTATTTATTAAATTCACTAATATTAGGACAAGGAGGGATGAGGGTGGCGCCTCATATAGGGATTTTAATTAATGAAAATGTTTTGTTAATTAAAGTCATGACTTGGATTTGAATTTGAATTCAAGATTTGATTTTGATTCAAGATTGAATTAAAGATATTAGGGTAATATTTTAATTCAATATTAAAAGAGAATTTGAATTCAAGATTCAAATTTGAATTAAAGATATTAGGGTAATATTTTAATTCAATAATGAATTTGAATTCAAGATTCAAATTTGAATTAAAGATATTAGGGTAACATTTTAATTCAATATTGTTGGAAATTAATAAGTTGGTTATAACTTCCTAAGAGTTAGGATTGTTATTTTGATTTATTAAATTCCATAAAATTAAAGGGGAGGATGGCGCATGGCTTTGTGGGTCCAAGGGAAGATTTGATCTTCTATTTTGATTCTCAAATATTGCATTTGAATTCAAATTAAGATATTAAGGTAATATTTTAATTAAGAATTCAAGTCCTAAAATTATAATATTATTGTAATCTTATAATTTTATAATTTGATAATCCTATAATTTAGGGATTCCCTAATTATAATTATCAACTCCCCAAACTCTATAAATAGGTAAGGCCAAGTCGAATTTGGAACCTAGTTCTATAGAAGGAAAAAGTCGATTTTTGCTTGTGTGAGACAAAAGAAAAATTCGGCCAACCCTAGTTCTAGAGAGAGAAAGTTGACTTTCTCCAAGAGAGAGAGAAAGTTCGACTGGCACCAAAAGCTTAGGGTTTTTGTGTGAGACCAAGAAGGTGTTCTTTGTTAGGCGCCACCTATCCTCTTGGTTCAAGAATTGTTCTTGATTACCAAGAGCCGTATATTGGAGTCTCGAGTTCTTTTAGAGAAAAGAACTGAAGGCTAGCACCTTGGTGTCAGCAAACTGTTCGTGTGGATCACCGGCAGAGGAAGGACGCTCGGAGTGGACTTCTCGGAATCGCATCAGTCAAACACACCGATTAAATTGAGGTATACTTCTTCCTTCACCGGTTTAAATCCAACTAGTGGATCCTCGTAGGGAAATCATTGTTTTGCGCAAACTTTTAATTTTTACAATTTATTTTTGCTTCCGCTGCGCGTGATTTCCCAACAGTGGTATCAGAGCCAGGCTAGTTTTTGGGTTTAACACTGGTTTTGGTGATTTATACATGTGATGTATGATATGTGTTTACCGCTTTCAATCGTATGTTTGATTTTGCGAAAATCCACCGAAACGTTTTCTTTAAAACCTCAATCTATGGAATAGGTGCAAATTTTATGTATTTGATACATAGGAAATCAATTAGATTGATTTGGAAAGTTTTCTTGAAATTTTAAGGCCTAAGTCGAAAATCCCTATATAATTATAACTAAAAATGTTTTAATTATAAATATCGTAGGGTGGCTGAAAATTTATTAAAATTATGAATTTTTAAAATTTTTGGGTCAATAATTTAAATTCTTGAATGTGATTCTTGATTTTATAATTATTGATACTAGGCCTAATTTTCAAGAAAGGCATGTTAAAATTGCACAAACCCTAATTGAACACATTTTAAAAAATGTTTTTGGTATGTCTTGTTGTATGCCGTGTTTGACATGATAATATGTGAATTGTTCAAATGTGTTATGTGGTGTTGGATATGGCTCTAGGGTTTTTGGTAAATACGGCCTGCGTGGCGTCTCCCTATACTCTGTTGTAATTTTACATTATGTTTATACCTCAATGTAACTGAGGTTTTTCCCAATGTAATTTTTATTTTTCCTCTTAGAAAAATTCTCTCATTGGCTTGAGAGGATTATAGGGTAGATGGGTCATATCTAAACACGATGTGTTTTTAAGCATTTAGTTTTTGTATGTGATGCAATGCGCTAGATGTATGCCTAGGGGTGCGAATTTTAACATGCAATTTTAATTTTACGCTACAACCACGTATACGATACGAGCGTGGGATTTTGTATGAGATACAAAATCCGTGCATGTGTTTTATGTATACGATACATGGGGAATAAACACATGGCACAACTCGTTTAATTTTAATTGGATTTAAAATTGAACCTAAAACGGAACTTTAAAATTAAACCCTTTTAAAAAATCTTAAGTTTTAATGCCATTAATAAAACACCCTGTTAAAATCTTGTTCATCGTGGAGCGGTGATCACCTACGCGACACATATCTACCTTGACCTTGAGGAGACACGGGTCAATGGGAGATTCAACACAACGCCTGTTGAAATCTCGGTTTGCTAAATGCGGTGATCGCCTACGCGACACGTGTTTAGTGGGCCTTGATGATATGGGGTTGGGCTTCGGCCTCATTGTTTTGAGCCTAGCCATTCACAAGTTTTATTGTGTGACTTAATGGGGTTATCAAATCGGATTTGGACCTCAAGGCATTAGATGGGATAAACATGCCATAATAAGTATCATATGATGATATAGTCCCATAAAGATCTAAGAGTCACATGAGATGTGATTGGTAAGGAGTTACCTACCTAAATAACCTAAGGGTGCATGATCGCCTACACGACGGTAAACTTTGGTGAAATATGGGTCTTAGCCACTAATAATAAATTTTTACTGGGTTTTATAAAATGGTGGATATATTATTTTGCTAATTAAACTTTCATATCTTAGTTGTAGAATCAATGGCAAACAATAGTTCAACGTTATCACTGCGATCTATCCTTGAGAAGGATAAGTTGTCTGGGACAAACTTCCTTGACTGGTTTGAGAATTGTTCTCACCCAACGAAGGAAGCTTTATGTCCTAGAAATCTAAGTTGAAAGGGACAAACTTCCTTGACTGGTTTTATAATTTGAGAATTGTTCTCACCCAACGAAGGAAGCTTTATGTCCTAGAAATCCCTCCTCTGAAGAGCATGCCAAGGACGCTCCAAGAGCTCAAAGAACTGCTTGTGAGAAGCACTTCAATGACTCTGTGGACGTAGCTTGCCTGATGCTAGCCACGATGGTTCAAGAGTTGAACACGGAAATATTGTCGGCTTTTGAGATGGTCACACATCTCAAGGAAATGTTCCAGAACCAGAGGAAAGGGAAGGGCAAAGGAAAGAGGAAGGCTAAAGCCTCGGTTGGTGAGACCAAGCCAGGGGACAAGCCTAACCCACAACCTGCCAAGAAGGCAAAGCCTTCAAAAGATGCGATTCGCCTTTTGAGAAATTGCTAATTGTATTGAAAAGATCAAAAGAAGAAGAAGAGCGGTGAGGTCTCTACTTCTGGTATCAACGTTATAGACGTTCGCTTTTCTACTTTAACCACTTGGGTATTAGATACAGCATGCGGTTCTCACATTTGATGTGAAGGGTCTTAAAGACAGTAGAAAGCTGGACAGAAGCGAGATGGACCTACAAGTGGGCAATGGAGCAAGGGTTGTTGTTGTTGCTATGGGAACATGCGAGCTTGTTTTGCCCTTTGGGCTTATCTGATTGTTGTTATGTACCTTCATTGAGTTCAAACAGTGTTTTCCTTTCTTATTTGGATAAGGAAGGTTTTTACATGTGTAAACGGCAATGGAAGGTGTTCAATTTTAAAGATGATGTTTACTTGCTTATGGTGATTTGCAAGATAATCATTGCATCTTAAAATTAGAATGACAACACGATAACAATATTTATAACGTTGAATTCGAAAAGAATTAAGATTAGCGAATCTAATCCTACATACCTTTGGCATTGTTGTTTAAGCCATACAAACGAGAAACGCCTGGAGAAGCTCCATGAGGATGGACTTCTAAACTCATTTGATTTTGAATCATATGATGCTCGCGAATCTTGTCTACTTGGAAAGATGACAAAGGTGCCTTTCACTGGTCATAGTGAGAGGGCATATGACTTATTGGGAATCATACATAGTGATATATATGGACCCATGAGTACTCAAGCTAGAGGTGATTAATCATACTTCATTGGGTTCACTGGCGACTTCAGTAGTTTTGACTATGAAGCGCAAGTCAGAGTCTTTTGAAATGTTCAAAAGATTTCAAAGTGAAGTAGAGAACCAACTTGACAAGAAAATCAAAGTCCTTCGATCTGATCGAGGAGGCAAGTATTTGGGTCAAGAATTTATTGATCATCTTAGAAGTTGTGGGATAGTCTCACGACTTACTCCTTCTGAAACCCCACAGTGGAATGGTGTTTCTGAGAGGAGGAATCTAAATTTATTAGATATGGTTTGATCTATGATGTGTCAAGTTGATCTTCCGCCATTCTTTTGTGGGGCATGCTCTAGAAACTGCTGGTTTCACACTTAACTGTGTTCCGTCTAAGGCAGTTGAGAAGACACCATATGAGATATGGAATGGGAAGAGGCCCATTTTGTCTTACTTCAAGGTTTGGGGATGTGACGTTTATGTTAAGCAACAGCTTTACGATAAACTGTCTCCCAAAACCCTCAAGTGTTTATTTGTTGGATACCCCAGGGGGTATTATGTCTACTGCCCATCTGACAACAAAGCGTTTGTAGTCAGAAGTGGATTCCTTTTAGAAAGGGATTTTGGTTCCAAAAGAAACAGTGGGAGTAAGATAGATCTTGAAGAGGTTCAAGATCCACAAGACACTTCAGAGGCGCAGACGAAAACTAGAGAAGAGCCACAAGGCGTTGTGGAAGCTCCTCTAGTAACACAAGGACCACGAAGGTCGGATAGAACACGTTCTCAACCTCAAGGATATGGATTTTTGATGACTGAGAACAAGGATGCGTTGCTCATGGAGCGTGGTGAGCCTACCACCTATCAAGAGGCCATCGTGGACCCTAACTCCGAGAAATGGGTTGAAGCCATGAAGGCTGAGATGCAATCCATGTACGACAACGAGGTATGGACCTTAGTCACTCCACCCGAAGGTGTATAACCCGTAGGGTGCAAGTGGGTTTTCAAAGAGAAAACAGACATGGATGGCAATGTCAACGTCTTCAAGGCGAGGTTAGTTGCGAAGGGGTTCACACAACGTCATGGTATTGACTATGACGAAACGTTTTCCCCTGTTGCAATGCCAAGTCCATTAGGATCCTCCTTGCCATAGCCGCATATTATGACTATGAGATATGGCAAATGGAAGTCAAAACAGCATTCCTCAATGGACGGTTGCCCGAGGATGTGTACATGACACAACCCGAGGGGTTTGTATGTCCAGAGGAACCAGACAAGGTATGCAAGCTTCAGAGATCCATTTATGGATTGAAGCGAGCATCTCGTTGTTGGAATCATCGTTTTGATGAAGTAGTCAAAGAGTTTGGCTTCTTACAAAACCCTGATGAGCCCTGTGTTTACAAGAAGGTTAGTGGGAGCACAATTGTGTTCTTGGTGCTATATGTCGATGACATATTTCTTATTGGAAATGATATTCCTACCTTGGAGATTGTGAATCTTGGTTGGGAAAATAATTCTCAATGAAAGACTTAGAAGAAGCTACCTATAAACTAGGGATCAAGATTTATAGAGATAGATCTCGTATGCTTCTTGGATTAAGTCAAAGTACATACTTGGATAAGATACTGAAGGGGTTCAGTATGCGGGATTCCAAGAAGTGATTCATAGTGATGAATCATGGTTTGCCCTGAGCATAACGAGCTAGTTCCAGCAAGACCCTGATGAGGATCATTGGACCGCTGTCATAAACATCCTTAAGTACTTGAGAAGAACTAAGGATGAATTCTTGGTTTATGGTGGAATTGATGTGTAATTGGTTACACGGTTGCCCAATTTTCAAACCTACCAAGATAAATTTAAATCGCAGTCTGGATACGTGTTTCTCCTGAACGGTGGCATCGTGGGTTGGAAAGGTTCCAAGCAGAGCACGATTGCTGATTCCGCAACATAGGGTTGGTCGCGTGGAAACGCGGACCGTAAAATTAGTGTCTGAGATATACTTGGTGGTCACCCTGCGGAGACAGGGAAGACACCAAATGGGACTGGGTCCCCACTGATGTTCCGACAGTAATATATACTCAGACGTTATCACCTAGAGATGGTAATGTCAAGATATGAAAAGTAGCAGTCGAGGATAATGTTGTCGATCCTCTTACGTCATGTAGTGTCAATGGGGATTAAACTCATTAATGGATGTTCCTAGTGTAGGAACAGTTTGATTAATGATTGTACCTAGTGCAAGTGGGAGTCTGTTGGAGATTGTGCCCTAGGGCCAATCATTTTATGTAAATGTTTTGAACATTTTGATTAATTTATGGAGATAAATTATGTTGTTATCATAATTAGCATGTTTACTATGATAGCGTCCTTGATTAATTATATGATAATTAATCTAAATCTGTCCCTGGTCGATTGTTCTCGTGGGAGCGAGGATGAACTAAGACCAGCATGACCTCGGTGTATAGAGATACATGCACAAGATGCCTCGCGAGAGTCATGGTGCAACTATGTAAGGGGTTACAAGTTGTTGGATCGACCCGGAGAGTCCTGCATGGGTTTAGTCATTAGCTAGCCTCTCCTGTACACCTGTCACGATGCCTTAGACCTGAGGTCTTGGCTATTCCGGCATTGTAGTTGTCGAACTTTGGCCTAGTCCAACGTTGCCCGTAGCAGGGTAGCCATACAGGCTAGGTACGGGTTTGGTTGATTACAGTGCTGAGGAATGTGGTTGACCAAGATGGAATTTTGTCCCTCATCGAGATGAGAGATATTTAACTAGGCCCCTCGATGAGTCTGTCCAAGGAATGTGTGGCCACATAGGGAAATTGGACTAAAATTATAATATTATTGTAATCTTATAATTTTATAATTTGATAATCCTATAATTTAGGGATTCCCTAATTATAATTATCAACTCCCCAAACTCTATAAATAGGTAAGGCCAAGTCGAATTTGGAACCTAGTTCTATAGAAGGAAAAAGTCAATTTTTGCTTGTGTGAGACAAAAGAAAAATTCGGCCAACCCTAGTTCTAGAGAGAGAAAGTCGACTTTCTCCAAGAGAGAGAGAAAGTTCGACTTGCACCAAAAGCTTAGGGTTTTTGTGTGAGACCAAGAAGGTGTTTTTGGTTAGGCGCCACCTATCCTCTTGGTTCAAGAATTGTTCTTGATTACCAAGAGCCGTAGATTGGAGTCCCAAGTTCTTTTAGAGAAAAGAACTGAAGGCTAGCACCTTGGTGTCAGCAAACTGTTTGTGTGGATCACCGGCAGAGGAAGGACGCTTGGAGTGGACTTCTCGAAATCACATCAGTCAAACACACCGATTGAATTGAGGTATACTGCTTCCTTCACCGGTTTAAATCCAACTAGTGGATCCTCGTAGGGAAATCATTGTTTTGCGCAAACTTTTAATTTTTACAATTTATTTTTGCTTCCGCTGCGCGTGATTTCCCAACAGTAAGATGTTGGTTCTTCCTCTCCATTCACTTCTTGGGCAGCAAGCAGGGTATAGGCAGTAACCCCATGCTCATCCACAAACATAACTTGTTTCCTTACTTCTCTTCTAACTCCGTCTCTTGCCACAGAGTATTTATGCACTGCTTCTGCTTCTACAGGGGCTGGTTGAGCAGAATTTGATGGCAAACCAGTGGGTGGTGTAGGTTCTGTAGGTGCTTCAAAAGGCTTTTGTGGTTCAGCCCTTATTTCAACTTGAATTTTGTCTTCTTGGGGTTGGTATGAATCTGCACAAGGAATAGAACTAGCAGTACATTGTGTAGAATATATGAACTCATTTTCATTAAAAATCACATTTCTATGGTGGAAAATTTTCTTAGAATCTAAATTCCAAAGCTTATATCCTTTAGATTCTGATGAATAACATAAGAACGTGCATTTAGTGGATCTAGGTGACAATTTTCCATCATTAATATGGACATAGGCAGTGGAACCAAAAATTCTCAATTTAGAGTAGTTGATTGGCTTACCATTCCAAATTTCTTCAGGGATTTTGTTGTCAAGAGCTGAGTGAGGTGATCTATTTATAAGATAACATGTTGTTGAGGCAGCTTCTGCCCAAAATTCCTTCTTTTTCCAAAGTCCAGCATCGGATAGCATGCATCTAGTCCTATCTAGGATGGTTCTGTTGAACCTTTCAGCCACTCCATTCTGTTGTGGAGTTCCTAGAAGTGTTCTATACCTTGCTATACCATTCTCAACACAAAATTGTTCAAACTCATTATTACAAAACTCTAAATCATTATCAGTCCTTAATTTTTTAATTTTCTAACCAATTTGGTTTTCAATTAGGACTTTGAAATCTTTAAATTTGGAGAAAGCTTCATTTTTATGTTTTAGAAAGTAAACCTAAACCTTCCTTGAGAAATCATCAATAATGATCATCATGTACCTCTTTCCTCTAAGGGAGGGGACCCTTGATGGTCCCCAGAGGTCTAAGTGAAGGTAGCTAAGAATACCTTCAAATGTGTGTTGAGCTTTGGAGAAGCTAGCCTTCCTATGCTTCCCAAGGATGCATTGCCATAGAAATTCAGTTTGCTTACATTATGGTCCCCAAAACAACCCTTCTTGCTTAGGACTTTCATCCCTTTTTCACTCATGTGCCAAAGTTTTGTGTGGTCTTGATCATCATCCGAAATCACCTGTGCAGCAGAACCATTATTAATAATTGTAGAAGCCATTAAGAAATAAAGATTACCTCTTCTTTGTCCCTTCAACAAGGTGAGTGATCCTTTGGACACACTCAATTCTCCACCTTCAGCTGTACGTATTTACAGCAAAGGGACTCCAAGGTTCCTAATGAAATTAGGTTCCTTCTTAAATAAGGGATATGTCTCACATGGTTGAGTGTTTTGATCACACCATCATGAGTTTTAATTTGTAATGAACCAGTGCCTTTGACTCTGCATACAACATCATTTCCCATCTTTATTACTCCTGAATTTACGGACTCATAAGTGGTAAACCGGTCTTTATTTCGGCACATATGGTAGGTGCATCCAAAGTCTAAGGTTCATTCATTTTTATCATCAACTACTGTTGCTTTGGCCACCAAAACATCAACATTTGAATTTAAATCTGCCACTGCAAGTTCAGGTCTTGTGCTTTGTTCTTCTCTTCCATTTCTTTCTTATTCTTTAACTTGTAGCAATCATCAAATTCATAATTTAAAATTTCGACCAAGACCTAATCTTTCAAGAAAATTTTAATCAATCAAATTGATTACCTTATGTATCAAATACATAAATTTGCACCATTCTTTAAATCGGTTAAAATTCGTGTGGTGGATTTGGCAAAATTTAAGCATATCGGAAAAGGTAAACATACAAAAATACATCAACATGTATATTCACAAAACTAGCATAAACACAAAATTAGCGTGGCTTTGATACCACTGTTAGAGATTATAGAGCGAGCGTAGCGGAAAAGGTAAAAATTAAAAATTTTTGCAAAACCTATAATCTCCCCAAAAGGATCCACTAATTGTGTTTATACTAGAAAGGAAAGATGTATACCTAAATCGATCGGTTGCTTTAAACTCGCGAATCCAAGAAGCCCACGAACTCGTGTTCTTCCTCTGCCGATGATCGACATTAACAGTTTGGCAGATACCCAGGTGCTAGCCTCCAATCTCTTCTCCAAGAGAATGCGGGAACCGATCTACAATCTTGGATTTTCAAGAACACTTCTTGAAAACCAAGAACCAAGGTGGCACAATAGTCTCACACACAAGCCCTAAAATTTTAGGGTTTAGTCGAACTTTTCTTCTCTAAGAAAAGTCGACTTTTCTCTCTCTAAAACTAGGGTTAAGTCGAGTTTCCTCTTTCACTTATATTGGGAAGTCGACCTATGTGTGTATTTATAGAGTCTTACTCTTGAAATTAGGGAATTGATAATTCTAATTAAGGAATCCCTAAATTAGTGAATTATCAAATTAGGGAATTATAAAATTATATTAATATTATAATTCAGGACTTGAATTCTTAATTAAAATATTACATTAATATCTTAATTTAAAATTCGAAATGCTTTCTTGAAATTCAAAATGCAAGATCAAATCTTGCATGAGATCTTCCAAGAATGCGTCATCCCCCTTTTAATTTTTTAGGAATTTAATAAATAACATAACAAACCTAACTCTTAGGAAGTTATAACCAACTTATTAATTTCCCTAACAATATTGAATTAAAATATTACCCTAATATCTTAATTCAAATTTGAATCTTGAATTCAAATTCAAATCTTGAATTTAAATTAATAAAACATATTTTATTAATTAAAATCAAGAGTGAGGCGCCACCCTCTCTCTCTTGTTATCCAATATTAAAGAATTTAATAAATCAATAATCCCCTAACTTTTAGGAATCTTATTCAATTTATTATTTCCTAATATTTTAAACAAGAATTCAATTGTAAATAGATTAATCAAATTAACTATTTAACAATTAATATATTTAAACTTGTCTAACAAATTTAAATATCACAAATGTAGATTTTATTTAAGACAAGACTTCATGTCCTAAGACATTCAACTATGTCTTAAATTGTGTCACTAAAGTGACTCACGAATTAAACCCTAATTCATGTCCCATTACAGTATCTTGATCTTGCTCATGTCCCATTACAGTATCTTGATCCTGCTCATTCAACTCTGTGACTCACAAGTCGAGAGCGGACTCTAGCAAGCCATCACGACTACCCAAGACACGTGAGTTATCGCTTTAACATAAACAACTTAACCTTAGTACCACCTTGTCATAATCCCTATTGTCACACGATATTTTGGTCATGGATAAGGCACGGGAAAGTCATCCTTAATCCAAACCATAACTTTCTCGATTCCTTGAGTTAGTCCCATTACCCTGTGTGGCCACACATTCCTTGGACAAACTCATCGAGGGGCCCAGTTAAATAACTCTCATCTTAATGAGGGACAAAATTCCTTCTTGGTCAATTACATTCCTCAGCACGGAAAACAAGTAAACTCGTACCTAGCCTGTATGGCTACCCTGTTACGAGCAACGTTGGACTAGGCCAAAGTTTAGCATCTACAACGCCAGAATAGTCAAGACCTCAGGTCTAAGGGCATCGTGACAGATGTACAGGAGAGACTAGCTTATGACTAAACCCATGCAGGACTCTCCGGGTCGGTCCAGCAACTTGTAACCCATTACATAATTGCACCATGACTTTCGAGAAGCATCACATGCGTGTATCTCTATACACCGAAGTCATGTTGGTCTTAGTTCATTCACATTCCCACGTAAATAATCGACCAGGGACAGTTTAGAATAATTATCACATAATTAATCAAAGATTGTTATCACAGTAAACATGCTAATAATATGATAACGACATAATTTATCATCCATAAATTAATCAAACAATATGTTCAAACATATAAAATGATTGGCCCTAGGGCACAATCTCCATCAGTTTTGTCCATTCATGTCTCTGGCAAAAAAAAAAAATAAATATCATATAACAAATGAATCAAAAATAATAAATTTTGTTAAGCTAATGTTTTTTAAAAAAAAGAGATATTGAGTTTTTTCAAAAGAAATAAGCTAAAGTGCATTTTTGGCCTCGTAACTTTTGCTAATGTCTCAATTTGGTCTAATAAATATTTTTGTTGCACTTTTTGTCTCATATCTTTTGGTCATGGTGCATAATTGATCACATTTCTTTATAAAAGGTTTCACCGTCAGTCCCACCTGACCAAAAAATATGAGACAAATTATGCATTTAACTCAAAGATATGAGACCAATTTTATAACCTAACCAAAAGATATGAGACTAATTCGGTATGAGACCAAAAAAATATTCCGTTTGAATTTCACATTCGTAAGAGTTAAAATAAAACAAAAATAATTTGAGGACCAAAATGAAACTAATACCGTAGTTTGGGGACCAAAATGAAACAAACACCATAATTTAAGGATCAAAATAATCATTTAACCAATATTATTACACATCCAAAAGTCCTCACTACTGGACCCCACGATAAGATAATATGTTTGCTCTCAGTGTTGTTTCCACTAGCCTCATCATGTATTCCAATTAATTACCAAGAGTTAATAAATATTAAATGAAACCGTCAACTATGCTGACCGGTTTCCTCCGGTAAAACTGACATGCCTCTTGACGGTTTCCTTTTCAATTTTTTTCAAAGGAAACCGTCAAGAAGCTTGACGGTTTCTTTTAAACGGTCATGGGGCTTAACGGTTTCTTTGCATCTTCCTTCCGTCAACTGTGTCAGCGGTTTCCTTTTAGTAAAAATGTCATGACACTTAGTGGTTATTTCATACCCGATTTTTGCTACAGTAAAAGTAGTCTACACGCGTGATATGATTAAAATATAATCTAAACATGTAGTTACTAAATTTTCTAGGTCTACCGAAAAAAAAAAGTCTATATATATATGGAATATATGGATCTCAATTTCTGTCTCCCTGTGAACTCAATATATAGAATAGAACAATACACAAAAATCATCAAAAGTTTCACTATCTCATTGCCTTCATTGATTGTAATGAGTAATGACTATTTTTTCGGCACACCACAAAAACCACACCCGAAAAAATACAACATAGATAGATATATAAAGATAAATAAATAACCCCCAGACCAAAACCAAGAGGCATTCATTCATCATTCCAAAAAACCCCCAAAAAAAAAGATAATTAATTTAGCTAGTGTATTTATGACACCAACCAAACTAATTAATTAAAACATGCATGCATGATTTATATATATATATATATGATCAAGTTTAACTTAATCAATAATCATAAAGACCTGTGTTGTTGATGTTGATGTTGGAGGATATTACTCATATTAGTCCTTTGTCTTTTAACACTCCCACATTCATCATTACCATTACCATTATTATTACTACTTTTCTCCATCACAGCCCTAAGTGCCTCCTCTATGGAACTTATAAAATACTGTTGATTTTCCCCTTCACTACCACTAAACGACGTCGTTGAGTACTCTTCCATTATATTATTATCATTATCATGATTATCCTCTCCAGTTATGAACAGCACGTTCTTCACGCGCCCTCCCACGGTGGTTATCTCCGCCTTCACCGTCCTCAGCCGCATCGCTTTCAACGTCTTTATTAGCTCCGGCAACAAATCCGACCGATCCTCGCAACAAAACGACGCCTTTATAACAAACTTCCCGCCCTCGTCCGCCCCGCCGGCCACTGTCAGCTCGTCCCCCTCCGTTGGCACCGCGCTGCTCTCGGCTATCACCGATGTCTGCCGCTTTAGCTCCTTCAAGTGCTCTATCACCTCCGCCAGCAACGACGCTTTGTCCGTCTACATGTAATATAAGTTACATACATTTTAGGGTTTCTATTATATTAGACAAAAGATATTTATATAGTATAAGGTGATGACATCTTAATCATGGGATCAAAATTTAGAAAATGTATACTACTATATATAAAGAAGAATTCAGATATCTTGTGTAGTATTTTGAAGTATAATACATTATTGTACTTTTATGATTTTTTGAATGAAAAATTATTTTTTTAAGACCAAGATTCAAGATATTTCATCTTAAAGTATTGTATGGGATCATATCAATGTAAATATATATCTTGTAGAGTAAACTAATAATATGTTCAAAAGATAATCGAGTTGATGATTCGATCTTTGAAAATCAAAATATGCAATTCAGTTTTTAAAAAATCAAAATAATATACTTTTTAATTTAAAAGATTAAAATATATACTACTTAATTTATGAAGAGGAGTAACAAGTATATTGTTTTGATATTTCCATAACTAAATTCAATCTTTCAGAGAGTTTAAATTATATATATGTACTTTGATTTTTTTCTTTCTTTGAAATGTGTAGTTGATATTTGTGGAATGAAGGGACATGCATAATGTATATATGAATAGTGATGACTGATGACTGACAAGGGAAATTAAAGCAGCTTTAATTTGTGAGGTTTTGTTTCTCTTTATTTATTTATATTTTTGTTGATGATAATGGAAGTGATGAGTTTGACTGATCATTAAGATGATCCGGCAAGTAATATGAAGAGTGTATGTTGCTTTTGAATTTTAACTGCTGCGTGGTTCCTCTTTATCATATCAACTAAGCGACATTAACGCTAATACACTTTTCTGTCTTTACTTTCTTTCTTTCTCCCTCCTCGGAACTACCACACTAACTCTCTCCCAATTTAACAACTAGTACTATATATATATATATAAACCATAAATTAATTAAACAAATATGAAAGCCCGTAATAAAAGTCGTACTCATCAGTCAGTGACCACCACACCATTAACTCCCACCTCATTTTCTAAAACCCTTCTCATCATTTCCATTGATCTTCTTGTTAATTATTATATATCCCACCAAACTCATCACAATCTTGGAAAAGATTCACTCACATTTAAAACAATAAAAAGAATTTATAACCAAAAGGATTGTGTAGGCGTGATCATATATGATTAATTATATTAGAATAAATTATCAATTTAGCCATTAGATTACAAAAAATGGCAGAAACGTAAATATTTTTCTTAGATGTTTGATTCAATCTAAAAAATTTGTGATGTATTGCAACTTAGCTCTTCTAGGAATTGAATTGTATATTACTTATGAGGTATTCATAGAATGACTAATTTATCACAAGTTATGAATTGCTGGGGACTAAACTAAATATTAATTTTAAAAAAAGTTAGAGATCTACAATAACGGTGTCTATATAATCTAAGAACTAATATCAGTTTATTAGTTAATTATACTATAATTTATTTATAAATAAACTAACAATTTGGTCCTTAAAAGATTATCGAATTGACAACTTGGTCTTTCAAATGTTGAAATATACAATTTAATCCTTGAAAGATTAAAACAATATACTCTTTAGTCTTTGAAAAGTTAAAATGATATCCTATTTTGTCCATGAAAAGATTATTTGGTATATTACTAATTTGTGTATTTCAATATGTTAAGGACTAAATTATCAATTTGATGATCTTTTGGTAACATAAATTGTTAGTTTAAGTAACTAATTTTGAGAAATTAATAAATGAAAAAGTGAGTAAACTAATAAAGATCAAAATAGTATGCTTTTTAGTCCCTGAAATAATTAGTATACCATTTTAATTTTTCAAGGATTAAATTGTGTATTTCAATCTTTGAGAGACTGAGTTGTGATTTTAGTAATCTTTGAGGGACGAAATTATTAGTTTAGTGATAAAAAATTGAGAGAATGAATGAAGAATTAACTTACTTTAGTGGTACTGGGCAGCAAGGTACGAAGCTTAGCGAGATGATTATTGATTCTCTCTCTGCGTCTTCTTTCGGCTTCGCTGTGACTCTTAGAAGCGGCAAGGGCCTTAGCGTCCATGATCTCTTGGGCTGTCATCTTGCCCAGCTGGGCCTGAAGCCCGAATGGGCCAGGCCCGACGGGCTGAACCATGAGAAGATGGTCATGAGAAGCGACGTCGTATGCAAACTGAAACGAACTGCGGTTGAAGAAGCCGGAACCGGAGGCGGCGTAGGGAACCGGAGAAACTTCCGGAAACATGGTGGCGGCTGCGGCTGCGGCGGCGTTGTGTTGATGCATCTGTTGAAGGAATAAGTGTTCTTGATAGCTCTCATGATGATGGTGGTGGAAGTTGTTTATGGCTTGTGAAGAACACTCACCAATACCATCATCTTCCTCCCTTTTCATCATATATCTATACTATTACTATTATATATATATGTGATAAGTGATGATCAAAGTTTGGAACTTTAAATGAAAAATCTCAACTTGTGATTAGAATAGTAGAGGAAATTAGAGAAAGATTGAGGGGGCTTGTATATATATATGGATAGATGAAAGGAGGAATTGAAGAGGTGAAAGGGGGCTTGTTGTATGGGGAAGAGAGGGAAAGGGGGTTTTTATGGTAAGAGTTTTGGATGGATGGATGAATGAAGATGATGATGACTTTTTTCCAAGCTTAATTCTCTCTCCTTTTTGGCTTTGTTGTCTAACTTTTTGGTTTCTTTGTTCTTTTCCTCTTCTTCTTCTTTCTTTCTCATATATATATATATATATTTCAACCCCACCACCACCATTCTCCCTCTTAAAAATACATAGAGAGAGAGAGAGTTGGAGTGCTTAATGGTATGTGTGTGATTATTGTTACCTCTTTTTCTTTCCTTTCTTCTTACGGCGGCATTCTCAGCTTCTAGCTAGGGCGCATCTTTTTTCTGTACTAAACAATACTATATGCTATATATTGTTAATTAATGGAATACATATAATATACAATTATACACACACATTTTGCAAAGTATATATGTAGACCTAATTTATATGGTTTATGTTTTCTAATTTTTTTTTATATATTGGAAATAATTTGCTCTTACTCGTCAAAATCTACATATCTATTATATCTTGACAGTTTATTCAGATATTCTCATAACAAATTTTTCAAGAAATTGATTCATGTAAAATGAGTTAATGAAAAACTGAACAACTTGTTTTTTCTTTTTTTGGTAGAAAATTCGGAATTCAGTAAGGAATCCAAAGATGGAACAACTTTTACACATATGAATTAATACATATATAGCATAAAATGGTTAGTAATTAATTAATTTACGCGCAAAAAAGTAAGAGTGAGTTATTTATTTTGGTGGTGATTGGTTCGAAGTGTATAATGACACTATGTGAGTGATGGGACTTAGGGAAGAGGAAGAGATGAGAGAGAGAGAAATTGGAAACACAAGCACAACACAAACAGAGTGATCACACACAACACAAACATTGTGGACCGACCAAAGACCAAAAAGGCTGATAGTATCATCATGATAAAAGGCTTAGCTTAACCTTTTTTTCTTTTTAATTTTCTTGTCATATATATTTATACACTTATTTTTTGTAGTTTTTGCCCTTTAGCTATGGCTTTTAAAAAATGTGTGTGTTTGATTTCATTGATTCATCTTTTTTCTTCATTATTCTTCTCTCACATACTGACCTCGGTCAAGCAAAATAAATAAAGCCACCACGTTCTTCCACATTCTTGGCTATTTCCACATACAACACAATCCTTTCTGCTTCCCCAAGACCATGTAATCATTGAATCTTGGAACATACTCCACCCCCAACTTCTCTCTCTAGCTATCTCTCTCTCTCTCTCTACTTAAGTTTATCATGTTGTTTTGGTTTCTCTATCTAGTTTCTATGTATGTCTTGGTTTCAGTTACATCTAGGTGTAATATATTAACCCTGTCGTCCTTTAGGAAGGTGGAGCATTATGCATAGAAAAATTTTAAGCCAAACTCTCAAATTGGTCCCTTATATATGGGGTAAATTTCAAATTGATCATTCATCTTTCATTTGTTTTAGATTGGTGGTATATATGTTTCCATGATGTTTCAAATTGGTTCAAAAATACCGAATGTAGTCATTTCTATTTATTTCAAGCTAAAATGCAACAAATACAAATCTATGAGTTCCCTTTGATGAGTACTTTAGGACCATCAACAAAAAAAAAAAAATCGAGGCTCAAAAGTGGGTAACTCTTTTTACGGTCAAACAAGTGAAATTGATCATATTTCTCTCATTTCAAGTTCAAATACGACGAGTTCAAAATTATGTCCTACTCATGAAGGGCTCTCTCTCTATCCAATTACGATCGTTAGCAAATGAGACCAAATTGTGTCTTGAAAGTGGGTTTCATGAAAACATATAGGACTAATATGAAACAAATGAAATATAAGGGACCAATTTAAAATCTACCCCATACATAAGGGATCAATTTGAGACTTTGACCAAATATTTTATATATAGCATATTTGATTATTTTTTGTACGCCATGTAACTATGTTTATGTATAATGTACATAGTTGTACGTAGTGGAGGTTGTCTATTAAGGNATTTATAATTTTTAATAAAAAAATTAAAAGTTACAATTTTTATTCATAATATATGCCCTATCTATTATTATTTTATCTTGTATGTGATGTTAAAGTTACAAAAAATTGATTTATATTCTAAAATTTATGAATATTTGTCGTATTGGTGTCGTACGAGTATTAGACACTGACACGTGTCTAACACGATGATACGCCTTCAAAATGAAGTGTCCATGCTTCATAGTATATATATATAGCTAGATAATGCTTGGGATTTTTATCTTTTGATGGAACATTAATTACAAGAGCACCATAAAAAAGAGAGACACTAGTGGAAGTCATTTTGC
The DNA here is from genome assembly GCA_003254925.1 of Chamaecrista fasciculata. Taxonomy (NCBI): domain Eukaryota; kingdom Viridiplantae; phylum Streptophyta; class Magnoliopsida; order Fabales; family Fabaceae; genus Chamaecrista; species Chamaecrista fasciculata. The sequence continues at coordinate 114,142 of QANZ01045302.1, read as the reverse complement.
CTTCATTTTTACGTGGGCATGCAGTAATGCCTACCTTAATAATAATATTAATCCATCATTGATATGTATTTCTCAAGTTTCATTTGTTTCCATCTAAATTTAGAATTTTTAATCGTTATCTTTATTTTAGCAATTCATCATTATATTTTGCACATGAACTGACATGGAATTTCTCGTATGATTTCCAATGGCAACTATGAGCCTTTGATTATTCTTTTTTCCTTGAGTAATTAAAACCACTTTAGTTTGTAGCTATATATTTTATTCTTTAGAATAGTGGTAAATCAATGAACCACAAACAATGAACCACAGGGGAGGGCCCCTGCGATTCACCTACGAAGCTTTAGTAAATAATATTTTGAGTAATCAATCTAGACTGAGATAGTATTTACCTACCTAATGACCTTTTCCCTATGCCTTATATAAGAGAGAAGGTTCCTTGATTGTAGGAGAGATATTTCCTTGTGATTTTAAGGGAATCAGGCAGACACCTTGATTTGGGGAGAGATATCTTCCCACGATATCGGAGAAGAATCATAATCTTTTACGTTTGATATTGATTGGTATGGAAAGATACTGGTTTTCTCATTAAAGATCAGCGAATCACCAATCCGTGATCACAGCGTATCTTTGACAGATAATTGTGGTTCCGACTTCGTGGACGCCCAAGTTGCCACCTGCCTCCCAAGGGTGACACCTTCATGGCGGTGACGCCGTCAGGTTTCCTCTGTTCCAGATTTATATTATCAAATCAAATACATATATATAGTGAGGTTGCTATATATATATATATATATATATGTGTGTGTTTTTCTCTAAAAGAAATTATGCGTATTTTAATTTTCAAAAGTGGCATGAAATCTATTTGTTGGAGATGGTGATTATGGTTGAGTGCTGGTTTTGTAATAATTATATAATATAAAAATAACATTTGCTACATATCGATCATAATTACATGTCCGAAGTGTTTGTAGAATTTATGACATTGATAATTTATTACGTTTGATGAAACCATATTATCATATAATATAATATACAGAGACACACCACAAGGGACCTATTGACAATAGGAATTTACGATATATATAAACCTTGCTACTTTAGTACTTTTACACTACTTATAGTTTAGTAGTACAAAAATTACATTTTCGTTATGACTAATTAATAAGTATATAAAATTTTCATACTGGTGAAAAATTAGATAATTAAAAGTTAATTTGCAATCAAATAGTTATTGGATTGTCACATTTGAGTTATACATAGTATTATTTGTTATCTTTTGCATGTATTAATGAAATCTCAAATACTAAGTTAAACAAATTAATGATGATAAAATTAAACTATTTAATCTAACATGATTTTTTTCTTTAAAAAAAAATGGAAGGAAAAGTCTTTCTATATATATATAAGATCAGAAGTAATTTATTACTATGTGAATAACTTTGATTGAAAGTCCATTCATATATATATACACAAACATATAATCTTGGCAGCTTCATATACCTTATTAAGTTATTATTATTTTTTAATGTATCCTTTTGTCTGCCTCATTGAAGTAAAAAGACTGAAAGTTATCAGATAACACATAAGGCTGGCAAAATAAGGTGGTTTAATGACTCAAATTTGTTTGTTATAGAATAAGCCAAATGATAGCCTAAAATTCTTGAAAAGAATGCATAAAAAAACTTATGCTATCACTTTGGGATGGTTGGTAGTATTAAGATATTGACTATTAAAATTTTAGGACTTAAAAAGGCCAGGCAACATATGAGGAAGAAGAATAATACATGTTTCTGATTACTTTTCACATGTGGCAGTGGCACTTTCTCCAACCTCTCAGCTCACTCCATTTTTATATATATACCTTATCTTAAAGCATTAATGCAGTATCATTTAGTTAGTGGTTAGTTTAATAATAAAAAAAATTTAGTTAGTGGTTAGTTAAATTGCTATCTCACAATTTTTTTTTTTTAAATTAAGTATTACTTAAGGTATATATCTCTCAGTCATAGTGATTAATTTTTTCTTTAGTTTGTAAACAATTCAAAAATATATATATAGGACTTATCCAAATATTTAAGATTATTTAATACTTCAATTCAGAACTCATTTAAAATTTAATTCAATGACTTGTAAATGGTGAAAAATGGTTTTTTTTTTTCACACAACTCATATATTTTTTTTATTTTTTATTATTACGATGTGTTTGATAGATGAATTAAAATTTTACTCTTAAGTAAGTGAAGGTTGAAATTTTTTAAGATAAACAAATAATTAAATAACTGAAAAATTATTGAGTTGATAACTTGGTCCTTCAAAGATTGGATATATTTTTTTAATTCTTTGCCTAGACTAAGTATATTGTTTAATTTTTTAATTTAGGAACTAAGAAAATATACAGTTTGTATTTTTCAAGGATTGAAGAACTGTTAATTTACTCATTTTTTTATTCCTATTGTTGGTACAATATTAGAATTCAGAAGAAATAGTCTAGGTGACATGATAATATTTTTCTAAGCAAAAAGACTGATACGCATATGTCGTCCTTACCATTTTTTTCTATGACTATCACTATAGTTTAGTATTCTCGTACTAATTTCGTCTTCAAACTTTATATCAACTGTCAATTTTGTCCCTAATTTTTTTTGTTGTCAATTTCATCTCCAATGTGTTACATTTTGGTCAATTTTGTCCTTTAACTAACTTTTTTTTAATAAATTAACAACGAACTGCATCTTATTTTTCAATCTGAATTAATATTTGACTTTCTTTTTCTATTAATTTTATATTAAATATCATTATTAGTCAGGTAGATTTTATCATTAATATTTGGTTAAAGTAAGAACAAAGGATAAAATTGACCAAAATGTGAAATATTGAGGACGAAATTGACAGTAGAAAAAGATTTGGGACGAAATTGACAGTTTGTATAAAGTTTGGGGACAAATTAGTATTTTTATCTTGTCATTATTAGTATCCTTTTTTATTGTCGAAATAAAAATTGTATTACTATAAAATGTTTATATGATTATTAATTTTTTAATTGAAATTTAATTCATTAATTTATTTTTCTCATAAAAGTTTCTAAAGATTTTTATTTGCTTTGTAAACGAAATTATTATGAGTGGACTAGATACATGAAAGGAAAAATGTCATAAATTATCTCTGAGAATAACTTTTGAACCAAAAGTCTCCTTTGACTTATTTTAATACTAAAAACGTATTTCTTGAAACATATATGACTAATAATTTGCACTTTTTGATATTTTGAATTCCAAAATGTATCGAGAGGACATTGGAGAAGTTACGTAATTTTCACTATTTTTTTAAATAATAATGAAGAAAGAATTTGCATAAAGTTTTTGCAAACCAATATAATTATAATGATTACAATTAAAATTACTCCAGCTCTTTTTAAAACATCAACAGTGCGTTAATTAGTCCAGATATATATATATATATATATATATATGATAATGACCATTTTGATTAATAATTTATTAGAGTTGTTGGGGTTTGAATTTCTTCGCCAGCTATTATACATGCACTAAATTATGCATAATTTTTTTAGTGAAACAATTATGTAGAATTTGATTAATGAAGTTTTGCTCCATGCGCCTAAATTAATTATGTAATGATACCATGCATGCATCACTAGAATTGCTTAACAATGCTCTAAAAAACTATACTTAAAAGGCAAGCCACACTAGGCAAAGCCTGCAAGATAATTACACGATTTCATTAAGCAGCTTGACAAAGCAAAATATAAATCATCAAAGCCCTATTCACAATTTCCCAACCCTGTTATAATTCAACATTATTATTGTTATGAGTACTGTCCAAGTTAATTGATCTTGATTCAAATGTTTGAATTCAAAGTCCTTTGAATTTTTAAGATCAAAGTACACTTTTAGTCCCATAACTTTTGTTCAGGATTCAATTTGGCTCTATAATGTTTTTTACACTTTTGGTTTCATATCTTTTACTCAGGTTACAGATTTGGTCCGTGTTGCACTTTTGGCCTCATATTTTTGGGTCATATTACAGAATTGGTCTTATATCTTTGGGGCAGGTGCAAAATTAGTCCAAATAAATTGACTCATATGGTGCCATGTGGCATCGCGTGATTGACTTATAGGGACCAAAATCACGTACACCACATGTGTGTCCCATCTTGATAAATTAAAAATTTATTGGGTATTATGCTAATTAAAATATTTATTTGTTTTATTAAAATAAAAAACAAGAAAAATAACAGATCAATATATATATATATATATATGAATCTACAAATTAAACTACTAATAAAAGTTTAATCTTTGACATTTTTAATGTGGAGCTTTATTAGTTTTTAAATTTCATTTAAAATATTTGATCTGACCATATTTCATCATATATTTTAGTGACATTTTAGGGCATTTTATATTTATTTGGGATTCAATTGCATGCCTTTATGTCCTTTTATGATGAAATATGATGCCTTGAGGTTTGACATCATTTGGACTATTTTGTGAGTAATTGAGTGATTTTCTCGGGTTTAATCTTTATTATTTGATTTATCCTCTTTATCCTAAGAATTCACTTAGTTTCTCGATGTTCTTGATAGGTTTTAATGAAGTCCAAAGTGTTGAAATACTTCGAGGAAGGCTCAGCGATGTTTGGAGGCGAGTCGGGGACCAAACTGAAAACAATCTCAAGCTGTTGGAAAAAATGCCACTGGAACCGCCGCCATGCATAGCCGCGGCGGGTCTCTCTGGAAAAACCGCCGCCGGAACCGCCTCCATGCACAGCCGCGGCGGGTTCGCGATAATTTATAATTAATTAGGCCCAAGCCCGATTTGGATAATTCTGACCTAAATTTCTTGGGGATAAGCCGAAAAAACATAGAGGAGAGGTCTGGAGGTCATTTGGAGGCTACACACTACTTTAGAGAGAGTTTTACACATTCCATATCTCGGTTATCGTTTTTCCTCATCTCGTGAAGCTTTTCTTGGGATCATGGCAGTCAAATCTGAAGTTATTCATCTATCAACCATGAGCGGCTAAACACTCATACCCGGAGGAGCATTGGAGCAAAGCATGAACTAGGGTTTCACCGTTAGGCAGTTTTTCTTACACTAGAATTAGGATTTACTTTATTGTTCTTGAATTCTAGATGAACCTGAGAACTTTTTGGTATTATGATTCTTGATTAGGAACTTGGTTTTATTGTTTAATTATATCTTGATTATAACCCTTGAGTTTATACTAGTTTGGTTATAATTATAGATATATAGCTTTGACAATGGTATTTGTTATAAAGATTATGTTTCTTGATCTTCTTTATCATCAATTGAATGAAGGTTCTCAATTCTTGTTATGACTTGTCTTGTTTAAGGTATTCTCATGATAATATTGTTAACCTAGGTCATTAAGTTTTTAGTGGCTACCTTAGGATGTTTAGTGTGAGATGCTCCGTTTATCTTTATTAGTGATAATTGCTTAATCTAATTGCTCTGTCGGGTACTCTCTCAACTCAGTTAATCGTTAAATTATTATTATTGCCTTTCAATTCGGTCTTTAATCAAAAACCCCAAAAATATTATTGCTTTATTTAATTATTGTTTTAGGTCATAGACAATCACTCAAAGAACAAATTTCTGTTGCTTTCTCCCAACTAGTGATAACTTGGTATCGTTTGCATTTAAACTTTGCACAAGAGTTCCTCGAGAGATCGACTCGGATTGCACTACTATAGTGCATTATTTCCGATATTTTTGACCACCTAGCGACGAGTGCGGTCAATATTACTATTTATTTTAAAGTATTATTTTGGTCTCTAAACTTTTACATCAACTTTCAATTTCATCCCTAATATTTTTTTGTTGTTAGTTTAGTTCCCAATATTTTATATTTTGGTCAATTTTATCCTTTGCTCTTACTTTAGCCAAATACCAATGACAAATTCTACGTGGTTTGATGACATGAAATATAAAATTAGATAGAAAAAGAAATTTAAATTCTAACTTAGATTGAAAATTAAGATGAAGTCTATCGTTAATTTATTGAAAGAATATGGTAAAAAGATATAATTGACCAAAATATGAAATATTAGAGACAAAATTGATAATAACAAAATATTAAAGACGAAACTGAAATTTAATATAAAATTTAGATACCAAAAAGTGCTTTTGGCTTGATATAATTAATCAACCCAGAATACTTTTATTGAGTTCGTACATGCAGGTCAAATTGAAAATAATTTTGAAGTTGGATGAATCCAAGAATCAATTGCAAGTACACACAAACAAGCTCATTAGTCATCAACATGTCTCCTTTGAGGCATTCCTTCCCCATTTCTTTTGGTACGGACTCTTCTCTTATTTTCTTATTAGTATTTGTGTTTACTCACCACTCTTTCCTCTCCCTATTTCAACAAATTGATATTACTATTTTTTTTTGGCTAAAACAAATGTTACTATTACTATGCCTCATATCATGGAACCCTAGCTTCCTTTGAGTTTTTCATATAATTCATTAAAATAAATCAGCATTACTTTTTCTATGCAAGAGCTAAACCATATTAATTTTCCAATTAATTATTGATGAGTTCTTTACTAAAAATACAACTTATATATAGCTATAGCTAGCTAGTTAAGTCAACAATATGTCTTTAATTAATTTATTGTTTACTCGTAATAGTTTTTCCAAAGAATATACTCATATAGTTTAATTTTTCTTTGTTTTATTTAAGTTGCAGGGTATGTATAATGGTTAGAGAGAGAGAGAGAGAGAGAGGCTATTTTCTAGGGCACTTTTTGGGTCACACGCATGTCTGCTTTTGTCCCCATTCTTTCTAATTAGCTTTTCGTTTCCATCTTTTCCTATAACATTATTTCCTTTTAATTTTCTACACTCGTACATGCTTTAAAGTTATATTTTATTATTATTTTTTCAAAACAGTTTTTTTTTTTAAAACGAAAAGAACCAAACCCTATTCAAACATTTGATGATAGCTTCAGCACCACTAGCAATGGCAAAGGCCACGAGAAATGCCCTTTTGAGTGGAGTTTATGATGACATCAGTCCCACCCTGTCATTACGTGTGCTCTCTCTTCTATCTTCTTCCTTTTATGTATTTTTTTTTTGTTGGTATGAATCCAAGTGATATATATTCTTAGCTTGCAATCACAAACTATCCTTCCCAAAATGTAGAAATTATATTGATTTTTGTCTTTATTAGCAAATTTTTTTTAACTGTTTTTAATATATACGACCTGTTTCAAACTTAAAATACTAATGAAATTGTACCCAAGCGTGGAGGATCTTGATAACTGAATGATGAGACCTGCAACAAATTAAAGGCACGATAGGGCCGAGACAATCCTCGTTAGCCACTCCGATACCTAAGTCAATAAAAAATTTTTAGAGAAAGTAGAATCTCAATGAATGAGAATGAGTGCATACCTTTTCAATGAGTTGAGAATTAATATATATAAGTGCAAGTTAATTAGCTAGTCACAGAGGAAGAAAATTATTAGGCGGTTAAGTTAGTTTAGTCGATTATAATATATGAATATTTTGAGAATGCCATATTAGATATTATACTTAAAAACCTAGGCCAATTATATGTAGTTGTGTTGAATTTTGTTGACATTTGTATGTATTGTTTAGTGCCTCTCTCTCTATATATATACACACAAATATGGCTTCTGCACTTAAATATATTTTGTTAATACATTCACAATTAGTCACAAGCCACAACCTACCTATATGGACAAATACTTTGCCTTCTAATGAGTGCTCTCTTTGAATTCATTCATTTCTTGCTTTGCTATCAACACAAGCTTCAAGCATATTCAAATTTTAGATATTAGTGAGTGGATATTAAGTTTGTATGATGAGGGATTCAATAGCAATATATATATATATATATATATATTACTGTCATCATTCATGATTAAAACAAGGGTTTTTTTTTTTTTTAATTTTTGTGGCCTGAGATAAAAAAATCTACCATAAGTTAAGAAACTTAACAACGTAATTAATTTCTTGTCGCACTGACAGTATCTTTATGCCTACCTGTTGGCCTGTGTAGAGTAGGATAGCAATATTATTGCAAACTATTGAAAACAAAACAAAAAACAAAAAATAAAAATAGCTTATAGGTTTTAATTTTAGACATGCACGTATGATGATGGCTTGCCATATGTGGTTTTTGTGTTTCTTTTATTATTTCTATTATTTCTACCCTACCAAATGATTAAGGGTGATTGTTTGATGGTAATAAAACTATTTAATAAAAATGAAAAGAAAGGTGCAAATAATTATACATTTAGACATGCAATGTATATATATGATGATGTCTTGCTACATGTGATCCTATCATTTATCGATTTAATTTTAATAGAAAGTACATTCATTTGCTCACTTGCACATTAATTATTTTGGTAAGTGCAAGACAAGTAATGATGACCTTTCAATATATATATATATATATATATACAATTTCATTTTTTATTGAAAATAGAGAAAAACAAGTTTAAGAGATAATATATTATACTCAAATAGAACATCTTTATATATATATATATATATATACCTATATATTGAGCTTAATTATTGTGGCAAAAACTAAACAGTACTCACCACTATAGTTTTATGATACGTCATATTGTGAAGACAATTTGCACTGAAAATGTGAGATAACTGATCATGAATGCAACAATGCTACGTTTTATATTTGTAGGGATTATCAAATTGTGCCCTAAGGAGTATTAATAGGCTTTGAAAATTGTAAAATTGTGAAAATCAAATCATATATCTCTTACCCTAAGCTCAAATGAAATTTATAGTTTTGATTTTTTTTCTTACGATTACTTTAAGATCATTAACAAACGGGGTCAAATTGAGTCTCAAAAGTAGGTAACTCGTTTCACGGTCAAACAAGTGAAATTGGTCATATGTCTCTCGTTTGAAGTCTGAATGCGACGAATTTGAAGCTATATGCTAACTTTTGAAGAGTTTTTTCTCTTCCCAGTTAAGATCGCTAGCAAATTAGGTCAAATTGTTTCTCAAAAGTATTTTTGAGACTAATTTAAAACATCATGGACACATGTAGGACCAATTTGAAACAAATGAAAGATAAAGAACCAATTTAAAACCTATCACATGCATAAGGGACCAATTTGAGACTTTGGCCTTTAATTATTTAAGAACTGATTTCACTATGCATAAGACTAAATAGTAAATTTCCTCATTCTTTTCCAGAAATTCTGAAAATCTATCACCAATTGATAAACTTGCCAACATTGGAAGATATTGATCGGTGCACTCAAAATCGTGGAGTAGTTATAATTAACTGGATATACAATATAATATTGACACAATATATATCTATGAAGCACACACCTTTTAGAGGGAGTGTCATCTAATTATTTTTCATGATTTTGACAGAACAAAATATAGATAAAACAACCCATATGATATATTATAATTTTTAAATTTTCATCAAGATTTATGAAAATTTTTAATTTTCTCTTCATTTTTTTGTCAACTATTTGAATTAATCATATATAATACACGTATATATGTCCTGCCGTGTTGTCTCACTAATTTTAAGAATTTAATGTATCAATATGTCCATACCAAGATATATATCTTGCCCCCGAGTTAGTGTTTCTACTTGATATGTATATATATATATCTTTGTAAATTATTGACATTTATTGTCATTAGATTAATTGCGGAGTTTTGTCCAATTTCAGTATCTTTTTTTAAAGATAAATGTGATCCCTTAGATAAATAAATGACAATAGGTTTATAGCAGCCAACATATATATATATATATATATATATATATAATTCACTAAATCTTTGATGTAATTAAAGTATATATTTTTTCTTCACCAAGCTCTTTTTAAGCTTCAAATGCATAACTATATACATGGGCTGCCTTAAACTTTTCTTTCCTTTTTTTTGAGAAAACTTATTTTGTTAATCCTTGAATTTATCTTAAAATTATGATTTAATTCTTGAATATTGGAATAACATTTTTTAGCCCCTTATATTTTTAATTTACAAGCGTCAATTATTTATTCCTTAAAACTTTATTGATGGTGATTAAATAGTTTATGCCTATAAAAAAATCAGGGACCAAAATATATTTCTAATATACAAGGATTAAATTGTAATTTCGAGATAAATTTAAGGATTAAAAAATAAATCTTTCTGTTCTTATGCCCCTCTTCTTTGTTTTCAGGGATCAAGTTAGAGAGTTACTGGCCAGTATTTTCACCTCTAAATAAGTCCTTCTGTAAAAGAATAATATTCAATAAGTTATTTTCACTTTATGCCTTTTTTTTTTTTTTCTATTTTGAACTAAACTTTATGCTCTTTCTAAATGTTCAGATCAAAATGCTCTGACCTAATGTGAACCAATAGATTTGTTTAACTAATAAAGTTATAGTATTGAGTGTAATTAAGAGAGCAGTGTGAATAGTAGCAGATAATCATTCTCCAGTCCCCACTATGAATTTCTTGTTATTGTTTGAGCTCACTTCTCTTCAACTTTTGCCCTTAAATTAAATTAATTTAATCTCCTCTTTTTATAATTACTATTTTGTTTTTTGAGACTGTCACTGGTTTCTCTAATATCTTGTAGTTTTATAAAACACATTCAATGCTTTATTTTCATGTTTTTTTTCTGCAACTTCATTATATCCTTATTTTATAGACAAGTGGTGAATGAGGAAGTCTTAGTTATGCCCAATATATCCAATGAATTGACCACTCAAATCAACTAGTGAAATAATGGACAGTAGAATAATAAAATTGTCATATTGTGTGGAAGTATACTTATACTATTATAATATGGAGAACAAAAATGCACCAACAATATACAGTCTGCCTAATACTCATATCGACTCAAAAAGCAAAAGAAAGAAAGAATGGTTCACTGAGGACTTGAAAGTGACAGTCTGACAGATGATGCAAAATAAAAGGAAAAGAAAGATGAAAATAAACCTTTGATTCATCGGGTAGCAACCATGTCAAAATGTACTCTAATATTTTTTTTTTTTTTAGAATTTATGAAGTATAATCTCTAACTTGAGAAATTTATTCTCAATATAAGCCGTGCAGTTACTACAGAACTACAGAGTACAAGTAAGAGATTACAGAGTAATCTCTCAAGTTGTAAGTTGTGACATAAACAGAAGCTCAGCAAAACAATAATCAATACATAAGCAATGCCCAGGGTGAACAAACGCTCACTTGTCTGAAAAGAAGCTACAAAACTAGGATGGCTGCATTATTTGCACCCCAAGAATTAGCCAATTTGTATCATTTCTAGACTCTTAGTGTGGTTTTGGTACATATCCATCGACGGCAAAGTTCCGAGTGGCAGCCGGAACAGCTAGACGAATCCCATCGAGATGAGGTTCAGCTATCAGCTGACAACCTAGACGTGATCTGCAAAGTATCTGGGAAAGTTAGACTTGGTAGAATTTGGAAAATGGTGATGTCCAGTTCCTAATTCAAGCAAAATAAAAGGTACCCACGTTTCAGTTAACCCAAAAGCTAGATCCAGCATGTCATTTTCCTCATCGGTTGGGTCTTCTAATTTATTATAGTATTCTACATCCTGCACAAAGTTCAAAAGTTGCCCTCTTGTAAATGGCATGCAGAAACCAGGGAAAAAGATTGTATAACCTCAAGAAGCACTTTATATATCATCCAAAAGATGTACCATCACTATAACATGGCATGTTGAACAGGCAAGCGAACCCTCACAAGCTCCTACAATAAAAAAGATAAGCAGATTAAACTCTATAAACAGCAGATGTGACCTAGATAGAAGATATCTAGAATTTCAACAATTAGCCAGAATAGAGCAACGCAAATCAATACTAATGATAAAGGCCCCTCATCGTTCATCAAAATTAGGTAAATTACAAGGTCAGACTCAGAGAGCACATCATGAGCATGGCAACTCCAAAGTGAGCTTGCAAATAGATGATGGAATTTTGGCCAAACCAAAGATAGATCGAGAGCAGTAATCAGGATAAACAAATTTCAAGATGCAAGTAAAACGTTGCTTTCAGAGCTCTTGAATATATATATATCAGAGACAACAGTAACCAGAAGATAAAAAAATCAAGGTAGGAGAATGAGACGCCCATGGCAGAATTCTTGCCTTCAAGTTCAATGTCATTTTCATGAGCAGCTTCTAGCATAGACATTCCAATTGGGACTCTAATCTTCTTCTCCTCACCATCCTTATCAACAAAAGTCACAGATATCCTGCAAAAAGTTGCATCAGAGTAAGAAGCAGATTGAGAAAAGAACAACTGTCATATAAGAGGCTTTGGTGGGATCAAACAGCATAAACCTATTTTGTATTATGGTGTGAAACACATTGTTTTTTATGTTTATAGCTACAAAGGAATGCCAGAATTCTCAGATATCAGAGAACAGTGATGTGGCTGCCTCATGATGGACAACTATTAATTAATTTCAAAGGACTTTATGTGTCTATATTGCTTATTCTGCACTCTATATTTCCTTTATCCTTTTATTTTCCGCTCTTATAGTTGACTCTTTTTTGTTTCAGATTTAGGGCTCTGGTGCACTTGATTGAGGATATTCTTTCCTTCATGTAAGCAATTGGTCAGTTAAATGGCCTATTGTCAAAATCTGATCATAAGCTCATTAGAAGCGTCCCAGTACAAAAGTCAGTAGTCCTAAGGGCAAATAGTGAAAAAGTGATGATTGGAGAGCCAATTGCACAATTTATAAATAGGTGGGACAACCTGTCACTGTTTAAGAATTGCTATTACTGTCCAATCCATCTGGTTTGAAGCATCAGACTATACGATTAACCTAAATACCACTCAGAACCTCAGATATCAGCCATTGTCGACAGTGTGAAAATCTATACTGGTCAAATGTACACAACAAAAAAGTTATATACAGGAAAGCCATGTGGCATTAAAATCCTCCACATTTTCACGTTTTGGAAACCTTACAAAATTTTTTATCATTAGAGAAAGAAAAATAAGTAATTCTCATGCTATACCTAGTTTTAGCTTTTAGTTTTCCAGTTTCCAGCCTATTATTGGATCAAAGTTAGGCATTTATCTCCAGTCAAAGTGATTCTTTTTATCATAACAATGCCAGCAAGCTAATCTACTTTCAAACAACAGAATTGCCAGTGAATTTTAGAAGGGTAGAAACATTTTTAGCTCTTCTTATTCATGCCTCCCAATAGTGATAGTCATTTAGTGACAATTTGACACTTGGTATATCTAGCGATGGCCCATGGGCCATATCATATCCAGCTCATGTGGAAAACTCAAGAAAACATGCCAGCTGTCCAACTCATGTACTCCTAAATATAGTAATGTACACAGCTACACGCAAGGGATTCCCAAATGTTAGACAGGAGTTAATTAAACACAGCGGCTCTTCTAGAAAGTGCCAGTAAAGGTTATGATAACATATAAGCATCCCACACCATAATACACCATTACTAAGCTTTTGATTGCAGCTACTTGTTACATATCTATAAAAGAAGATAATCTTCCCATAGAAACTGTTTGATTTCATTTCAAAACAAAAACTTACGTTTCTTCCTCTTCACTTCCTTCCTTAGAAGTATTGTCTGTAGTCACTGTTGAAAAGTAATGATGCTTTTCAAACATGGCTCCCTGGCACAATTTAGTGGATGACCACTGTCCAAAGAAAAGTAAACGTCAAACATTTAAAAAGAGTGAGAGAAGAAATACCAATGCAATTAAAAAAAAAAGTAATAGCCAAATGAAGTTACTTCTTCAATAACTTATAAGCACATACAAGTAGCATAGTTTCTAACTTTCTATAAGTCCTGTGAATTCCATTAACATTTGCACATGGAACAGAACTACCATTTTGATCACTAATTCTATAGATTAAAGTACCTCAGTTTTGTAATAAATATCATAACTACATTGGTAGCACAACTCCATCTTTCTGAGCTAATCCAATTGTCAAAGTCTACTTTCTCATTCAGTTTCAGTCTTGTTAAAAGAGAAGTACTAACTCAATATTTTTGGCCAAAAAAAAAAACTTAATATTTGATTAATAAATTTAAGGTTAGAGTTAATCAAACACGTTAGGAGGGTCAAGGGACAAGACTGTTAAACTGATTGCCAATACAACACTGCTAAATTCAGAAGCAATTCCAATACTTAGAGAATCAGGAAGAATATAAGGACATTGCATGAATTGCTATAAAAGTTTTCTATTTTCTGTTAACCAGATACTTTTCCAACCTTTTGGTTACACAAGAGAGGATGATTTGGTCTCATCCACCACTTGAAGTATTGAACAACATTGGTGAATAAATGTTGAACTCAATATCAAGTTCCTCGGTTCATCTCAACCAATTGGTAACTTCAAAACTTCCAATTTTTTTAACCCTTTAACCTTTATTATTAAGCATAACTTTCACAAAAAAGTATAATAATAATAAATAGAAAATTCTACATTCTAGCTATGGCTGATCAGTTCAGAAATAACAAACCGGAGTCTGCACATGCTGGCTATAGACCCTTCGAATACATCCAGAACCATAATTCGATGTAAACTTTCCTGGAATTAACAAAATATAATGGAAAACCGGAAAGAATCAGTTACACTATGGATCCAATGCAATTAGAGCTTCTCATCGTAAGCATCTCAGGACAAACATAATTAAAAGAGAATTACACTTTCAACTTTTTTCAAAACAGAAACATAAATTTGTACGTACCCCTGCACAGCTCCTTGGCCACCAAAACTCCTAATCTTGCTAGTTTGGACATGGTGAGTATTAGCAAGCTTTAGAAACCCTAATTTAGAGTGAACATATATTATAAATAAATAAATATATGAAAATGATGGCAGAAAAAGTCAGAGTGCAGAAGAATGGTGTAGGAGGAGAGGCAAAGCCGGCACTAAGGGCTACACGGCTATGACTAAAGTGAGATATTGAGAGTAGAATTTGTGGGATGAAGGAATTGTGAAGAGTGAGAATGGCGGTGACACTCAGATATTGTATCGTATCGAGTGGCTTCTCACTTTTTCTCAGATTCCTATCATATGATTTCACCTTCGGGCAAATGAAAGAGTTATGTCACAAAATAAACAAAACCCATAAACAATCAAACCCTCACACAGGGCAAGTATGAGAGAGCCACTCACCTAGATCTGGACGATAAATAACTACACCTTTCAGCTTTCGGCCAACAACCGGTGTAGGCGGATCTATAAACACATTCACCAATAAGGATTCAATCACACAATTCAAGAATTGACTTTTAAATGACCCGAAGGTCTAACTCTTCACAAAAGCTAATGATATAGAATTCTAACACCTAACTAAGAGACCAACGAGGCTTGGGTTTTGAAATCCATAATTTTAAGATTAATTCGTAAACAAATTTCAAGATCAATAGTATAGGTCAATACTTCAATCTTGACACTTACATTCTTTTAATTAAATTTGCATACTTTGATTTCCACACTTCAAAATCAAAAGTATGATATGAGGGTCCTCCATAGTTTCAAATGAATCCATTTAGTTCATCAAAACCATTAAAATCGCCTCTAGGGACCAAATTGCGACTTTGAAGTTTCACCATGAAAATTCAAGTTTCAAAATACACATTCTTAATCAGTGATTAATCAAATCGATAAACAGATAAAATTTGAATGCAACTAACAAACAAGGCCTAGCTTAGCTAGGTCCTTTGTCTTTTTATCTTTTATCTTTCATTTCAATGTGGGCTTCATAATTTGAACTTAGTCCTCTTCTTTTCTTAAAATCCCACAAATCCAAAGTGGGATTTGATTGAAGTCCTGAAAAGTAACACCAAAGCACTTTATTAATTAATACCAGCTGGTTCCTTATATCAAGGCCTTTAGCCATGAATGTACAGTGTTGTAACTTGTAAGACGTCAAAGCAAAACCACTCTGCCCAACAGCTTATGCAGAGGCTTTAACTTTTTGTGCTCTTGGACACAGACTTATTTATCACTATCCACTAAGCACTTGACAGAGTTTTAAATCCTAATATCCCATGCTACAATAGACACTCCTAGAAAAGTTTATGCTCATATTTCAAGAAAAAACACAGATTGTCAAGCATGTTGAACAGCTAAATCTTTTCATCAGAATCAGAAAAGCATAGAAGAGCTACTACGTTCAAGTATCAGAAAACAGAATGAACACATGCCTTTGTGACTTTAACGATTTTACCCAATAATATGCTATATTCTAGGAAGAAAGTTTAATAGCTTTCCATTGATACGTTTGAGCAAAGGCTTGGTCTATAGTCAGGGCATTGTGTTGGCCCTCCATGACAAATTAACTCTTCCCTTTCAGCACCAGAACATCATTGAAGACATAAAGCAGTTGCTGGCAGGAAGATCACTATCACTTTATCTGCATAATGATTATAGTTTTTTTCTTAAACACTTTTTAGCTTTTATCCCACAGTTTGTTTGGTTCATGTACTCTAATTATGTATTTCAGTTTTAGTTTTAATGACATGTGGTTTAACAAAAAACAAATAATAATAATAATAATAATAATAATAATAATAATAATAATAATAATAAACATTCTAAATTCAAATTAATACCATGGAATTCACTATAACCTTCCAATAAACTCATTCAAACCATTAATTTAAAAAAAACAAAGAGTTTTGCCCCAAAACCCCAATCTCAAGTTTACACTAGTCTAAACCCTATCGGGTCCAAAATCCATGAGAATGAAACAAAACTTAAAATAAGTGTTTTAGATCCTCATAAACATCACAAATAAGCAACAAAGTGGAAGTAAATCGCAGAAAACCAATCGAAATAGTGGGTGACAGTTCAAATTCGAATAATGGGGCGAAATGGGCAAAAATCGATACCTAGAAGAATGAACGACGGAGGGGCTGTTCTCCGGCGTCGTGTGGCCGGCGGAAAGGTCTGACACCGACGGTGGTGGTGGCTGGAGGCAGCGGTATCGAGGAAGAGATGAATGGATGTGAGAGACGCGAGTTTTTGTACCTAAAGTGAAAGGGAGAGTCGAATAGGTTGATATAAAAGGGTCTTGGGGCTGTTTTGGAGTTTCAGAAAATTAGGGGAGACAATCTGTTATTAAATTGCAGTGCTCAATGTACTGAAATTTATGGAAAAGCCCAAAATCATTTGGATTCTTTCAAAATGGTCAAGAAAACTCAAATTTAAAGAATTTTTTTGACAAAACTTTTATCGTTAGATTTGTCTGATTGAGTAGATTATAAATATGTTATTTATTTTTTAAAATTTATGTTTAATCTTTTTTATTCTTATTTAAAAATGTCATTTGTCAGGTCGAGAGAAAAACTTTAAATAAAATTTTAAATTTTAAATTTTATTTGTTCTTAAATTTTCACCACAAGTTTAAAAAATATGGGGATTTTAAATATAATAATTAACATTTCAAATTATTGAGTTTATTAATATCTAAAATTTCTAATATAAAATTCTTAATACAGGTCTAAAACTAACTCAAAATTTTATCTAACAACATTAAGGACTTTTAATAATACACTAATCTCTCCCAAATATCTATTATAAATCCTAGGATCTCATAAATTTCATATTTAGTAGGCAGATTAAAAAATTAGCCCTGCGAATATTTTATTCTGGAGAGTATATTAACCCCAAGAATTGGCCCATTTTTAGCTGCACTCTTAGGGATGAGATTAATCTAATCTCATAAGATGAAATCATTTTAGCCCACCCAGACCGTATTACCCCTAATTAATTTTTACTTTACAAACCTTCTAAATGTTTCATTTTCGTGTTATTTTGAAAATTATTTTAGTTATGTTTTTTTAAGTGGAGCCTTTTCTTAGATTATTATATTATTTTGAGAATTATGGACATTGTGTTTTGAAATAGTATTTTCTTAATGAATTTTTTAATATTATTCAAAAATTTTAACTATTATATAATTACTTTTAAAGATGTAGAAACAAAGCATATATTTTTAGAAAAAACATATATATTCTGATGAATTGTTTTAGAAAATTTTGACATTTGATCAACTGTCAGTTGAGAATAAAAAGTCAAATGTATGATTAAAAAGTTATTAAATATTCTCAAGATTGTTTTAACTCATCTAAAGAGATATTTTTATATTCTCTGATAATAAAAAATAATCTGCGTACTAAAAGTTCCCTAAAAGCAAAATAAAATTTTGGAACCGAAAGTAAATTTAAAATGAACTTTTAAGGAAAATTTATATAACTAGAATTTCCTAATAGTTATAAACCATCCCATTAGCCATTCTTATTATTTTTTGGCAAAAGTGCACTTTTGGTCTCAGAACTTTGGCAAAGGTCTCAATTTGGTCCCATTACTTTTTTTGTTGCAATTTTAGTCCCATAACTTTTGAAAACGTCCCACCGTTGGCCTCAAGCTGATTTACATCCATCCATAACTTCACACATATTTGCCACATCATTATCCAACTCAGTATGCCGTATGATGGCTCGGGGAGGCTTTCAGCGACTTCTGTGGTGGTGGAGGTTAAAGATGAATGACGGAGAGAGAGAGAGGAACCATATATATATATATATATATATATAGAGAGAGAGAGAGAGAGAGAGAGAGAGAGAGAGAGAGAGAGGGGAAGAAGAAGGTGATTTTTGTTTAAATTTAATTATGATCTTGATTTATTTTTTATTCTTACGTTTTGATCCAATTAATGCAAAAATTATAGAGAAAAAGGTTCTTAATGCAAATATTTCAAACTTTTACGAGAAAAAAAATCGATTTTGTCTTTTTTTTAATGGAAAAATGGATGAAAAACGTTTGAAGGACCAACTGTGCCAAGTTTTGGAAAATTGAGGAACCAATATGGAACGAAAAATAACTAAAGGACCAATTTGGAACATTGAGCATAACTGAGGGACCAAAATAGCACTTTGGCCAAAAGAGAAAGAAAAATTTTCATTATTAATTAGAAATTGGAGATAAATTTTTGGTTGAAATAAGAATAACGGTTAAAATTGTGATAAAATCACATGTTGAAGATCAAAACAGAAAAAAATGTGAAAGTTTGAGGACAAAAAGGAAATAAAAAATAGATTTTATGGCAAAAAATGAAACTTATTCCATAGTTTGAAAACCAAAAATGACATTTTGACCTTTGAGTGGAAATCAACGACTAAGATGCAAGAGAAACAAACGGTTAAGATGCAATAGAAATCGACGACTAAGATACATTGGAAATCGATGGCTAAGATTGCGCCATGTCATCATTTTTTATTAAAATTAACGGAACAAAAACACATGTACTCTAATTGCTAAACGTCACATATCTCAGGTACCCAAAGTGAGACGTTTTAAACCATACAGCAGTGATGTGAAATCGGGCCAAACCACATGTACGTTTTTTGTATTTTACCCTTAAAAGTTATCAAAATATAATTAAAAGAAATTAAGATGATTTAAAAAGATAATTTTAGATAATTCAAATAATGAAAAGATACTCAGATATAATTAAAGGATAATTCAAGATAATTAAGATAATTGAGATCATTAAAAATATTTAGTCAATTCAAAATAAAATTTAATATTATTCAAATAATTAAAATATAATTCGAGGTAGTTAAGACAATTAAAAGATATTTAGATGATTCATGTTATTATAAATATAATTTAAGATAATATAGATAATTTAAAGGCCAAAATCCTATTTTAGTTCCTCAGGTTTGCTCGAAGTTTCATTTTGGCCCCTCATTTTTTTGTTTCGTTTTGGTCCCTCAAGTTTTCGAAACGTTCCACCATATCCCGCAGGATTTTCCATCCACTTTTCCCTTTAAAAAAAAGGAAAAGTAGACTTTCATCCCCCAAAAGTTTTTTTTTTTACATTAAGGTCCTTTTCTTTTTATAATAGGATCAAAACGTTAAAAAAAAATAAAGTGAGATCTTAATAGAATTTGCCAAAAACATAACTTCTACTACTTCTTCTCGCTCCTCCAAATCTCTCTTCTTCTTCTTCTTCTTCTTCTTCTTCTTCTTCTTCTTCTTCTTCTTCTTCTTCTTCTTCTTCTATATGTATGTATGTATGTGTGTGTATGTGTGTATGTATGTATGTATGTATGTATGTATGTATGTGTGTATGTGTGTATGTGTGTATGTGTGTATGTATGTATGTATGTATGTATGTATGTATGTATGTATGTATGTATGTATGTATGTATGTATGTATGTGTGTATGTATGTATGTATGTATGTATGTGTGTATGTGTATGTACGTACGTATGTACGTATGTGTGTGTATGTGTGTATGTATGTATGTGTTTGTGTGTGTATGTATGTATGTATGTATGTATGTATGTATGTATCTACACGAGCAGAGGCAAAATTTTTGGTTGGGGAGCCATTATATTATATTATATATATATTATTGATATTATAAAGTAAAATTTACAAATTTGATAGAATACAACATATAAAACATAGTAAAGTAAATATATATCCAAAAATTAAT
This sequence comes from Chamaecrista fasciculata, assembly GCA_003254925.1. Lineage (NCBI taxonomy): Eukaryota > Viridiplantae > Streptophyta > Magnoliopsida > Fabales > Fabaceae > Chamaecrista > Chamaecrista fasciculata. The sequence continues at coordinate 93,603 of QANZ01045302.1, read as the reverse complement.
ACCATCAAAATATAAAAATAATATTAAAGTGTACAATTATTATTTAAGTTGTGCTCGTCGCTGTTTCGAAAAGTAGAAGTAATCTATAATTGCATTTGTAGTAAATGTTTGAGCAATCTCCTTTTCAATGTAGACAATCATAAAATCTCTAAGAAAGTCATCTTCCATCTTCATGGATGAAAATGCACGTTCAGTAGTTGCTGTTGAAATAGGAAGTGTCAAAACAAGACGAAGTAACCTATCAATAAGAGGATATGTCTCTGATTTTCCAGTTTCCACCAATCCTTGACATAACTCAACAATAGTAGACAAATTATGCAATTTCGGATGACAAGGTACATCAAAGCTTATAGTGTTGCAACTGATATTTCAAGTGAATTTTCTCTTGATCAGAGAAATCAGAAGGATAAAACTTCTCAACAAGCTTGCATATATCATCAATATAAATAATTTGTAACCATCTTTAGGATCTAAAGTTGCACTCAAAGTAAGAAGTTTTGTGGCTTTTTCATTGAATATACTATTCAATTCCTTCAATTGATAGTCAATCACATTTGTAAACAAATCCACTCGATAATGATGCTCAACTGTCATAGTATTCTTTTGACGACAAGAACGAATTATGTCAGAGAAATAAGCACTCATGTCAGTAATTTGAATATCATGACATTCACAAAAAGAAGTAATCTTACTTAAACACTCGAGACTTTTGTTGCTTTATCTCTTAGATTCTGAATCAAAGATTGGGTGGAAGATACTAAATGCATAGCATTTAAAATGTCTTGAGACTTTTGTTGCAAAGCTTGACAAAGCATGTTTGTGATCCCCATAATTTCTATCATCAAATGGAGAATAAAAACAAAGTCAAATGATAACAATGAGTTAAGAGCAAAATTAGCATCACCTCGCTGAGCAGGAGTAGATCCTTCAATAGTTAAACTTTCAAGAACCGAAGTAGTTGCATTAAACACTCGCAGAAGACTACACATTGATTTAAAATGAGAACTCCATCTTGTGTCTGCTGGTCTTTGTAATGTCCCCAATTGATTTTCTCCTCTTCCTGTTTCAATCTCATCACTTGCAACTAAATTAGCAATTTCAATTGCAAAAGCACTTTGCAACTCATCATTCCGCTTACAAGAGGAACTCACAGTATTTATAATGAAATTGAGATTTTGGAAAAAAAATTGTGAACATCAATTGCTTCTCTAGCTGCAGCAACAAGAGCCAATTGTAATTGATTAGTTAAGCAATGCACATAATATGCATAAGGACATTCTTGAAGAATCAAAGCTGGTAACCAATTCCATTCTCCACGCATATTATTAGCTCCATCATATCCTTGACCACGAATATTTTTAGTGCTAAGATTATGATGAGATAAACTCAAACAAATTTCTTGCTTAAGAGTTGATGAAGTTGTCTCTTTGACATGAACTAAATCTAAAATTATTTCTTTCACAAACCCATTTTTTATCAACAAATCTAACAACCAATGTCATATGTTCTCTTTTAGATTCATCTCGAGCCTCATCAACAATCAAACAAAATTTTCCATCACCAATCTTTGCACGAATTTCATCTTGCATCTTTTGAGCAAAAATATTCAAAATCTCCTTTTGAATTGTTGGAGGTGTGTATTTTGCATTCTATGGGGCATTATCTAAAACAACCCCATTTACTTCATCATTATAAGAAGCTAAAAGCTTTATCATTTCAAGGAAATTTCCTTGATTTCTTGATTTTGAACGCTCATCGTGTCCTCTGAAAGTAGAAGCTTGAAAAGTTAACCATCGAATAGCATCAACAGAAGCTTTAAGACGCAATCGATTGTTCAAAATTTGTTGTGAAGTTTGTTTATCTAGCACCACTTCAATATGACATGATTGGTTCTTGAAATATTCAAGGCATCTAGTAGCAACACTATGCGTAGAATTTTGATGCTTTCCCATATGAGATAAAAATGCACAATTTGTACCATCATTGACTTTCTTCCAATTCTTGAAACCCTCTGATATAAATGTCTCAGACCCATGACATCCTGATGGTTTTTTAGCAAACAAATAACATGGAAAACAAAACACAACATCTTCTGCCGGTGAATACTCTAACCAAGGAAAGGTTTTGAACGAATGACCTTGAAATCGACGTGGGTGACTTTTTGGACCAGACAATGGAAATACTAATAGAAGATTTTGATATGGCCCAAATGTTATGTATGCTCTACGAATTTCATCATGTTGATTTATAGGATAATCCCAAATTGGTGGTCATTTACTAGGATCTCGTATTAAGGTAGAACTATCAATATTCTCTTCTTCAACTCTCATGACTTTAGGAGGGGTTGCTCTAAAGTAGTCATCACAGGTTGTTAAACATTATTCTCATTCTGAGACATTGAATCAATATTTGAATTTGTTGACCCTTGAACATCAATATCCCTATCTTTTTTCTTGAAAAATGATTCGATAGTTCTTCTTTTAGACATTGTTCAACCTATACAATATATAATTACAATCCAAATAAATAATACATTCAATAAATATTTTTCAAAAAAATAAACAAAGTCAAACTAAAAATAATCATCAATTAATATAATATTGCAACATCATCATAATAATCATACCATATAATCTAAAAGTAGTCAACAACTATAACAAATTAAAGCAATAAAAAAAGCTGACCAATATAAAAATGTAGTAGAAGTCAGTCATCACAATCCATGAATCCAATATAATTATATAAAGCACTAAAACAATATCATTGTTTTTAAAGAAAACAATTACCTCAAGTGTGAAGATGATTTGATGAAGAAAGAAGATTGAAGTTGAACTATGAAGCTACGTGAGCACTGAGGACTGAGGAGTGAGCGTGAAGTTGGTGAACCATGAATAGTTAACTGTGAATGCAGAATGGCAAACACCACCATTTAGAACCGAAGTGTGTATCAATTTCTCTCTCTTTTCCTTATTAGGGCTTCTTTCATGTCTTTTTAATTGTTTATTTTGACTTTTTAAGTTGTTGTATTAAATTTAAATNGGGGGGGGGGGGGGGGGGGGGGGGGGGGGGGGGGGGGGGGGGGGGGCTCTCCGCCACTATGTATGTATGTATGCACGTATTTACGTTCGTACATATGTAGGTATGTACGTACGTATGTATGTGTGTATTTACGTATGTGTGTACGTACGTACGTATGTACATATGTGTGTGTGTGTGTATGGATGCATGCATGCATGTATGTATTGACTTACCTGTGTTTTTTTCGTTTTTCCTGCAGCGAAATCATCAAACCCGATAATAATAATAATAATATTTTGACGGCGAATTTATTATGCAATGCTCAACCGATGGAGTTTGTTCTACCTCTTCCTCTGCATACCCTGTCTTTGGTTTCTTCGTCTTCAGCAATGGCGGAACCAATTTTACCATTTTATCCTTCTAAAAAGTCTACCATGAACAAGGTCGACAATGGCCTCACCTACAACCACCATAATATTTCAGCGCCACCGATCATCATTCAGAAGCGTCACAGAGATCTTATTGCTGAATTGATGAATATTATCGCTCCCCCTTCTCAAATCAATAAAGTAGTATCAGATTCTCCTAATTCGTTTCTTGATCAAGACATTCCCTACCAAATCCAAAACCAACAGTCCGAGATCGACCATTTCATTTTTAACATGTAAGCAAAAGTAACCTAATTAACTTAACTCCTTTGTCTGCGATCATCTTGTTCTGATTGAATTTTGAATCTGAATGATCTATATTTTTGAACAGACGGAGAAGGTGAGGATGGAGCTGGAGAAGCAGAGAGAGAGATGGAGGAGCAGGAAGAAGTAGAAGAAGTTCTGTATTTAGGCAAATTCCATTAAAATCTCAATTTATTTCTTTTTTTATGTTTTGATGCTATTATAAAAAGAAAAAGACATTAATGTAAAAAAATAAAATTTTTGGGGGATGAAAGTCTAATTTTCCTTTTCTTTAACGGAAAAAGTGGATAGAAAATGCTAAGGGACTAATGGTGGAACGTTTTGGAGAGGGACCAAAACAAAACTTCGAGCGAACTTGAGGGACCAAAATAGGACTTTGGCCTAATTTAAAAGATAATAAAAGATCATTAAGAAATTTAAGATTTTCAAAAAGATTTAGATTGATATTAAAAAATGGGTAAATTACACAGAGGGTCCTTGTGGTTTGGCCTATTTAGAGAAAGGGTCCCTATGATTTAAAAAGTGGCAAATAAGGGACTGAGGTCTGCTCCATTAACAAAAAAGGTCCTGAGGTTTTTTCCGTCTAAAATTAACGGAGCTCTCCCATGTGCCTTGCACGTGACACTAATTCCACATCCCCAAACCCTAATTTCCCCTCCATTTTTCAGATTTCGACCCTAATTCCACATCCTCAAACCCTAATTCCCATTCTCGCCACTTTTCTTTCATTCACGAACCCTAATGCTTTGTTTATCAAATTTCTTCATTCTCTTTCTTTGCCCAGCCAAGAAATCGATTAGTCGTTCGTCTTGTGCTTGAAGTTTGCTTGGTTTGCATTCTTCATTTGCTCGCTTGTGGTGTTCGTGTTCGACCAATTTGCTCTGTTTCACGCGAGTGGGATTGCATTTTCGAGGTAAGACAAATTATTAAATTCTGAATGGTGTTGAGACTAGTGTGTTGTGGTCCCCCATGCGTTTATTTTGAGTTTTTTAGGCAAATGTTTTGTTGTTGTTGATTTATTTATGTTTTGGTTGTGTTGTGTGATTTGTAGAGTTATTGAGGTTGAGGGAATAATTTGGTTTTGATGAATATGTCATGTGGTACCATGTGTCTTTTGCAAGGTTATTAAAACCGGACCGGACATTCAACCGGTTGAAGTAGTGGTTCAAGGTTCAATGGTTCAACCGGGGTTCAACCGGGGTCGGACCGTTTATATATTAATTAATTAATAAATAATATATTAGTAAATAATAGACCAACAAAATAATAAATTACTAATCATAATTAAGAAAATTTCTATATGTAATAAAATTTATATTTAATATGTCATAATTAAATTCATTATAACATAAACATAGTCAAATAAACACAATAAGGAAATTAATCAATAAGGAAATAAATCACAATTAAGCTAAACACAAGAAGGAAATAAACCACAATCACACCAAATTATAGGGAGAAAATAAATCACAAAAAGAAAATAAACAAATAACATGGACCCTATTAATTAGAAACAGCTACAATTTAGGTTTTTTATTTTTACCTGAACTACAATTTAGGTTACCATTCACATTTGGTAACAAAACACAGCGCAAAACAGCACCCTACATACACAACGATGGAAGACGAATTTGAAATCAGAGCAACCAGTAATACAAAGAAGATCCCAAATACCTGCGGCGAAGAGGAGACGAACGACGCAGCGGCGAGGAGACGACGGCGAAGAGTGAGACGACGACGACGAACACTAAACCGATTGAGGAGGAAATTGAAATTGAGAGAAGAAGAAGAAGTAGGAAATCCGAAATCGCAGCGGCTTTGTTCAAAAAAAAAGGAAATCGCAGCGCAACGGCCAAAATGAAATTGAGGAAGAAGAAGGAACAATCGCAGCGGCCTAAACAAACCCTAAACCGATTTTTTTTTTAAATTCAGATCCAAAACGACGTCGTTTTGGGCAAGTGAAGGCAAAAAAAAATTGCTGAACCGGCTGAACCCCTCGAACCGCCGGTTTTGGTGGTTCAAGCCCGGTTCGCCCGGTTCTTCGCCGGTTCTCTGCACAGCCGGTTTGTCCTTCAACTCGGACCGGACTGGGGACCGAGTCGCGGTCCAACCGGCCGGTCCGGTCCGGTTTTGATAAGCTTGGTCTTTTGTCATATGTGTATATTTTGGAATGGGTGAACTTTATGTACATGATTTTTCCTTTTTTATTTGTTTTGGAATAAAGTCATATGGCTGTTTTAGTTGAATCTTCAATAAATGTGTATCATATGGTTCCATGTGTCTTTTGTCATATGTGTATGTTTCAGAATAAACTAATATGGCTATTGTGTATTTTTCATCGACTAACCCATTTTTCTTTATGTACAGATGTCAATGACACATTTTGATTTGACTATACAATACGGTTGAAAACTATGGCTATGTCCAAGAGTATATTATGACGGTGGATATACAATAAATCAACCCAATTATGACAGGGACTACATATGTGTCTTTGGGCTGGAGTCACTCTATAAAAAGCAAGGGAAAGACACAGGGTTAGATTTCTCTAATGGTGCACGTATGCTTGGGTTAGGTCCTGATCAGAAACCAAGCGAGGGATTTTTTACATTGGCCACTGATGAAGAGGTGAATCATTGGGTCGCAATTCATCATGTATTTGGATATTCAGATTTAGAGGTGTATGTTGAAACTCCAAGAGTGCCATAAGAGGACGAGTACAATGAAGGTGAAGATGGGTCACATCATGATGAAGAAGAATAGGAGCAACATGATGAGGATGAGCACACAATTTTTTTTACTCAAACTCTTGAGAGGGCCGAGGATGAAAATATCTTTGCAGAGGTTGATGGGGATGGAAATGCAGGTCAACAGAGTCTAAATATTATTGAGTCAACACCCACAGCTGCTGTCGCTGGTTTGGATGAATGTTGACTTCAGAGAGTTTAATGAGGTCTTTACTGGAGAAGAAATAGGGAGCCTAGAAGCATCTGATGATGAGGAAGACAAATTCATGTTTCCTCAATTTAAGGATGAGGTTTGCTTGGCCAATTCGAGGTTACAAGTTAGTATGAAGTTCAGGAATGCTCAAGTTTTGAGAAAGACCCTGATAGAGTATTGTGTTAGAGAAGGAATTGATTGGAAGTGGTTGAAAAACAAGAACCAAAAGATGCCAACTAAGAGTAAGGGAGAGAACTGTCCATGGAGAATATATGCCTCTATGAACCGGGAAACATACATTCTACAAATCAAGTCATTCCAGCGGAAATGTATATGTGGCAGAACATTTGATAATAGCCACATCACTTCAACATATATTGCCAAGAAGCTTGTTGATGAATTTGATGATAATCCACAATGGAGGGTTACAATTGTGAAGAACTCAATGAGGAGGAAATTTTTTTTTTTTCATCTCGAGTTGATTAGCTCGTAGAGCCAAGAGAAAGGCACACGAGAAGTACGAAGGGGCTGAGGCCAAATAATATAGCAAGTTGCGGAGTTGGGCTGAAACTATAAGACAGACTAACCATGGGAGTTGTGTAAAAATTCATTGTGAGACTCCGGAAGATGGTGGTCCCCCACGGTTTAAGCGAATGTATGTCAGATTCGCTACCCAAAAAGCTGGATTTCTTGCTGGATGTAGGCCAATTATTGGCTTACATGATTCATGGAGTGCTTCAATATTGATATGGAAGATCCAAGTGAAATGAGATTTGTCTTTGTGTCAGATAGACAAAAGGTAATTTTAGTGTTAATTTTAACTCTCTTATTTCTATGTGCGTTGTATCTTTAAAGTATATATGTGTATCTTAAGTTATACAAAAATTTTTAACTCGGTCATCATAAGTCATAACTAGCTCTTTCTATTTGCATATTCATTGAAAATTTGAAGCTTGCTTGATGAGAACACTTACTGTAAGGAATGTATTGTCGGTAGGGAATGTAGGGATTGATTTAGAAGAGTTAATGAAGTAAATGATTTAGTAAAATTAATTGTTTCAAGTTTCATGTAATATATTTTCTTTGTATTTTACTTTTATTTGTAGTTTCTATTTTCAGTTTCATGTTTAAGTTATTGGACTGGTTAGTGCCAACACTGGAAAGGGATATGTCATCATTTTAACTAAATTTTACTAAATAATAGAACAAAACTTAAAATTTCTGACTAAAGAAGGTTCAATTTTTTGTAAACTCAAATCAGAAGAGTATATTCTAGCCCATTATAACATCAGTCCAAAGCCCATTTATGTTCCATTCAACTCATTTTCATTATTTTCTAGCTCATCTATCATTTATTTCAAGCTATTCTAAGTTATTCACTTAAAAGCTAAACTTGTCCATTTTTGTGGATTTTGACTGGTATAATTGAAGACAGTCCATGTTATTGGTTTCTTGTCAGTTATGTATAACAATGTTGTTAAGCTGATCGGTAGTCTTTTATCTTCTTACTAAATTAATGTTAAATTTTTTTTTTGTGATTTTGGTTTTGAAGGGATTGATTTGAAGCTTCCTTGATTTGGAAGAGTTAATGAAGTAACTAATTTACTAAATTTAGGGATTGATTTGAAGCTTCCTTGATGAGAAAACTTACTGTAGGGATGTATTACTCTAATGTAAAATTGGTGTACTGTCCATTCACACATGTAATACTTACCAATCAAGTTAGAATTGTGATAGGTTTATAACTTATGCCATTATAAAGACCTCCTAAAGATAGTCATCAACCTACTAGCATTTTGTCATATTCTTATTTCTTCAAGTATCAGTTATTCTTAAATGAGTTTGGATAAATAAGAAAACTTCCATTTAAAAAACAATGTACGTATGCAGTAACTCTTTAATTAATTTCCCTTATGCCTCTTTAATCTATGCTTTAGATAATCTGTGATCTCATTAATATTTGCAATTGTTGTGTGTAGGGACTTGTGGATGTATTTGATGAGTTGTATCCAATCGTGGAATATAGATTTTGCATCCGGCACATGTATGCGAACTTCAAGGCAAAGCATAAGGGAAAGGAACTCTTCGATTCTATGTGGGCGTGTGCTTTTGCAACAACGCCCAGAGTTTTCAAAGCAAGAATGGAGATCATGGAGAAGCTCAGTGTGGATGCTCATGCCGACTTGTTGAAGGTTGATCCCAAGTTATGGAGTATCTCTCATTTTAGCACAAGGGCATTGTGCGACTATTTAACCAACAACATGTGAGTCATTTAATAATTACATATTTGAGGCTAGAGACAAGCCAATCATTTCTATGCTTGAGTGGATTATGCTGAAGTTGATGGATCGGTTTTATGTTAAACAGAATGGGATGGACAAATTTGAGGGTCCTTATTGTCCAAATATTTTAAACAAATTAGAGAACATCAAGATAGCTAGTAGAAATTGTTTTGCAAAGGCATCGGGTAGGTTGATCTATCAGATAATGTGTGCTGATGGAGATCAAGTGATGAATTTGGTTACTAGAACGTGTACTTGTCGGATGTGGAGTGTTACATGCATTCCTTGCAAGTATGCAATAACTGCTATATTAGAGAGTAATTGAGATCCTGTGAATTTCCTACATGAATGCAACAACAAGGCTGCCTATTTGAGGACATATGCGGAGCAGATCATCCCTATTCCCGGTGATACTAAATGGGTTGAAATTGAGTTTCCCCCAATTCAGGCACTTGTTATACTTAGACCTCCTAGCAGGCTAAAGAATTCGAGAAAGAAAGCTGCAGATGACCCAAAAAGTAAGTATTCAGTGACTAGAAGATTCAAACTTATGCACTGTGGGAAGTGTCATAAAGTGGGGCATAATTCAAGGAGAATGAAACTCAAGAGGCAAAAGGTATATGTTATATGCACTTATTTTATTATCATTTAGTTATATTTTTCTGCACTTTTGTCCAGGTATTCTGTTTTTGTTTTCTGTTCTTTTGTAAGAAGCATAAGTGAATGCACTGCAAATGCTGAGCAAACCACTTCAACTAGAAGTACCCAAGAACAACAAATTGCTCCAGAGAAGAGGATCCCTCCTACATCTAATCCACCAAAGGAAAAGGAGCTCTATGGTCCAAGAAGAGGAACAAATCTACCATTTACAGTATTGAACTTAACATTGTTCTATGCTGTAACAAGCATTTTCTAATCAATTATGCCATGTGGACATATAGGGCCATCAACCCATTGAAAAAACGAACATTGCTCAGGCTGCAAGGTGTCAATACACAAAATCATATTAACAATCAATACCCAAATAAATAGCATGAGTAATTGTCTAGCTAAATAATGACAGTGATACCAAATTATAAACCAGTACACCACACCAAATTCAAACTTCCCAAATCAATCATAAGCTAGAAAATAGAATCATTAGGGACCAATATAAACTAGTACACCACATCACAATAAATTCAATTTAATCTTGTGAAGACCTTTTTTTTAGGTAAAACCAAAAAAACATAATCATTACACCACCTTTTTTCGGCCATGCCATCAAAATAGTTGAAATTGGAAGCATGCATATACCTCAAAATTGTCCTTTTCTTTTCACATTAACCTTCCAATTCTTAATATCATAATTCACCATTATTAAGATCAATATTTTACTAAATGAGAGAGAGCACAATTTTTGGTTTCTTTGGTTTAGTGAAAAATATGATCAGTAGCTTTCAAGAAAGACATTAAACAACCAATAAATAATAACTATCAACTTCTATTTCATCATAACTTCACAGAATTTGTCATTAACACCACAAAAGTTTCATTCTCTATTTAACAGCAAAATATACTGTGTAAATGCAACAAAGTACTAACCTGATATCTTGGGCAAGTCAAAAATTGCCTTCCAAAACTACCAGTTTTCCAAGACATACACATAGCGACATTCAAACCACATAGGCAATGCGTTCTTTGGCGACCAAATGATCTCGATGCAACTCCTAATGATTGTAAAGCATCAAATATTGTTGGATAAGCATCATACATCTTGGGCCACTTAGATAATTAGGGTTGATGAGAGACAAAATTGGTTGCGGCAAGGAGGAAAATCGAAGGCGAGATGAGAGAAAATATCGAAGGGGAGAAGAGAGAAAGCTGCGCGATTTGCTTTTAAGGTTGAAGGATGGGGAAATAAAATGAGATTGAGGGGAATTGGTGTTTTTTATGGTTACGTGCAAGACACATGTGAGGGCTCCGTTAATTTTAGACGGAAAAAATCTCATGGATCGTTTTTGTTAACGAAGCAAACCTCAGTCCCTTATTTTTCACTTTTTAAATCACATGGACCATTTCTTTTAATAGGTCAAATTACAAAAACCCTCTGTGTAATTTACCCTAAAAAAATTCAAACTCCAAACTCTATAACTTCACTCTCATTTATAAATAATTAAATAGACATTTTCTTCACACACTTATGATGACCCATGAATCAATCAACCCATCATCTCATCAAGAAATCAATTATTCTCTCACCACAAATTAAGAAGAGCCATACTACATCTCTCAGTATCATATTATATTCTTCATCCATTTGTCATTTATAAGGATAAAGACTTTATCTAGATACCCCTTTACTTCTATCTCGAGATCTATATTTTGAGAGATAAAATGTTGGACACCTTATCTTTCTACCGTCGAATTTACTTTTTTGATCTCGAGATCTGTATAACACAAATCCAAAGAACAAGAAAGACAAGACACTTAAAACGTGAGGTGCCTCAACACTACACCGCTCTATATCATATTTTTTTTTTAGCTTACACGCACATATGCACATCAATCAATGTACTCTATACCATTATAAGGATAAGATTGTCTAAATTTGATCCCAATGCGAATAGGTAAGCATTAGGAGATCGAGAGATCATTAGTTCAAGTCGAATTTTTTAAAACCTTTTTTAAAATTTTATTTTTTATATTTTAATTCTTTTAAAACACGAATAAATAATTGAGAGATCATAAGTAATTTTGTATCTCATGATGTTTGTGCTTCAAAAGTGCATGGATCCTCAATATATGCTCTTAGCATATCTATGCTTTTTTTTATTCTTTTAATTATTTTTGTGTCTCCTTTTTTTTCTTTTTTTTAATATATTTTTTCATTGAATTTTTATCTAACTATTTTATTTTTATACAATTTTGAATTAAAATATTAAAAAAATTATATTTTGTTTTCCCGTTTTGTTTTTGTGTTACATTTAATCATCAATTTATCAATTTTGTTTGTTTATTTACTTATTTTTAATAAATGGGATAATTTAAATGATTGACAGAAGGCCAATAATTTATCTTAGTTTAACAATTTAGGGTAATCTTTTAATTTTAAGGAATTTTTTAGGCTGCCTAACATACTCTTTAGAAATTAAATCAACTCCCAGACCACGTTTTTGGTTTTATAAACTAATTTTTAAATTAAGTCTTATATATCCACCATTAAAATTGTTTTCAAAAATTAATTTATGTTTTTCTCCAAGTTCTTTTTATGAAATTTGGTGACAATTCTTATCTTTTTCAAAAAAAAAAAAATGAATGACATGTCAACATCAGACGTGAAATCATAAATGAAAAGCATAAAACCTGCTTATAACTGTTGAATTATGTTTGTATATTATTATTGCGTTTTATCACAATATAATGCATTTGTTCAAAAGAAAAGAGGTGATCTCAATATTTGGATGTGAATATATGAAAAGAAAATAATGGTAACACTTCTCATATCCAAAAGTAAATTATAAGATATACATTGTGGTAAAAAACATGATAATCGTACTATATCAAATTCATCATTATGATTTAATATTGGGTAAAATATACTTCGGTACCATGTAGTTAGGATTGATTTCACTTTAGTACCCTGAAAGACAAAACTTGACACCAGACTATCATGATGTTTGCGTCGTTAGCATTTTGGTACCCTATAGTCACTTTTCGTCAAGATTTTTTAAAAAAATTGTCACATGAGACACATGTGTCCACTTAAAACAGCCAAAAACTCCGCCAATAAGTTTCCTTTTCCGCGTTTAAGTCCTTTCCCTGGGTTTCCATCAATTCATAATTGGAATTTAATCCAAAAACTTAATCTTCTTCATCAAATTGGTCCGGGTTCAAAAATGGAAGAATACTGATAAAAAAAAAATCGAAACATAGTTCAACAAGATTTTTTCTCTGCGTTTAGGTCCTCTCCCTTTGGTAAAACAGATCAAAACGCAACAAATTAAAAGAATGAAGGGAGTTTCTTACAATATCATCTCAAGGACTAGAGAATTATTAAAAAAATTACAGAAAGATCATTAGAGTTGTTTTAAATTAGTATCTTTCCTTTCTCATAGAATTTTTCTCAATCAAGTCCTTGATTAAGTACAAATTAGACTCAAATGTTTATAATATTTATTTACGAAATTATAATAAAATTATAAAATTATAATTTCTTTCATGCAAGCTATTCAGTAAGTCATGATAACAAAATATGTGGATCAAACTACAATACTTTATCCTTAAAATATATAATTACAAAAAATATAATTATTTTAGTAAAATATTAACTTAGATTTATTAATAAATATAATAATTTAATCACAAATAGTTAAGTATGTTTGTCATTAAATTTAAAGTATTATATTTAATAAAATAATTAAATTAATTACCCCCAAAGTCCTATTTTGGTCCCTCAAGTGTTTTTTGTTCCGTTTTTGGTCCCTAAAGTATTATATTCAACCGTTAATCTTTGACCAATTTTCATCTACTTTTTTCGTTAAAAAAAGGGAAAAACTCATTTTAATCTCCTAAAAATTTTATTTTCTTTTACGCTAAGGTTCTTTTCTTTTTATAATAGAATCAAAATGTAAGAAAAAATAAATAAATTGGAATTTTAATCAATTTCACCAAAAAAAAAAAAAACAGGAGTCGACTTCTCTCCTCCTCCTTCTTCAACTATTGCTATGGTTGCCAGTGCCACTGTTCAGAATTCCACCTTTGCTACCATTTAGATTTTCGTGGTGCAAGTTTCGACCTGAAGGTCATCGATGTCGCCGCACTACCACCGTTAAGGTTTACGCCTCTACAATGGTGTGAGTTTGGATTTGTGCCTCTACAACCATTCAGATCTGCGCTATGCAAGTTTTGACTCGAAGGTCACCGAAGTCGTCATACTGTCGCTGTTCAGATTTGCGCCTCTGCAAAATGGGCAAGCTCGCGATGGGTCTTTTGGCGGGTTGTGGTGGGTCTTTTGGCGGGTCACCGAAGTCGTCATACCTGTGGTCTAAACAGGCTAGACTGCGGGAATTTTAGTTTTTTTTTTTTTTGTTTAATTGGGTCAAAAGTCCAAAAACTGTTACTTTTGGTATATTTTTAAAAATCTGTCAATTTTTTTTTTCGGTTTTTGTATTTCATTTTTTTAATTAAGGGCCTTAGTAAAGTTGGGTTCAGGAATTTGATTGAACAAGCATGGGCCATGGGTTATTTTAGTAAAAAAAAATTTTAAAAAAAGGAAAGACCCACGGGCAACTTGCTCCATAATTGTTTAGCCCACGGTTCAAATGGTCTAGCACAGCTAGGCCCGCATTTAAATGGGCTCAAGTCCTCCTGTCTAACACTAACCATTTAGCGGGCAGGCCAGGCAAGGCTCACGGGCCCATCTCGTTTTGACACCCCTAAGAAGAGATAAAAGAAGAGTGGGTTTTGGAAGAAGAGGAGTCGATTGTCTGTGACTCTATTTTTTTTCTTTTTTTTTTTTGGTTTTTGGGTGAAAACAATTAAAACTCTAATTTATTTCTTTTTTATTGCATTTTGATTCTACTATAAAAAGAAAAGGACAATGTAAAAAAAAATAAAACTTTTGGGGGATGAAAATCAATCTTTACTTTTTTTATCAAAAAAAGTGGATGGAAATTGGCCCATGACTAACAGTAGAAATTTTTTAAAACTTGAGGGATCGAAACAAAACGAAAAAAATTTGATGAACCAAAACGGAACTTTGAGCAAACTTGAGGGACCAAAATAGGACTTTGGCCAATTAATTATGATCACATCTTGTAGAAAATCAATCTTATTATAATGTGCCCCAAGGACTATTCTGAAAAACACAAAAGTTTCTTGCTCTTAAATGGAAGATAAATCAAAGAATAGAGATATATAGCTGTGTTTTGTGCCCCAAAGATCATTTTGATAAAGATGGCAAACATTTGAGTTCAATCTGTGATTAATTAGGAATTTGGTGGAGAGAAATTTTATGAGAAATGGAAGATTTTGATTCGATCGAACTCTAATGACGATCTTTCTGTAATTTTTTTAATAACTCTCTAGTCAAATGAAATTGTAGAAAATTCCCTTAAATCTTATATTAGTTTGTTTTGTTTTGATCCGTTTTACCAAAGGGAGTGGACTTAAACGCATAAAAGAAATCTTTTTGAAAAGTGAACTGTAATTTAAGCTGCAATAGAAACTAATGGCTAAGATGTCATAGAAATCGACGGCTAAGATTGAGTCATGTCAGCACTTGCCATTAAATTCTAACGAAACGTTACCATAGGGTACCAAAGTTGTAACGGAGCAAATCTCAAGGGAGTAGAGTGTCAAGTTTTGTCTTTTAGGGTACCAAAGTGGAACCGGTCCTAACCACAGGGTACCAAAGTGTATTTTACCCTTTAATATAATATATAGTTTTATAGTCAAAGTGCACTTTTGGTCCTATATCTTTTATTCAGGTCTCGATTTGGTCCTATAACTTTTTTTGTTGTACTTTTGGTCTCATCTTTTCCTCAGGTTGTTGATTTGGTCTCGTATCACTTAGTCCCATATTTTTTAGTTAGGTTGAAAAATTGGTCTCATATCTTTGCCAAAAGTTCCATAATTAATCCCACCTGATCCAAAGATATGAGACCAATTCTGTACTGACCCAAAGATATGAGACTAATTTTGTAACCTGACTAAAAGATACGAGACCAATTATGTAACTTGACTTAACTATATGGGACCAAAAGTGCAACACGAGATCAAATCTACAACCTGAGTAAAAGTTAAGGGATCAAATTAGGACTTGAGCAAAAATTATGAGACCAAAAATACACTTTGGTTAGTTGTATATATAGGTTTAAATATTTGTAGTCGTTAATTTTGTTACCATTTTTTTAAACCAGATATTAATATATTATAAGACATAAAACATACAGAGAAAAAGTATGAAAAAATAAATAATTTCTTGTTAATATTGCAATATAATACTCCCCATATATAATCCATACATATATATTTATGAAAGCGTTGTTAGTTGTTACATTGCTTTGGTGATAGAAAATATGGATTTGATATTCCCCACACGGCCACATATCCTTCTTCCCTTCTCATTTAGTTGCATTTCACTCAAAACCAGCAATGCATCTTCCCTTGCACCCAATCTCTTCTCCTTTTTTGTTTTCTTTTTTCTTTTGTGGATTCATTAATTTCTAGAAGATATATAGATAGAAAAAGATAAGTGAGAAAGTGATCTTCTACATTTTCTCACCATGCATGATCATTAGAGATTGATGCAATAATTAACAATAATTAATTGTTATATATTCCAAAATTTGAGAATTATTTGATGACATGATGATTCTAATTAAGGTTTTGTTTTTTTTTTTTCCTTTATTTCTAAGAAACTTTCATTGGGGAACATGTCCCCCTCTCATTATTCCTCACTCCTCTCATTAAAAAGGTAACCTCATCAAACTCTGAGGGCTTTCACATGAAAATTAAAGGACAATTCACACACCACCACACCACCACCACCATTAATCCATCATATCATATTTAAGTGTGTGTGTATATATATATATTCATTTTGCCCTGATATTAATATTTAATTTACATGCATCTTTGATCAGAGTGTGTATATATATATATAGTCCATACCAATATTACCATATATATATATATATATATCAAGTATTCAGTTCTCTCTCTCAATCTGCAAATATTAATTATATTTCTTCTATAATCTTATTATTGTTAGGGTTTCCTCCCCATGCTTCTAATTCTTCTTCTTCTCCTTCTCCTCTTCCACCATGGCCTTCAAACTCTCTCACAATCACATTCTTCTTTTCATTCTTCTTTTGTTGATCATACTCTTCCATGAGTACCACCATTTCATCAACAACAACAACCAAATCATGCAAAACCCTAGTGATCATGATCATGATCATCTTCAAAATCAGAAGAAGAAGAAGCAGAAAAGTTTGATCACCAGAAAAGTTCTAGCAAATTCCAAATTTGACTTCTCTCCTTTCTTCAACCATCATCATCAAGATCCTCCAAACCCATCAGACGATCAGATTGATCCTCGTTATGGTGTGGAAAAGCGTCGTGTTCCAACTGGTCCAAACCCATTACACCATTAGGATCATCATGATCATAATGATCATAATATAGAACTTTCAGGTTTTGTTTTTGTTTATTTCTTATTTTTTAATTTTTCTCTTCTTTTTTTTTTTTTGATCTTCTATATAT
>QANZ01045302.1:34373-75871 GCA_003254925.1 Chamaecrista fasciculata | reverse complement strand
ATTATTATTATTATTATTATTATTATTATTATTATTATTATTTCAAATGTGGTCATCATTGAGAGTCCAACCTCTTTAATTTCCCATCAACCAACTTATAGTTTTGCCCAAAGCATATTTTTGGTCCTATAATTTTGCGCAGTTCTCAATTTGATTTCATAACTTTTTTATCTTTTGCTCAGGTCTCAATTTGGCCCTGTGTTACATTTTTGGTTTCATATCTTTAGGTTAAGTTATAAAATTGGTCTCATATCATTTAGCCAGGTTGTAGAATTAGTCTCATATCTTTGTAAAAGATTCCACACTAACGGTGAAACTTTTTACAAAGATATAAGATCAAATCTGCAACAAAAAAATATGAGATCATATGAGACTAAAAGTGCAACAAAAAAGTTATAGAACCAAATTGAGACATGAACAAAAGTGCACTTTGCCCAATATATAATCTTAAATTCACTTTTTCATTTTCATTTACACTTTGCTTTCCCTATCTACAACAATTGTATCATTAACCTTTAAACCCCACTGTTCCGCTCTAAAATCATGAACAAGTCCCAATGCTCTAAAATCTTGTTTGTTTATTTCTTCTACTATCTATAGCTTATGCCACTAATTTTTGCCTAGTTGAGTGGGGCAGAGTGTATATAATTAAAAGATTATTTCATATAAAATAATTTCCTTAGCGAAGTTTGTGTCAAAAAATTTGAAAAAGTCTTCGTTAGAAAATAGAGAAATATAAGAATTTCTATTTAATTATAAAGAAAAGAGGGAAATGATATGATTATAAAGTATTTCTAGCTAGCTAGGAGTTGATGATACCAAGATTAGCCCACCACCATCATTTCACAATAGAATTTATCAATTTAGAGATTGCTTCTATGGGTTGGTTGTTGGGAACATGTCTTGCAAGTTTGCAACCCATTAATTATATGAATTCTTTTAATTTATGTATATATATAGGAATCCTAATATGACAAATATAGATTATATAAAATACATTCGAAATTTTACACTCCAAGCAGAAATGAATATAAAATAGATGACCGATGATATGATGATATAGCATCACTAGATAATGGATAATATTTTTTTTATAAATGCATGTATATATCTTTTTCGGTATCTTTTTAATTTAAAGGTGGAGCTTTCTGATGATGTTAATTAATTGATATATATGATGAAGGACAATATAACTCAATTAATTTAATATGCAGCAAATTAAAACAATATATTGTCCTGTTTAATTCTGACAAACTTTATGATTCAAAATTTTAAACCTCATTGACTAATTATTTATTATAGGACTAATATATAACTTGAGCAAAAAAATATGAGACTAAAAGTAAAAAAAAAAAATTATAAGACTAAATTGAAATATGAACAAAAATTATAAGACCAAAACTACACTTGAACCTAAAGGAGCTTCAAAAAGAAACGAACCATATCAAAACATATTAAGATTCGAGTGTGTTTGGATGAGGTGTCAAAGAGAGAATGCAGGAGTGGAAAGGGCAAAACATTAAAAATCGTTGTTTGGATGTTTTTTGAGAGAGGAGAGGAATGGACAAGGGGTGCCTCCAAAGCACCCCTTGGCACCCCAAAATTTAATTTTTGCTGGCACCCCAAATTGGGAGGTCAAGGATGGAGTGGACAACTTTAAAATTTTTTAAGCAATTATACCCATGATTTTATTAATATTATTGATCTTTCTAAACGCTAATATTATTTAGTACAAATTCAGGGACCAAAATGTTATTAGTTTAGCAAGATTATCATGTGTCCATTCCCTTCCCACTAAAAACTCCCAAACAACATATCAACTCAGTCCATTAATATCCTCTCCACTCCACTCTATTGGTGTCTATTAATGTCTTCTCCTCTCCATCCTCAATGAAACTCCCAAACATACCCTAAAACTCATTCAACTTTTTTAAATTGTCACTAGGGATGGCAATGGTTTAGGTATTTAGGGTATTTCTCCATATCCGTCCGAAAAAATTATCCGGTATCCAACGGATACCGGATATCGGATAGGATACGGATAGTGAAAATTAAATATTTTTCGGATATTGGGCGAATACGGATATTACCTTCGGATACCCTATATCCGTCCGAAATGAACATATAGTTAGGGTATCCGATATCTGATACCCTATTATTTATTTAATTTTTATATTTTACATTCAATTTAATATCTTCTATATAATTATTTAATTATATTTATATTTTTTTATATAGAATCATTTTTTAGTTACTTTATATTTAATTGTTTTATTTTAAAAAAGAAATTTAAAATATAAATAAATCATAATTTTATTTATTTATTTTAGTTAGTGGGTATTGGATATCGGGTACTCGGTATATCCAATTTATAAAATATAGGATACCCTATCCTATATTTATACTTTTTTCGGATATTTCGGGTATTTCGGATACCCGTCGGATACCGAATATCGGATAGGATATGGATACAGATACTAATTTATCGGATACGGATAGAGTATGGATATTAAATAGAGTGAACAGATACGGATACGGATAGTGGCAAAATTACCGGATACCCTATCCATTGTCATCCCTAATCGTCACATACATGCACTAGAAAACACAAATCAATAAAGCAATAAATAGCAAGCTTGCTA
This sequence comes from Chamaecrista fasciculata, assembly GCA_003254925.1. Taxonomy (NCBI): domain Eukaryota; kingdom Viridiplantae; phylum Streptophyta; class Magnoliopsida; order Fabales; family Fabaceae; genus Chamaecrista; species Chamaecrista fasciculata. The sequence goes on along the minus strand of QANZ01045302.1, from coordinate 73,229 downwards.
GCAAGGTTGATGATTATGAATGTAATAAATCAATCTCATAAAGTTGCATGGACATCAATCATGTATCATCGAAACTTTCATGAATGTCATTAATGATGATATTTATTAAACATATAGTCAAAAATATAATTTTGATCCCCTTTTTTTTAAGGTAAGTTACAATCAAACTCTTTATTTTCTTTTCTTGCAATTTTAGTCTTATATCTTTCTCAAAAGTTTCACTCCTTGGTCCCAATGATTGAATGTGATCATATTTCTCTCGTTTTAAGTTCAATTGCAATGAGTTCGAAGCCACATGTTATTCTTGACGATTTAGTTTTTTAATTTGTCCAATCTGGACCATCAACGAAGAAGGTCAAGTTGGACTTTGAAAGTAGGCAGCTCTTTTCATAGTCAAAGAGCAAAATTGATCATATCTCTTTTATTTCAAGTTCAATTGCGATGATCAAAGCTATGAATTACTTTTAATGAGTTTTTTTTTTGCTCAGTTAGGACTGTTAGCAAAATAAGATCAAATCGGGTCAAATGCATGGTTTAGGAACTAAAAAGTGAAAAGTTATCGAAAAATACTTCCGACCCAATTTGACCTCACTTGCTAACAGTTCCAACTGGGTACAAAAAAGACTCATCGAAAATAATCGTAGCTCCGAACTTGTACAGTCAGATTTGAAACGAGATATATATATATATATAATCAACTTTGCTCGCTTAACTATGAAATGAGTGACCTACTTTCAGAACTCAATTTAACCTTATTTGTTAACTATCCCAACTCGACATAAGGAATCACCAAGAATAACACGTGACTCAAAACTCATCGCAATCAGACTTAAAACGAGAGAGATATGACCAATTTCAGTTGTTAGGATCAAGGAGTGAAACTTTTAGAAATGATATAAGACCAAAATCACAAGATAAAAAGATAATGGACTAGATTGCAACTTATCCCAAATTATAAGAGACCAAAATTGCACTTTTATATAATCTTTATACCTTAATACTTAATTATGTATGAGGATGAATATATATATATATATATATATAGGCCAAAGTGCAATTTTGATAAAGAATGAAGATGAGATGATTAATTTATCTTAAATTAAATATGAATAAATTATAATACAAATATTGTTTTTGTATAAATTGATAATGTTTTATTTTTTTCAGTTGCATGAGCATATTTTAAAAAAAAAATTAAAAACTCATATTTTATATTATTACTATTTTATATTTCTATAATTTTCATTGAATATTTATCTATATATATAGCATATAAAATATTGATTAAAATTTTTATGTATAAACATAATATAATATAATAACTGTTTTTTTTTTTAAAAAAAAAACTGGCCTCCGATCCCTATAAAATTTTGATCAAAGTGTAAATTTGGTCTCATATCTTTTGCTGAGTTTCCAATGTAATCCTGTATATTTTTTTGTTGTATTTTTAGTCTCATATCTTTACAAAATGTCTCAATTTGATCGCATATGGTTGATCCTCTTGCAAAAGTATGAGACCAATTTTGCAACTTGACCAAAAGATATGACACCAATTCTGTAATTGACCCAAAGATATGAGACTAAACCTGCAATAAAAAATATATATGGGACCAAATTGGGAACTCAACAAAAGATATAGAACCAAATTTATACTTTGACCTAAACTTTTTCTGCCTAGGTGGGGATTACAAGCTTCTCTAATTTTATGATAAAAGATATGGGATGCCACTTTTTCAATATATGAATCTCGAAAGAGAATTTCAACTGAAGATTTGAAAGCACCCTTTTCTTATCTATGTATATTATTGAATAGTTATAGGTATTCGTCCATTTATGTAACAATTTTGTTTTCCATAGGCTTTTTAAATCACGACAAGTTATACAAAAATAATATGTATATATATATAATAATTAGGGGTTAACATGCATCAAATAATAGGCAAAGTATCAGTTAATTAATTAAAAAAAAATGCAACCACCTTGCCAGTTATGTCTAAGGCTTAAAGAGAAAGGAAGGAAGAGGATTTGCCGACTTATAAGGTTTACCAATATTTGCATATAAAATAAGGGCTCATCAATTTACTTACTTGAGAGTTAAATATGTCCTTGTCAGATAAATGAGTTTTCTAGCTAGTATAGACAGCAACACTAACAAATTGCATTATATATTGTGATCTACATGCATATATCTTATATTATATGGCTCCACCCTTTTCTGGTCGTCCACATTTTAAAACTATAGTACAAAATTAATAATAAGAGAAAAATTATTATTTAATCCCTTCTTTTTTACTGAGTTAACGATTTAGTCCCTCATTTATTTTACATAACGGACATGCAAAGCTTCTAGTATATATATATACACTAGGGCTTTGCCTGTCCACATAAAAGTAAAATATGAAATTATTTAAAATATTATAAATAATTAGATTTAAATTTTATTGTATAAAATTTTAGAGATAATTATGCATTGTAAATATAATGGGAATAAAATTTTGGGAAAGTGAGGGAAGTTAGTGGAATTGTTTGAATTTTATTTTAGTTTTAATTATTTTTAATTTATCATATTATAAATTATAGTATTATGGTATTACATATATTTTTTGGAGGGGATGACCACAACACCCCAAAGGCATATATAATAACTAGGGGCTTTGCATCCCCTAATGGGCACGCAAATATGTATGTAAAATAAATTAGGGACTAAATTGTTAACTCAGTAAAAAAAAGGACTAAAAATAAATTTCCTCTTATTTTAATTACATGTAATATTTTTATCTTAGTATAAGTGGGAGGAAGACCAGAAGGCTCCTTCCACATATAATATAGTATAAATATCACATAAGATATGTAATATATTTTTATACAGGGACGGAGTCAGGACTAAATTGTAGATTTTTTTTATTATATATTATATATATTAAATAAAATATTTAGTTATATTATATAATATATGTATACAAAATATGTGATTTATATTATATAAAAATAAAATAAAAATATCAAATGTACCATATTTTTAATTTATATATATTTAAATAATAACAATATTAACGTATTATAGTTATGTTTATAATAAAATTTTTATTGCAAACAAATAAATTATGGAATTTTTCAAATAAAATTAATATATGTACATAAATAATAAAAATTAAGTTAAAAAGATATGAGATATTTTATATTTAATAAATAAAATATTTAAAAGATGCTTCATGAAAAATTAATAAATTTTAAAAGATAAAAATATAAAAATATATATAATGGAGTTAATTTTAAAGAATAAAAATATGTGATGTAGAATAATAAATTATGTTAACTAACTTTTATTATATTATCTAAGATATTATTAATATTTCTGTTTAAATTTTTTTTATCATTTATCTATTTACTATATATTTAACAAAAATAAGCTAAAATACTTGGATTAAAATTTTTAGGAAATAAAAAAAGTACTTAAATAATTTTTTATAATTTTCTGAAAATATTTTTAATTTATCTTTTTGAAAAATTTTAGATTGATATATATATATATAATAGATACTATTCATTAGAGTCATATATGGCATTATGGAATACGCATAAAAAACAATTCCACATGTATCTTTTAAAATATAATAATAAAGTAAATAACTTACTAATTTCTTAGTATTCATTACCATAATTATTTTTTTACACAAATTACCATAATTAATTTCCCACTATCAATTACCATAATAAAGAAAATAAGGAATTCTGATAACTTTATTCTCATTAAGAAATAAATAAATAAATAAACATCCTCCATTTTATAAAATTTCCAAAAGGACACAAGTTATTAGTACAATACATGTCTTAGCTTTGACTCCTTTTGGTAGTTATTCTCACATATTATGAAGAAATAAAGCAAAAAAATGTTCAAGAGGGGAAATGGTTGAAAAGTTACAAACAAAGTTAAGTATATTTATTTCCTTCTACGTACAGTATTTTAAAATATAAGAAAAATATAAATACTTTTTATAAATAGACAACATTAAATTAAATATAGAAAAGAAATTATGTATAGAGACTAAAATGCTATAGTTACCATCCTCGTCTTTTCAAATATATATATTTCTCATCAGGGACGGAGCCAGGATGTTATCAATGGGGGGCCAAGATTTTTTTCTCTAACAACAATCATATACAATAAGAATATATATTATGCATATTAAATATAAAAATTTATCTAATAATTTAAAAAAAAATCCAATTGCATATAACAATATGTCTAATATCAATATCCATTTAACATTGAATACAAAAATAATATTAAATCGTACCTCTATTATTTGAGCGGTACTCGTCGTTGTCTCAAAAAATAGAAGTCATCTATAATAAGACGAATCTTATTATAGTGACAAAGTAGCTACAATGGCAAAAAAGTACATTAGGATTTCATGGATCCGTACCCTGTAATATCATTGTTAGGATTATGGTAATAAATGGAGGATGTTGATATGGCACGAGGCCCATTTACTAATGATCAGCTGGAGTATGAGTCATTTGGAGGCCTAATTAATGAAGGGGAACCCACAACTCGTGAGAAACGAGTTAGTAAAAAGCCAGCATGGATGAAAGACTTTATTATGAATGATGAATCACGCAGCAAGTATGGAAAGGGTCCACGTGAAGTCTGAGGTCTTAGCTGATGCTGGTTAGTCGTTAGCCTTTGGCTATGTAGGGTAATAATACGTATTGTGTAGGTTTCATGCTGAATGTATATGATCTTTGTGATCAAGGAGTAACCCTCACTCGAAGCAGGGCATTTGCTGTATTCATCCATATTATCAATCCCTTACTTCATTCGAATTTCATTCCATAATTACATTTCTATTCGTAGTTGTAACATTTGGTGCTTTCGTTGAGAGGCTCCAACAATGGCGGAGGGGAACTCGAATTGTCAAGTTACAAACAATGCAAGCTAAGATGCATAAGAAACAAGGAGCGTTGGAGGCTAAGATGGATTTAATTTGTTGCTAGCGAAGGATCAGAGGCATCAAGAAGCGGTACATCGAATTGAAGGTATGTTCAAGCAATTAATGAAGAAGCTAGTAGAAACTGAACCGAAATCACATGAGGTGAATGTTCGAGAGGAAGATAAAGGTTATTTTTCGGGCAGGCATATGGAGGTTGACGCACCGAGATTTGATGGCACACAGATGGAGACTTGGGTGTTTAATATCCAAGAATATTTTGAGCTATATGGGATGCCGATGAACCAGAAAATGAGATTTGCATCATTATGCTTGGATGGTATAACATCGGAATGGTATCAATGGTTGAGAACTTGAGATCTAATGATTTAGCAACAACTGGAAGGAATTTTTAGATGCACTGCGGATTTGTTTTGGTCGGTCCATTTATCACAATCCTAAGGTTGCATTGAAGAAGGTTCAACAGAGTGGTACAGTGGAGGAATATCAATTCGCCTTTGAAGCATTGACCAATAAAATACAGGGCTAGCCAATGACTTGTCGATGTGTTTCTTCATTGGAGGTTTACATGAACAGCTGCAATGTGAGGTGCTTCTAGCCCAACCAGTGACATACCAACAAGCAATATTGATGGCAAAGATGTATGAGCAGCACCAACTAAAAGCACTGGAATCGCAGAAGGTTATTCCCATTAAACAGAATTCCCAAAAGATGAGTACATTCGTCAGCAAGACAGGCCAAACAACTACAGGGAACAATGGTACAACACCTAGAACTGATTCTGACAGTACTTTTAAGCGTTTAACTGCTGCTGAAATTAAAGCTAAGCGTGAAAAAGGACTGTGTTATTACTGTGATGCTAAGTACACTAGGGACCATAAATGCAAACCAACTTTTAGCTTGCTTATTGACCAGGATGAGTTACAGGAAATACTGAAATTAGAGATTGAGAAGGATGATGAGTTTGTAGATGTGAGTCCTGAGATGATTAATTTGGAACCTGAAATAAGTTTCAATGCTTTAGAAGGATATTTTCACCCCAAAACACTGCGTGTGACTGGACATTATAAAAAAGAGCCTTTGAAAATACTCATTGAGACATTGACAGTGGGAGTCCTTATAAAGGATGTTGTATCAAAGAGAGTGTGGCCAGAAAGTTGAAGTTGGAAATAAAGGATGTTGTAGGCTTTAAAGTAGTAACAGGTGGGGGACAGAAATTGTGTTGTGACAAAAAATGTGTAGGGGTTACCTTGAACATTCAGGGAATAAGAGTGGTGGCTGATATGTATATTCTAAATGTGGCTGGATGTGATGTAGTTCTGGGTGTTCAGTGTTTAATAGGGTTGGGAACCATTGTAGCCAATTATAAAAAATGGTGATGTCTTTTTTTTTCGAAGGCAAGAAGGTTTGAATATTAGGAGATCACATGTTGAATCCAAATCCTATGAGAAGTGGAGTTGTCATTAAGATGTTAGAGTAGCATGTTGTGGCAAGAGTGTATGCAATGCAAGGCTTTCCATCTCACCTTGAGCTGGAAAATCACACACAGGATACGTTGTCTGAAGAATTGCAGCAAGTATTACATGAATATACTATAGTCTTCCAAGAGCCCAAAGACTTGCCACCTCGAAGGGAAATGGATCATGCTATTGAGTTGGAACCTAACCGAGGTCCAATCAATGTTAGGCCATATCGTTATCCTCAGTTTCAGAAGGTGGAGATTGAATGGTTGGTTAATGAAATGCTAAAATCTAGTGTGATTCGTGACAACCACAGTGCTTTTTCTTCACCAGTTCTGCTAGTCAAAAAGAAGGATGGAACTTGGAGATTTTGTGTGGATTATAGGGCTCTGAATGAGGCTACAATTAAGGATAAATTTCCTATTCCAACAATTGATGAAATACCAGATGAGTTGCAAGGTACAACATACTTTGCAAAGTTGGATTTAAGAGCCGGTTACCATCAAATACGGATGCGGGAGGCTGATATTTCCAAAACGGCATTCAGAACACACTTAGGCCACTACGAGTTTGTTGTAATGCCTTTTGGCTTAACTAATGCTCCTTTAACATTCCAAGGTACCATGAACAAAGTGTTCAAACCATACTTGAGGAAGTTTGTCACTGTGTTCTTTGACGAGATATTAGTTTATAGCAAGACAAAAGAAGAGCATGTTACGCATCTGCGAGTGGTGCTGCAAGTGTTGGTTGATAATCAATTTTTTGCTCAGTTGTCCAAATGTAGTTTCGGTCATACTACTATGGAATATTTGGGGCATGTAGTCAGTGCAACAGGAGTTCATGTTGACCAGACTAAAATTAAAGCCATTTCTGAGTGGCTGGAACCTAGAAATGTGAAGCAACTGAGAGGTTTCCTAAGACTCACTAGGTACTATCGGAAATTTCTGAAGGGGTATCAGAAATAACTTTTCCTTTAACAGAATTATTGAAGAAGAATAAGTTTACGAGGAGAGAAGAAGCAAGAAAAGCCTTTGTGATGTTGAAAGAGAAGATGACAACTACACCTGTTTTGGCTCTTCCATATTTTGCCAAGATTTTTGTTCTCGAGACGGATGCTTCCGGAAGAGGAGTTAGAGCTGTTCTTTCGTAGGATGGTCATCCCATTGCTTTCTTTAGTAAGAAACTCAACCTCAAATTGTCTTTGGCTTAGGCTTATGTTTGAGAATTGTACGCCATATCCAAAGCTGTGGTATAAATGGCGCCATTATTTGTTGGGAAGGCGATTTTTTTGGAAGACTGATCATAAGAGTTTAAAGGAGTTGATGTTTCAAGTAGTGCAAACGCAAGAGAAGCAATTCTACCTGGCAAAACTGATGGGTTTCTAATGTGACATTCAGTACAGGTCAAGAAAATCAAATCGTGCAACAGATGCACTCTCTTGAGTGTATGAGGACAATACTGAAAACGAGCATCAAGTCTTCATGGCATTGACAACAGTTCAGCATGGAACTTTTTAGGCCTTGCAACAAGCAATTTTTAACGATCCTAGGCTCTTAGAGATGAAGACACAACTGGATGCAGGGCAGTGGTCGAACACCCGTCGTAAGGTGTCAAGCGAGTCAAATTTAATTATACTTAAGCCTCGCAAGTATAACTATATTTATTAAAATATAGTATAGATGCTAACCCAAGGTCGAATCTCTCGCGGAACTCGATGTGATGAGACTAAGAGAATTGTGATGAAGGTTTGTAGGTTATGAATTTGAGAACTAAGGTTGTCACGATTTAATATATAATGAGTCAAAACAATACTTGAGAGAAAACCCTAGAGATAGACTATCATAGTTCGTTCATCATAAAGAAGAGATAATTAATGTGCATTTACTTAACCAAGTTAAATGATGTATTTAGACTAAAACACAATCAATCAAACAATGGTGGGAAACATAAGATTAGGATCGATCACTCAACCAATAATGGATTATGAGCACTTTGTCAAAGCTCTTCAAGGCAATCTATATTATTGCAGTATTGGAACAATGAACAAATATATATCAATAATAATCCTAATTATATTTCTAAGATAGATAGGACACTCTTTAGTAAACCAACCATGCAAATAACATGTTTAAAAGAGCAAACTTTATTAATCGTGAAAGAGACAAACTCCAGGAATATCAAGTTTCATTCCCTAATAAAGTTCTGATCTATAAATCTAACATATAAACAACTTCAACAATTACCTATGAAGGAGTTGATCATACCTCATAAATGTCACATCAACATCTGGACTCTACAATGAAACATAGTGAACTCAAGTCACATCCTTGAGGCATTCCTCAAGTATCTACCTATTTAGTTACTCATGCTCTAGGCATAGAACTATTCTAAACTATTTCTACTAATTTGAGTTGTGCTCTCGCTACTGGGATGATTTGAGCGTGGAATGACGATCTCTATTTATCGTCCTGAATAGTGTGCTTGGTCCGCAAGTCAAGGAAAATATTTGTGCTTGGGTCGTTGCTTGTGCTGGCGGCCCAACACGGAAGCGCACCAAAATATCTGTGATATTTCGATTATATCTTCGTATCTTGAATCCTAGCTGTCCAAATTATATATTTAATCCATGAAGCTACATGTGCCGCGCGATTTCTCACTTGGGCCATTGGCTCAAGTGACGACTCAACATAATATTGCGCTGAAGATTACTTGCTGCCGTCATATCTATCTCAAATACTTGTGCCGAGGGATTTACCTCCCTTGCGCCGGCGGCTCATCCAACGACACAAGAACATCTTGTGCTTAACGTGATCTTCTAGATATTTCCCTCTTGGTTTGACCCTGTTTGGATATCTGAAACACTAAATAAACCATTAAGTAGCACCTATTTATAAAGTACAATAAATAAACGCTAATTAACTTATTTCATCCACTTTATTTTGCCACACCTTGGTGCAACCCTTAGCATATTAATTGGTCTAATTATAATATATTATTAGTTTAAACATATCAAAAGAAGGCCAAATAACTTGTTCATATTTGGGCTGATCAAATCCTCCACACTTAAGACTTTGCACTCTTTGGCAAAGGTACGAAGTAGAAGAAAAGAGAATATTTCAAAGGATCAAGGAACTTTCCCAAGTTCATGATTCAAGGCCAATACATAGTCATAACCTAGAGCTAGAGAATTCACTAAGCAATTAACTTTGTAAAGTAGTGCAATCTAATTTCTATAAGACCAATTCTATAAGTGTATCACTCTCCTCACTAATTGGGTATTATTTCTCTCAAGTCATACCTTAGACTAAGTTTCTACCATAAGCTTGTAATAATTCTCAAAGTCTCCACTTTTAGTGAAATAATGATTCTTAGCCGAGGGGACTTTAATAGGGTTTTAATGAATGGGAAAAGGCTAATATATTTAAGAAGAAATATAGGGAGAAAAGAAAGAAAATGGTGTTTACTTTAAAATTTCTTTTCAAGTTTTTCTTAACAATTCAACTCCACTTATCCACCAAAAGAAACTAACTAGTTCACTGTAAGGCTCATTTGAGTCATGTGGCACATGACTCTATTTTTTTGACTGGCCAGTCTTTTTCTCTTGATAAACTCTCATGATAATACTTTTAATACTTGAGCTTTCTCAAAGATACTTTTGATTCTTTTTGCTCGACTTATATATTATATATATATTTTTTCTTTTGTCGAGATCTTTTTATATATTTTTTCTAATATTGCTAGCTAGATTCACCTTTGAGAGTTGAATTGAAAAGTCCATCTCTATGATAAGATTTAAAAGTACAACTTAGTGTATAGGCTCAAAGGGGCTAACGAAGGATATATATATATATATATATGGTAACTGGCTAGTGATTGGGATAAAGGGGTTGAAGAAACAAGTGTCTCTATCATATTAATAATCATTAAATCTAATAAGCTTTAACTAAGAATTAAGACAAGTTCTAGAGAAAACAAAACTAAGAGACTAATTTCTCTCTAAGGATATATGAGTAAAATAACTTTCCGGTCCCTGATTTATGCACTCGCTGACAGATAGGTCCCTGAATTTTACCCATTGTACTAGCCGGTCCCCGAATTTTGCAAACGCTGCACTAATTGGTCCCTCCGTCATATTGGCGTTACAAAAATGCTGACGTGGCCATAAAAGACGCTGATGTGTCCCGTTATGCGCTGACGTGTCCCGTTATGGCCACGTCAGCACCCGTTATGTTTTTTTTTTTTAAAAAAAAAGAGCTGCCACGTCATAAAATAGCGACACATCAGCATTTCCTCATTGTACTTATAGGTCCCTGACCCATTTTTATTCCATTATTCTCAATTCCCCCTCTTTTTCATCATTTTCATTCATTTTAGTCCCAAATCCTCAAAATAAAATTATAAAGTGTCCCAAAACTTTTCCAAACATTCCAATTTAGTCCTTAAAAATATTTAAAACCCTAAACTCTAAAACCCCAAACCCTAAAACCCCAAAATCTAAAACTTCAAACCCTAAACTCTAAAAAAAAGTCTGAGTTGAACAATTAGGCCCTTGACCCATCTTTATTTATATTATTCTCAATTCCCCCTCTTTTTTCTCATCTTCATTCATTTTAGTCCCAAATTTTCAAAATAAAATTGTAAAGTGTCCCAAAACTCTTCCAAACATTTCAATTTAGTCCTTAAAAAATATTAAAACCCTAAACCTTAAACTCTAAACTCAAACTTTTTTTAATCTTCATCTTCATTGAATTTAGTCCTTAAAAATATTAAAAACACTAAACCCTAAAACTCTAAACTCATAAATCCTAAACCCTAAAAAAATTACACATCACCAGAAATTTAAAAAAAAAATTACACATCCCAATTTTTTACACATCATTATAATTTTTCTCTCCCCCTGAACCTTCATCCAAAAATTAAAATTAAATCCTAAAAATTCTGAAAAAAAAAAAAACGCAAGCCTTGTTCATCATCTTCATCTTCATCCTAATCTCATTCACAAATTTCCCAAATTTCCAATCCTAACCCCATTCACAAATTTCCCAAATTCCCAATCCTAACCCCATTCACAAACTGAATCAAAAATCATCAAGTTCTTTGTGCAGAAAATCATCAGTCGAACAAATTCCAATTTCGTGCTCCTCCTCATTTTCTCCTTCGAATTAACCATTCATCACTCATCACACAATAATCCTGCTCTCTCTGATTCACAAGTGAAAATCCAATGGCGTCTTCCCGTCCTTCACCATCGAAATCCCTCGATCTCGACCTTACCATCGTCTCAGCCAAGCATATTAAGAACGTCAACTGGAAAAATTGAGATCTCAAACCCTACGTCGTCTTCTGGATCGACCCCGACCGTCGTCTCGCCACTAAATCCGACGACTCTGATTCCACCACCCCTCTCTGGAATGAACGCCCTCACTCACGGAGACGAAGGAGTCCGACGGAGGACGTGGCGGAGGACTTCGACGAGCTTGGAGGAGTAGATCCGCCGCTCTGTCTCGGATCTCCATCGAATATGATTGGAGGAATTCTGATGGTTCGCATCATGGCCACCGATTTTCCTGCGCTTTTTCTGATTGGATTCTTGCAACGTATCGAAATGACTGAAATCTAGGTTTGGTTCCAATCCGACTCTTGCCGGCGTGATGATGATGGCTCGAGGCTTTAATTTTGATGTTTTAATTTTGATTATTTAGATGGCTTTTGAAATTGGGGATTTGAAGTTGGGGATTTGGGAGATTTGGCATGATTGAGGTTTGGGAAATTGGGGATTTGAAGTTGGGGATTTGGGAGATTTGGCATGATTGAGTTTTGGGAGGAGGAAGAAGAAGACGATGATGTTGATGATGATGACATGTGAAGACAACCATGATCATGAAGATTAAAAAAATATATGGGAAGATGAAGCCAAAGATAAAAAAATTGAGAATAAATTGAGAATGAAGTTTCTGGTCATGTGTAATTTTTTTAGGGTTTAGGATTTAGGAGTTTAGAGTTTTAGGGTTTAGTGTTTTTAATATTTCTAAGGACTAAATTGAATGAAGATGAAGATTAAAAAAAGTTTTAGAGTTTAGAGTTTAAGGTTTAGGGTTTTAATATTTTTTAAGGACTAAATTGAAAAGTTTGGAAGAGTTTTGGGACACTTTACAATTTTATTTTGAAAATTTGGGACTAAAATGAATGAAGATGAGAAAAAAAGGGGGAATTGAGAATAATATAAATAAAGATGGGTCAAGGGCCTAATTGTTCAACTCAGACTTTTTTTTAGAGTTTAGGGTTTGAAGTTTTAGATTTTGGGGTTTTAGGGTTTGGGGTTTTAGAGTTTAGGGTTTTAAATATTTTTAAGGACTAAATTGGAATGTTTGGAAAAGTTTTGGGACACTTTATAGTTTTATTTTGAGGATTTGGGACTAAAATGAATGAAAATGATGAAAAAGAGGGGGAATTGAGAATAATGGAATAAAAATGGGTCAGGGACCTATAAGTACAATGAGGAAATGCTGATGTGTCGCTATTTTATGACGTGGCAGCTCTTTTTTTTTTTAAAAAAACATAACGGGTGCTGACGTGGCCATAACGGGACACGTCAGCGCATAACGGGACACATCAGCGTCCGTTATGGCCACATCAGCATTTTTGTAACGCCAATATGACGGAGGGACCGATTAGTGCTGCGTTTGCAAAATTCGGGGACCGGCTAGTGCAATGCATAAAATTCAGGGACCTATCTGTCAGCGAGTGCATAAATCAGGAACCGGAAAGTTATTTTACTCAAGTATATATATATATATATATTATGTAGGCTTAATCCTCCAACTAGGCTAGGTTTCTCTCAAATTGGTCTATAAAAATCAAACAATACTACTAAACTTAGAAAATTGCTCAGATTATTTTAAGGCTATAGAAAACAACTAAGACTAAACTCTTATCATGAATATGAAATTATTCACTCAAAACTCAAATCATATTAAAAATTCGACTAATTCGAATTCTACTCAAAAAGTGAAAAATAAGAAGTGTAGATTATTTAAATCAAGCACTAAAAATAGGCAAAAATAATAATTTTAAATTTTAAAATTGTTAAGATTTGCAAAATTAATTTTAAAATTTTTGGGTCAACCAAAATGTAAGTTACTCTAACTTACTCCTCTCCCCACACTTAAAACGTAACATTGTCCCCAATATTATAATTAAATAGGAGTAAAGAACTAAGGTAAGAGTGTGAATTTACTTCTCTCTCCCCCACACTAAGAAGAGCACATTGTCCTCAATGTTAAAGGGAAAGAAAAGAGGAAATTTGAAAATTTGGGAAATATTATAATTATATTTATATATATATATATATATTTTTTAAAAAAAAGAAATTATAAATCAACGAAAATACTTGATATCATTAAAATAATAAAAGTTCAAATAAATATTTTATTTATGAAAGATAAATTGTTGATCAAATACATTAGAAGTTCAAAGAAAATAAAAACTGAAAAATAAAGACTGAATGATCCATAAATGAAAGAATTATAAAAGACAAAATAATAAAATGCAAAGCAAATAATACTAGACTAAAACTAAACTTAGACTAATCCCTATTGTGTTCTAAATATTATAGATATTTTATGCTTTTAACATTATCCAAGCGTTCTTTGAGCAGGTTCCGAATTGCAATTACTTCACGCAATAATGACTGTCATGGCTCCATGTCACTCTGTGTGGATGAATTACTTGTTGAAGTTTCATCAGTGTTAGTTCGTATTTTCTTCCTCGGTTGAGTGTCGACACTGGCCACTAGTCGTACCAGAGTGGGAACTTCTTGAGGAGTAGGCGATATGAATCGTGTCCCATGAAGTGGTACTACTTCCCTAAGCTCTAGGATACAAGCATCAGGGATTGGTTCATCTCCCTTCAACCATGGTACGTTTGCTTGGGCAGCCAAGTAGCATATGGTGCGAGGGAAGTAGAGCTTAGTTAGCCTCTCCCTTCCAAGGCATAGCCAGAGCTGCTCGTGAATGATTTTTCCAAAGTCCAGGGGGAACATTAGAGAATACAATAGGCCAAGATAACTTGGTCCATTGACATGCGCCCGTTAGGAGGACTTGGGATAAACCTAGAATCAATGATCCTATGGAGTAGTCTGACCGCAGGAGTTGACTAGATGGTAAAGAATGAAGTGATTATCCTTTGGTCATTTTCAGCAAGATAAGAACCATCAAGGTATCGGTATATAAGATGCCCAACGGATGCTATTGTTTTCCGATATTTTTGGAAAGAACAATTAGGCACAGATCGACAACCAAACACAAAGTTGATTGCACTGGCGGAGCAATCCACATAGGTACCTCGGACATAAACTCTATGGAGATTGGCAATATCGACATGGGAATAAAATTCCCAGGCCATGTTTAGACTGCCTTTGATAAGCGGCTGAAAGAATCCTCGAGTTTTTGTCTCTTGAATGGCTAGGATGAGTTCTTCGATCGCGGGATCGGAGAAATTTATTCCTTTCTCAACGTGAATAGGGAGATGACGAACAAAGTCATCGTGGTAGCACTTAGCTCGGATGCTCTTGAATTGGGCCATATCTACGGAACAATAATTATAATTAATATAATTATCGAGGAATCTAGAATATTCTACGATAAACTATCTAGACACTGTTGGGAAATCAAGGGCGCCTAAGGCAGCGGAAGCAAGTAAAACTGTAAAATTAAAAAAAACTTTAAACACCCAGGTCCAAGAATTCCCGAACGGATCCGCTAGCTGAATTTAAAACTTTTGGTTAAGTGGTATACCTCAGAGTTTCAATCGCTTTAGTTGAACGGGGCGTTCCCAAGAAGTCCACGTGACGCGTCCTTCCTCCGCCGGTAATCCACACGAACAGTTTGGAGATGCCTAGGTGCTAGCCTCCTTCACTTCTCAAGTGAATCCGGAACCTTTATCTACGGGTGTTCTTTTGAATTCAAGAACTCTTCTTGAATGTTCAAGAACTCTATGGCGCCTTGATCAAGAACACTTCTTGATCCCACACAACCTTGTCACACAATATTAACTCTTAATATTATGCGCCACTTTCTCTCTCTAGGAAAGCAAGATTGTGATTTCTTTCTCTCTCCTCACCAAGAGAAAATCGAATTTTCTCTCTCTAAGAAGAACTAGGGTTAAGTCGATTTTTCACTCTATGTGCATGAGGCTCTCACCTTTTGTGATTTCACTCTCAAGAATCCAATTCTCAAGATTTGTGAATTCTCTCTCTAACCTAGATCAAAAATCGAATTTTCTCTCTTGGCTAGCTTAGTTGTTAAAGTCGACTTATGGCTTCCTATTTATAGGGTTTGGGGACTTTGATAATTATAATTTTAGGAAGGCCTAAAATTATATAATTATCAAACCATAATATTATGATATCTTAATATCACAATTTTAGGACTTGATTTCCAATTTAAAATATTACCTTAATATTAAAATTGGAATCAAAATGCAATCTTGGAGAATCAATTTGGAAGATCAAATCTTCCCAAATCTCTCTCTCCCTCCATGCGCCTATCTTCCCCTTATTTTGGTGGAATTTAATAAATTAAAATAACTAACTAACTCTTAGATAGTTATAACTAATTTGTTATTTTCCAACAATATTGAATTAAAGAATTCCCAGAATATCTTTAAGTCAATCTCACCAAGTCTCAAACTCTAGATAATTGAATTAAAATATTACATTAATATTTAAATCCAATTGGACCTAAAATTTCGACTTGCCCTATAAGTCATGAATTAAAATATTACTTTAATATATTTAATTCATCCATTTGAAATCTAGATCAAATCTCATTTGAATTTCAAATTTCAAGCCATGACTTTAATTAATAAAACATTTTTATTAATTAAATTCCTTGTATATATGAGGCGCCAACCTCATCCTATTTAGTCCTAATATTAGTGAATTTAATAAATTAATAATTTCCTAACTCTTAGGAACATTATCTAATTTATAATTCCCCTAATATTATAAATAGGAATATAATTGTAAATAGCCTAATCCAATTATCTATTTAACAATTATCATATATATATATATATATTTGTCTCACAAATCTAAATATAATATATCTGTAGATAATTAATTCAAGACAAGACTTTATGTCCCACAATAAGTTATGTCTCAAACGGTGTCACAAATGTGACCCACGAATTAGGGTTAACTCGTGTTCCAGCTTGGCATCTGGTTCCTGCTCGTGTGTGACCCAGCAGGCCCCACGTGAAGTTGGCAGTAAATCATCTCATGACTTACAAGTCGAGAGCGGACTCTAGCAAGCCATCACGACTACCCAAAACACGTGAGTTATCGTTTTAACCCCTAAACGACTTAACCTTAGTACTATCATGTTCAGATCCCTTTTTGTCCTACGATATTTCGGTAAGGATCAGGCATGGGAATGTCATCCAAAATCCAAACCTCAACTTTCTCGATCTCCTGAGTAAGTCCCAATATCCAGTGTGGCCACACATTCCCTTGGACAGACTCGTCGAGGGGCCCAGTTAAATATCTCCCATCTCTATGAGGGACAAAATTCCATCTTGGTCAACCACATTCCTCAGCACGACAATCAACCAAACCCGTACTCAGCCCTTATGGCTACCCTGTTACGGATAACGTTAGACTAAGCCAAAGCTTGACAACTGTAATGCCGGAATAGTCAAGACCTCAGGTCTAAGGGCATCATGACAGATTGTACAGGAGAGACTAGCTAATGACTGAACCCATGCAGAACTCTCCGGGTCGGTCCAGCAACTTGTAACTCTTACATAATTGCACCATGACTCTCGTCCCAGCATCTAGTGCGTGCATCTCCATGCACCGAGGTCATGCTGGTCTTGGTTCAATCCAAGTTCCCACTCGAATGAGCGACCAGGGACAGTTTAGATTAACTATCTCATAATTAATCATGGACTGTTATCATAGTAAACATGCTAATAATATGATAACCATTAATTTATCTCCATAAATTAATTGATATGTTCCCAACATATCTAAAGGATGATTGACCCTAGGGCACAATCTCCATCAGACACTACAAACTCTTCTCATCCCACCTCTAAACCTTATCCCGCAAGCAAAATTATAATTTAGGGTTGCGCCGTCAGGTTGTGCTGCCGGCCTAAGAGCCGGCGCAAAAAGTTTTGCGAAATTTTCAAAAATTTTGACAGCAAGGCCACAAATTATCCTTTTGTATGCAAAGATAAGTCCTAAAGTCGGTTTTGAGAAAGAAAACCTATCCTAGAAGTTCCTAGTGATTTCAAAGAAAAACCTATCCTTGGATTTTGAATAAAAAATGGAGAAGAGAGGGATTCTAACTCTCAAGAAAGTGCTCTAGGAGTTTTGGAATTTAGAGAATAGATTTTGAGAGTTGTGAGAAGCCTATGGGTCTAAGGAGGTATTTATAGGGGTCAAATCTAAGATATTCGTCAAATCTGTGCGATTTAAACTCTAAATTTAAATCAGATTTGGCAGAGTCCCATTGAGATTAAACTCTCCAAACAATTTGACGTTGGGCCGTCAGGTGTGTCGCCGGCTCCAGCGACGGCGCAAAAAAAAAATTGAGATTTTTATTTCTGTCCCTCGACTGCCAGACTGTAACTAAAAAAATAAACTAAAAAATCTAATACTTAAGAAAGAAAATTCTAGAATTTGTCTAATACAAATTCTAGGGACTTAAACTACGAATTAGGGTTTCGGGATAACCCTCTTCTTCCCCCACACTTATGCGGAAACCGTGTAAGTGGGAAGAAGGTATCGCGAAATTTCTTCAGGGTGGCCTGAAGGTTTCGTGACGGACCTTCACGAGGTATCCGCCTATCCTTTGCACAGCAGAGATCCTTTGTCCACATCGGTTGCCGTCCTCGTCCTTGAAGAGTGTGGCTCGAATAGGGTGTCGCACCACTTTCTTATTTTAAAGATTTTTAAGTTTTATGCGTGGCCGATATCTTGTTTTCTTATTTATCCTAGACCGACGTGTTTTATGCAATTTGGTCCTATAATAGTAGTCTCACATAATAATACGATAAAGTGCATACTTATTTGCGATCGTACCTTTTTTTGTGATCCCTGCGTCATCGATGAATGATCCATTGGGTTGATCCATGTCTTCAATAGTTATTCCTTTGCGCTTTGGATCGAGCACCTTGTCGATTCCTATGAAGTCAACGTGAATCCTTTCTGTTGCGTTCTTGCACACAACATCTACGTCGTGGAACTATTCCTCTATACTTAGGCATTTAGCACATATGCCTAAGCTTTTGCATGAACACATGGAGGCTTGGGTCTTGGGCTTGTAATTGTTCATGAGTAGGCAATCAAAGTCTTCTGCCCTTATCTCCTTTTTCTGCAAAACTAGAAACACTATAGCACGGGGCTATAGCTGGGTTATTTTTGTGGCGTACAAGGTGCCACACAGTCTTGCGTTAGAAAAAATTTGTTTCAGTGCTGGTTTCCCTTTAACTTTGGAAGTTTTGAGGTGTTCCTCCTCTTCATCGAAGAGTGAACTAAGGTTCATGTCTTCGAGATCTATTTCAGGTATATGCGGAGTAGGATGATCATGAGGTACTAAGTTCAAGAGAGTTTTAAGTTCGAGATCCTCCTCCTTAGGTTAGTCTTTAGATGTGTTTCCTAGATTTCTTTTAGATGTACAAATGCTTTGTGTTCCCAACATAGAGAATTCATCGGATTTCTCTGAATCGTACATCGTCAGGGTGATCTTCTCATGTCCATCGTTCATAGTGATCTTTCCATCCTTCATGCTAATGTTGACATTAGCAGTTCGTAAGAAAGGTCTTCCTAAGATTATAGTGTAATCGATAGCTCTCTCACTACCGATGTCTAGGACATAAAAGTCGGCGGGAAAGATTAGATCTTTCACCTTGACTAGGACATCTTCTACTATCCCTAAGGAACGTCTACTGCTTTTGTCAGCTAATTGCAGAATCAACCCTGTGTCCTTAAGTCCGTCCATATTCAAGGAATCGTAGACTGACTTGGGCATAACGTTGATTGCTGCTCCTAGATCCAACAATGCTCCATTAACTACAGCTCTCCCTATCATGCAAGGGATGGTAAACGAACCAGGGTCCTTGCGCTTATGGGGAACTTAGGCTCTAAAAGGGCTGAAATGGTAGGACTTAGTTGAAGTTTCTTTTGGGATGTTTTCTTTTTCTCAACTAGGTTTTTAAATACCTTGGTATACCTAGGGACTTTCCTAACCAATTCTAATAAGGGGGCATTGACTTTTAGTTTTTCTATTAAGTCTTCTATCTCCTTATCCTTCTTTTCCTCTGGTTGTTCCTTAGTCATTAAGTGGGAGCTTGGAAATGGTAGATCCTCTACCTTAGTTTCCAACTCATTTACAGCAGGAGTTTCTTCCTTTTCCTTCTTATAGTTGAAACCAAAAAAGAATTGGGCATAACTAGAGTGTTTTTCTATTATGGCTCTAAAGCTTTCATGCCCTTTTCCTTTGATTTCTATACGTACTTCTTCAGGTTTAGGTTCTTCTAGAGTTTGCACTAAGGTTTCTTGAGTAGGGTTTCCTATGGGCTCGGTTTCTCTAGTAGTAATGGCATGGACTGCCTTAGAACTGCTAGGGGTACTTATGTTGTTTACTAGGGCTTGGAAACTTTGGTCAGTCTTGATTGCTCGAATGACTGACTGTTCAAGATCCTTATGCTTACTCCTCATAATATCCATCTCTTTAGAAAGAAGATCGATCTTTTGTCCAAAATCATCAAATTTCTTCGAAGTTCGAGCTTCGGATTCTTCAAACTTCCTAATGAGGAGTTGAGTGTCAGTTTCGTTTGAAGAAAAGTTTTGTCTTTGAGGAGCTGGGTTATTAAAGTTTTGGTTTTGAAAATAATTTCCAATCCTAAATCTATTATCATATCTTCTAGGAAATTGACTAGGGCCTTGTTGATACATGGCCGATACTTCCTCAGGTTGATGGGGGCATTCCCTAGTTCCATGTTGATGCGAATCGCAAACGGAGCAGGGTGCGGTCATAAGAGCGACCGTTTTGGGCGAAGCGGCTAACTTGGCATTCATCTCCATGACAGCTATGGCTAGACTGTCCATGTCTAATGCCAATTTCTCCATCATCGGGTCTGACTCATTTGCTACTATTCCCTTGACTGCACCGGTACGTCTCTTCGGTTTTTTCGCTTGAGGGCGATCTCCTTGATTAAATCCCATGCGGTCTCGACATCCAACTTAGTAATGGATCCATTAGACGCGGCATCAATTTGATTAGCCTCGTCGTCTAGGAGTCCACTACAAAAGTACTCCACTATCTGCTCCTCAGTATACTGATGATTATGACACTTTACAAAAAGGCCCTGGTATCTAGTTAGGTACTCGAGTAAAGTTTTGTTATCTCGTTGTTCTATAATTGAGATTTGTTGTTTAGCGGCTGATGCTTTAGCTTCGGGAAAGTATTTGTCGAGAAAAGATCTCCTAAGATTTTCCCAGGACAGATAAGCAATCCGTTAATAAGTTCCCAAATGAGTATACCACTCTAGCGCCTTACCTTCAAGGGTGAGATGGAATACTTTCCACATAACATCCTCTATGCTTGGTGCTAGGGGTTTCATGGTTCGGCAGTGAAGATACAAATTATTCAAATGAGTAAAGGGATTTTCACTAGCTAATCCGTGAAACTTAGGTAGTTCATTGAAAAGTGGTCATTTGATCTCAAAATCCATTTGGATTTGAGGGAACATGTTTCTTTGGACCTCATATTGTTCGTTAGATTGGGATGTCTCTCTAATAGATCTTCTTGGTCTAGGACGTCCATTGTCTAGACCTTGATTTTGGCGAATTTATTCGCGTTCTTGATTATCTAACCTACGATTATTGTTTGAATTTTCTATATTTATTTCTTTCCTACTTTTTCTAATGGATCTAAGTGTTTTATCTAACTCTAAATCTAGGGGAACTATAGGCCCTAAGGGTCTCCTAGACATATACTAGAAATGAAACTAAAATAATAAAAACTTAATTAAACAAGAAAAATAAAATTAGACTAGACTAAAGCAAATTAAACGAAAGATTTAAAACAAAACAAGGAATAAAGACTTTAAACAAAAACAAGACTTAAAACAAAATTAAAGACTCAAAAACACAAATAAAGACTAAAAAAACGAAAATAAAGACTAAAAAACAAATCACAATTTCTTAGGAACTCAAGAAAGAGTTCCCCGGCAACGGTGCCAAAACTTGGTCGGACACCCGTCGTAAGGTGTCAAGCAAGCCAAATTTAATGAGTAAACTCCCAAATTGGTCCCCGAATTATTGGGTCGCTGACAGATTGGTCCCTGATTTATGGAAATTGACAAATAGGTCCCCGAATTTTACTAACGTTAGTCAAATTGGTCCCTGAAGCCGTTAATGTGCCACGTTAGTAGTTGGAAAACTAAAAAAAAGCCAACTGTGCGTGCCACATCAGCATTAATAATAATAAAAAATATTTCATTCAAAATTCAAATAGGTCCCTGAGTTATATTTTTATCTCATTATTCTCAATTTCCCCTCTTTTTCAGCATCTTCATTCATTTTAGTCCCAAATCCTCAAAATAAAATTGTAAAATGTCTCAAAACTCTTCAAAACATTCTAGTTTAGTCCCAAATCCTCAAAATAAAATTGTAAAATGTCCCAAAACTCTTCCAAACATTCCAGTTTAGTCCCAAATTATCAAAATAAAATTGCAAAATGTCCCAAAACTCTTCCAACAATTCCAATTTAGTCCTTAAAAGTATTAAAAACCCTAAACCCTAAACCCAAACCGTAAAACCTAAACCCTAAACCCTAAAATCCTAAACTCCAAACCCTAAAACCTAAACCCTAAACCCTAAAACCCTAAAATCCTAAAATTGTAAAGTGTCCCAAAATTCTTCCAAACATTTCAATTTAGTCCTTAAACTCTAAAACCCCAAATCTTAGAACTCCAAACCCCAAACCCTAAACTCTAAAACCCCAACCCCCAAAATCCCAAACCCGAAACCCTAAAACCCAAAACCCCAGACCTAAATCCTAAAATCCCAAACCCAAAATCTTAAAACCTTAAACCCTAAATTGTAAAACCCCAAACCCCAAAACCTAAAATTCCAAACCCCAAATCCTAAAACCTTAAACCCTAAACTCTACAACCCCAAACCCCAAACCCTAAAATCTCATACCCTAAACTCTAAAACCCTAAACCCCAAACCCCAAACTCAAACCTAAACCCCAAACCCTAAAATCCCAAACCCTAAACCTTGAACCCCAAACCCTAAAACCTAAAACCCCAAACCCCAAACCCTAAAATCCCATACGCTAAATTCTTTGGTTTATTATCTATTCATTTAATTAGAGGACCAATTTGTCTAACATATTGAACTATTTTGATAAATTCGGGGACTGATTTGAATAATACTGTTGCACGTCACAATTGTTGAACTTTAATGTACAGTCACAATTCTGATGATTTGGGGCTTTAGAGTTTAGGGTTTGTGTTTGGGGTTTGAGGTTTTAGAGTTTGGGGGTTTAGGGTTTAGGGCTTTAGAGTTTGGGGTTTGGGATTTTAGGATCTAGGTTTGGGGTTTTGGGTTTTAGGGTTTTGGGTTTGGGATTTTGGGGGTTGGGGTTTTAGAGTTTAGGGTTTGGGGTTTGGGGTTTTAGGGTTTGGGGTTTGGAGTTCTAAGATTTGGAGTTTTAGAGTTTAAGGACTAAATTGAAATGTTTGGAAGAATTTTGGGACACTTTACAATTTTAGGATTTTAGGGTTTATGATTTTAGGGTTTAGGGTTTAGGATTTTAGGGTTTGGGGTTTTGGGGTTTGGGGTTTGGAATTTTAGGGTTTGGGGTTTTACAATTTAGGGTTTAAGGTTTTAGGATTTGGGGTTTGGGATTTTAGGGTTTGGGGTTTGGGATTTTAGGGTTTAGGGTTTGGGGTTTTAGAGTTTTGGGTTTGGGATTTGGGGTTCTAGGGTTTGAGGTTTTAGAGTTGAAGGACTAAATTGAAATGTTTAGAAGAATTTTGGGACACTTTACAATTTTAGGATTTTAGGGTTTTAGGGTTTAGGGTTTAGGTTTTAGGGTTTGGAGTTTAGGATTTTAGGATTTAGGGTTTAGGGTTTAGGGTTTAGGGTTTAGGGTTTAGGGTTTTTAATACTTTTAAGGACTAAACTGGAATGTTTGGAAGAGTTTTGGGACATTTTACAATTTTATTTTGAGGATTTGGGACTAAAATGAATGAAGATGATGAAAAAGAGGGGAAATTGAGAATAATGAGATAAAAATATAACTCAGGGACCTATTTGAATTTTGAATGAAATATTTTTTTATTATTAATGCTGATGTGGCACGCACAGTTGGTTTTTTTTTTTTCAGTTTTCCAACTGCTGACGTGGCACTTAACGTGCCACGTCAGCAGTTAACAGCTTCAGGGACCAATTTGACTAACGTTAGTAAAATTCAGGGACCTATTTGTCAATTTCCATAAATCAGGGACCAATCTGTCAGCGACCCAATAATCCGGGGACCAATTTGATAGTTTACTCCAAATTTAATTATACTTAAGCCTCGCAAGTATAACTATATTTATTAGAATATAGTATAGATGCTAAACCACGGTCGAATCTCTCGCAGAACTCGATGTGATGAGACTAAGAGAATTGTGATGAAGGTTTGTAGGTTATGAATTTGAGAATTAAGGTTTTCATGATTTAATATATAATGAGTCAAAACAATACTTGAGAGAAAACCCTAGAGATAGTCTATCATAGTTCGTTCATCATAAAGAAGAGATAATTAATGTGCATTTACTTAACCAAGTTAAATAATGTATTTAGACTAAAACACAATCGATCAAACAATGGCGGGGAAACATAAGATTAGGATCGATCACTCAACCAATAATGGATTATGAGCACTTTGTCAAAGCTCTTCAAGGCAATCTATATTATTGCAGTATTGGAACAATGAACAAATATATATCAATAATAATCCTAATTATATTTCTAAGATAGATAGAACACTCTTTAGTAAACCAACCATGCAAATAACATGTTTAAAAGAGCAAACTTTATTAATCGTGAAAGAGAGAAACTACAGGAATATCAAGTTTCATTCCAAGTTCTGATCTATAAATCTAACATATAAACAACTTCAACAATTACCTATGAAGGAGTTGATCATACCTCATAAATGCAACATCAACATCTGGACTCTACAATGAAACATAGTAGACTCAAGTCACATCCTTGAGGAATTCCTCAAGTATCTACCTATTTAGTTACTCATACTCTAGGCAGAGAACTATTCTAAACTATTTCTACTAATTTGAGCTGTGCTCTCGCTACTGGGATGATTTCAGCGTGGAATGGCGATCTCTATTTATAGTCCTGAGTAGTGTGCTTGGTCCGCAAGTCAAGGAAAATATTTGAGCTTAGGCCGTTGCTTGCGCCGGCGGCCAAACACGGAAGCGCACCGAAATATCTGCGATACTTCAATTATATCTTCGTATCTTGAATCCTAGCCGTCCAAATTATATATTTAATCTGCGAAGCTACGTGTGTCGCGAGATTTCTCACTTGGGCCGTTGGCCCAAGTAACGGCTCAACATAATATTGCGCTGAAGATTACTTGCTGACATCATATCCCTCTCAGATACTTGCGCCGCGGGATTTACCTCCCTTGTGCTAGCGACTCATCCAACGACACAAGAACATCTTGTGCTTAACGTGATCTTCTAGATATATTTCCCTCTTGGTTTGGCCCTGTTTGGATATCTGAAACACTAAATAAACCATTAAGTAGCACCTATTTATAAAGTACAATAAATAAATGCTAATTAACCTATTTTATCCAATTTATTTCGCCACACCTTGGTGCAACCCTTAACATATTAATTGGTCTAATTATAATATATTATTAGTTTAAACATATCAAAAGAAGGCCAAGTAACTTGTTCATATTTGGGCTGATCAGGGAGCTTCCACCTAATTTTTCTTTTTGAAATGGGATGATCTATTACCATGATCGAATTTGGGTCCCTGAAAATGAGGAAATTCGCCATCATATTTTGGGATACTTTCATAATTCTCTGGTGGGAGGACATGGGGGTATAATGAAGACTTACCAGGCCATCTCTGAACTTTTCTATAGGAAAAACTTGAAATTAGCAGTATAGAAATTTGTTAGGGAGTGTGTTGTATGCCAACAGATGAAGTAGTCTACACAAAAAGAACCCGGGTTGTTGCAGCCATTGCCGATACCAGTTCGCCCATGGGAGGAGTTGACCATGGACTTCATAGTTGCCTTACCAAAGTCCAGAGGTTATGAGGCCACATGTGTAATGGTTGATCGCTTGACTAAGGGATCTCATTTTATTCCTCTAAAATCTCATTTTACTACTTGTGTTGTTGCTGAGGAATTCACCCGTTGCATCGTCAAATTACATGGGTGTCCTAAACACATTGTGTTTTACCGTGACCCTATCTTTATGAGTACATTTTGGCACCAGATCAAGCGCGGTAGTGGCGTTCAACTTCATTTCAGTACTTCTTATCACCCACAAACAGATGGCCAAACGAAGGTGCTCAACCGGTTTCTCGAGCAGTATCTTTGATGTTTTTCGAGTGATCATCCGCAGGCTTAGAGTCAATTCATGCACTGGGCGGAGTTCCGATACAATTCCTCCTTTCATACAACAACAGGAATGACCCCTTACCAGGCTCTTTATGGGTTTACTCCGACGACCATTCTTGGACCCACACTCGATGCTATTACAGTTGAAGCGGTGACTGACTTTGTTGTCACTTGCGAAGAACTGCGAGCTCAACTTCAATTGAACTTGTTCTTTTCGAACCGTCGGGTATTGATATGGCACGAGGCCCATTTACTGATGGTCAGCTGGAGCATAAGTCATTTGGAGGCCCAATTGATGAAGTGCCCACAATTTGTGAGAAACGAGTTGGTAAAAAGCCAGCATGGATGAAGGACTTTATTATGAATGATGAATCACGCAGCAAGCATGGAAAGGGTCCACGTGAAGTGTGAGGCCTTAGCTAATGTTGGTTAGTCGTTAGCCTTTGGCTATATAGGGTAATAATACGTATTGTGTAGGTTTCATACTGAATGTATATGATCTTTGTGATCAAGGAGTAACCCTCACCATCAATCCCTTATTTCATTCGAATTTCATTCTATAGTTACATTTATATTCCTAGTTGTAACAGACGTTCATATTTTAATTTTTTTCATAAACAAGTAATCAACCCAAGATATATAACCGGTCTCTTTGAGAGGAGCTAGACTGGTTCTTGGACGACCTTTGGCCAAGGTATATCAATTTGTAATCTAATTATAGATTTTTCTCATGTCTTAAATTGTTAGCTAATTCTTTTCTTTAACTTATATGTGAAAAGAAAAAAAATATTTTAAACAATTCAATTTGTACAATTAGGAATTGTTAAAATCTCATTTTGGTCCTTTATAGATCAAATTTCACTTTAGTTCTACAGTTTCTTTTTTGTTTCAAATACCTTCTATATTTTAATGATTTTTTGTCTCAGTCTACTAAATATAATTATATATATATATATATATATATATATCTTATTCCAATTTTGAACGTTACAACTCACAAGTCAAGAGTCAAAAGCTGCTTTTAATAAGTTCTTTATTTTTTCTCTAATCAATTGGGACTTGAACTCTAAAAATGAATAGCTCATGTCATAATTATGAGTGAAGTTGGTCATATGATCATATCATAATATCGCTATTATTTTATGTCTGTGATGAGTTTAGAACTGAATTACTCTTGACAAGATTTTTCTCTTTTTAATTGAAATGGTGGATAAATGAGGTCAAATCATGTCCCAGAAATACATTTGAAACTAGAACGAAAAAATCATAGAAATATAGAAAACTACTTTGAAACTAAAAAAATATGTCAAAGTATAAATTTGGTCCTATATTTTTTGCTCAGTTTCCAATTTGGTCCCATATCTTTTTTTATTGCACTTTTGGTCTCATATCTGTAGATCTGGTCCCAATTTGGTCTCATATCTTTTTATGTTGCAGATTTAGTCTCATATCTTTGGGTCAATTGCAAAATTGATCTTATATCTTTAGGTCAGGTTTAAAAGTGGTCCTATATCTTTGCAAAAAGATTAACTAACGGTTGATCCTTTTGCAAAGATATAGGAGTATAGGACTAATTCGGCAACCTAACCAAAATATATGAGACAAAAATGATATGAGACCAAATTAGAACCTTTTACAAAGATATGAGACCAAAAGTGCAACAAAAAAAGATATAAGATCAAATTGTGAAAATTTAATTTGCAATTTGGCCAAAAATATATTAGACCAGTAAAATCTGACTCATACGTAAAAAAATCAAAACAAAATTTAACCTAAAGGAAAAATGAACTATAGTGTAGAAAATGTTAAAACAGTAAAATGTAGGGATATGAAAAAAGGAAAAAAAAAATTAATCAATATATTTTCTAAATTTCTTTCAGCAAAAAAGGCCATGATCAATCTTTCCTTTCAAACATTAGAAGTCTACGCCACAATGCATGTGACAATTTTCTTCAATTAAATAATCATGTTCCCCTCTTGACAACATAAAAATGGTAGGAATTACCTCGGCAACAATGTATCAATACTCTCCTAATTTAATAGCATTAAATTTGATCTTAATCAACAAACTAATTCTGGTCTTAAAAAATAAATATATGTGAAGCCTCAAATTGGCAATACATAATAATTACCAACAACTCACCATATATATAAGGAAAAAACTTAAAGCATAAAATTGTTTAATATTCTCACTCTATCATGATTGGTCATGCCCAAACATATAAACAACTTCACCTAAATTTTGCCCTATATATAACTGCAACAAGAGTAGCAAAATTATGCTCACAAAAGCCAAATTTATTCTACAGATTCACAAATCACAAGTCCTTTTCAACTCTGGCTTAAGGATACGGCCCGATTCTTTTTTTCAGCTCACTAAATTGCACACAAAATGGTGATGATGAGTCTGAGTTTTATGAGTGAAAATTTTGGCAGAATAGCAATAACAATTTGCCTGGTCCTTTGTGTATCTGCCATTGTTGTAGCTTTATGTGCTAAGAAACTCAAACACACACAAAAGGAGGCCTCAAAACATCAGCAGAAGCATGATTCTCTCAGTCCATCATTATTTTCATCATCACCATTATTATCACCTTTTGGGACCCCAAAGGAGATTATAAAGAACATCCCAAAAGTTATGTGCATGAGACGGAAGCAAGATGATGATGATGATGATGATGATGAGAGCTTGTGGAAGAAGAGTATATGGATGGGTGAGAAGTGTCAGCCACTGGAATTCTCAGGGGCAATTTATTATGATAGTGAAGGGAATCAGCTATCTCAGCCTCCATCAAGGTCCCCAAGGACTATAACACACTCAAACACACACACACACACACATATAGAGAGAGAGAGAGAGAGAGAGAGAGAAAGTGTGATGCTTTTGTATTTCATAATAAATTTATCACAGGACACAGGACACAGGTACTTCACACCATAGACTCTGGTTTATTTTTCCCTTCTTTTATGAGAAAACATAATTTTTTATCCTTATATTTGTCTTGAAACTACAATTTAATCTCTGCGCATAAGAAATGCACTTTTTGTTCCTTGATTTTTTTACAAATATAAACTATTTAGTCCCTAAAATGTCATCAGTAGGGACTAAATAGTTAATGTTTGTAAGAAAAATCAAGAATCAAAAAGTGTATTCCCAATATCTAGGGATCAAATCGAAATTTTAGGATAAATTTTGAGAGCAAAAAAATAAATAAACTTCTCTTCTTTTTCCCCCCTTGCAGGGTACTATGAGTTTGTCTTTGAATTTCATATGGTAAGAAATATTATTAGGAATTTTAAGTTTAGGAAAATAGTTAAGAACTAGATTTTTATTTTCCATATTTATCTTTTTGTAGATTTATACATCTATCATTACAATTTTCTTCTTTGAAGAAACAACTGAAACGTACGAGTACAATATGACTCTATTATTGTATAGAAGCCAGTATGAATAGGCTAATAGGTTATGCAAATTGTAGAAGCAAAATGACATATACAGCTGAAAGGGCGACATATATCAGAAAAAAAAATTATAAATAAAAATCTTATGATAATATCCTATGTTTCTTCTGGTTTATTATCATTATCTTCACCTGATTGAGCATTGATTCGGCTCCTTAGTTCTTCAAAAGCCTTCATGCTCTCTGCATCAAAGCCTCCCGCAAACTGCGAAGAGTTCCACAACACATTTTAATGTATCACTCAAATTGGTTCACATTTACAGAGTTTATCTAACATCATAAAGAGAGGATTGGAATTTTCATTTATGAAAGATATTTACAAACTGATCCTCGACAGATTGGTATTAAGGATATGTTTGAATTGAGAAGAATAAGATAAGGGAAGGCTTTATTTAGACTCTTTCCCTAATTTAAACACAAATTTAACCTTTTCATCTTCATCTTCATCTTCTCCATTCTCTTCAAGCCAAACAAATCTTAAAATTTATTCCACTTTAGCTAGCTTAAAACTTATCTATACAAAGCCATTTGTATTCTTTTTGCGTTATATGGAAGTAGGGCATGTATAAAGAGTGAACCCAAGACATCAAGTTCAACGTCAATCTGAAACATCAAGACTGGTGGTGCCATGTGAGCTCTTAGCTCATTAGTGTACAGAGAGTTAAAAGCTTAAGATCAGTACCTGATGAACACGGAAAGCGAAGCGTACACCCTGCAGAGTCAGGAACTCTCTCATTGGTTCCTTTTCTGGTCCAGATAAGGTATCAAGTTCGGATGCAACACGTTTCATATACTTCTTTGCCAGTTGCACAGAAGAAAGCTTGATCTGAGATGGGAAATTTACCAGTATGTCAACATTTGATAGCACAAGGGAAAACATAGCATTTTATTAAAAAAGGTGTAACAGATTTTATTTTCCTAAGAGAACATTACATAATGGCCTTGTAAAGGAAAAGAGGGAGGTTTAATAGAAAATTCCATTAAGAAACCTGCATGATACCAACAGAGAAATCTCGTACAGATGAAGAATGACAACAAAGATATTGTGTTTTGTCATTCGATTAGGCATACCTTGCCAACAACTCCTGAATCTAATAGCCAGTTTACTGGGATTCCAAATTCTCGGTATCGTGAAATAGCCATATCTCTTGTACGTAAGAGTGCATATACACTTTGCTCCACTCTGCAAAATGAAAACAGAAGAAAAAAAAAAGAGTGATGGGATATCGTTAATCATTATCAAATAAAATTCAACCAAGTATAGAGAACTTCAAGGAATACAAACACGGTCAAACAAAACAAGTAGTGGTCATGCTCAATATTTTATGACAAGCAAATGTCTAAGCAACCTACAGCGCTGACATAGATATGAGAAAATCGATTAGTTGGTTTTGTCCAAGGGTCGTTTTAGATTTAAATTTCAAGAAGCTATGCATGAATTATTGACTCCCTAAGCTGGCAGTCATTTAAATGATGTAAACAGGAAAAAGATACATACTTTTCAAGCAATGAGTACATTTTCTTCAAAGCTGCTTCACATGGGAGATTGGAATCATCAGTGAAAGAAGAAACTTTGTTCTCCAATTTGACCAGATCCTGATACTCAAAAGCCGCCTCCCTCAGAGCATCTGCTTTCCCTTCAGGCCAATCAAAGTGCTTGAGGACCGCTCGTTCATCAACCTTACACAAAGAATGAAGTGAGATGAATAAGTATGCAGATGTCACTAGATATAAAGTTGCAAACATGAGCAACAAATAAATAGGAAGGCAATAAGGCATGCGGCATCCTTCCAAGGGAAAACAATGGAGATTTCCCAGGAAAAGAATATGCAAGAGAGCATGTAAAGGTGGTTAATTCCATGCTTCCACATAAAATTCACACTTGGCAAGATTTTTCAAATGGATCAGCAACGACACTAAGCCATACCAGGAAGGAAAGTTCCTCATCTAGCCAGTTCACAAAGGCCACCAAATCATCAATGTTAGAAAAGGAAGCTGCTCGAACTTCAGTTGCCAAGGACATGACAAAATCACCTTGTGCTTCCACATCAGCCTTCACCTATATTCATCGGAGAAAACATATTTAAATGTATAATGACTCAAACTTCATGGAAAAATGAGAATAAAACAAACAGTATAGGGAAAATTCAATGTACAGCTAAGAGAAATGATGATCTATTCTCAATTTCACCGATCATGTTGTTCCTGGCATCAGAAGCGTTAGTTGTTGAAACTAATGATGAGGTATCCCTCTTTGCCTCCCGTTTCATCAATGATTGATAAAACTCAACAAGTTCAGGAGCCCTGTGAACTTTATCACCGCCTATTGCACCTCTTGAAATGCTTCCCGGGGGAGGAGGAGGAGGTGGTGGTGCACCCGGTGGCGGTGGAATGCCTGGAGGTGGAGGAGGAGGAGGTGGCACTCCATTGGAAGGATTTGAAATTGTGCTGACAGGAGCACCACCAGATGGTTTAGGAGGTGGCCGAGGAACCCTAGTAGGCCTTTTCTCAATGTCGGCCAGTTTCATCTTGCTAATGGTTTGATTATCAGCATTCTTATCATCCTCGGATTGATCATTTGGACCGCCCGAAACAATTGTCTTCTCCTTTAGTTGAGAAAGTTTTGGTGGCAAAGATATAGGCTTATCTCTTTCAGCCTTGGTGAAATTCAAATTTGAGTTGTCACCAAACTTCCGCACTCTTGCTTGCTCAGCCTTTTCTTTGATATGTTGTTCCCTTGCCAAGGCCAATTTATGGCGGTCTTTATATGCAGGATATTTTTCATCCAGAGACACATCAACCGATTTAGACATCAAATGGAATGAATCGGCAACAGAATTGGGAATTGTAGGTGTTTCAGGAGAATCAACTGATTCCTGATCCCTCTGCCCAAAACTAGTGATGGCTACACTATCACCGACGTTCCTTAGCATCAACGATTCTAGAGGACCCCTAGGTTTAACACTCATACTCATCCTTCTTGGAGAGTTTCCTGAAAGAGATCTGGATGGTGAAGAAAGAACACTAGAATCATCTTTAACTTTACCCCATTTCTTCAACTTTTGTATTAAACTAGTTTTCTTGCTAAGATTACTGTATTTGCTATTAGAGCTATCAACAGAGGTATTGTCGAAATCATCACTGCCTGGAGAAGACGGGTGGGAAAAGTTACTATCATGATCCGTGTCTCCTTGCCCACGTTCTGATCCAGCATATTCTAACATCAACCGCTTAGCCTTCTCCTGAGATTTTGGGCTAAGATTCTTGTTGAGATCACGAGCCGATATTTTTCCAGGAGGTGCCTGGTAGTTCCTGAGCTCGTATCTCAAGCACGCATTGACCCATCGAAGGTATACAAGCTCTTCAACTTCACTAAACCTGTTCATCTGAAGCCCTTCCACTTGCTTTAAGAGATCTTCATTTGCATGCCTAAGACTATTGACTTCCTCTCTTGCTTTGGCAACCATTTCATTCTGCAGTTCAAAGCAAAGCTTTAATACTAAATCACACTAATTATCAAAATAGAAACTACATTACACTAACAGATGCATTGCAGAATCAAAAAGGGATGGATGAGCACTATCAAGAAAATCTAGAGAGCTTACAGATTCAAATTACTTCAAATTGACAAATAATCAAATACTAAACTGTCTAAAGTTTATTTCTGTAATTCTTTCTTTTATGCACAGAGAATTTACAGTATTTTTAATCATCCTTTCTTCATTAATGTGCAAGACAAGTTTTAAGTTGGCGAGATAAATGAGGACCAAGTGATATTGAATAATTTGTAGGTCCGAATTATGCATCTGTTCAACTAGTTCTTTAGAAAAAGATGTCTACTCTATATTCTAGAACCCTGACCTCTGTCATATTGGAGAGTGAAGCAATGCCAGATTCTGCAGCATTGAGTTTTACAATCAATTCTCGCTTCTCATATTGAAGTTCCTTGTTCTTTCTCTTAAGCTCGACAACTTCTACCTCCAGCTCGTCCAGAGCTTTCAGTTTCTTTTCGATTTCAGCATCTTTTCTGACTGCTTCTACTTCTTTGGTCTGTAGGCCCAAAACTTGCTGTTTAAGCAACAACAACTGGCCTTTCGTCTGGTTAGCCTCGAGCTGTATTTGCCTTTGCAGCTCCTTTATCTTGTTCCTAGCCACCTCAAGTTCCTTCTTGGCCGAACCTCCCTGTTCTAGCTCTTCTTGAAGCTTCTTTCTCTCTGCCTGCAACGAATTAATGGTAATATTAAGCATATCGATTTCTACCGTCTTAATCTTCAACTGCCTTTGTAATTCCACAAAATCTGATTCCTGCTCCTTCAAACCATAGTACTCAAGCAATTCGCCCTCGAGTTTCACTTCCCTCTCCTCCAATTCCCTCACTAAGTTCCGCAATCGTTCTAGTTCACTCGCATTGTTTGCCATCTCAGTTTCATAAACCCGGTCTTTCTCATCCCTATGTAGTGGAAACTCAACCTCTCCAGATAGAAGATTCTCAAATTCAGGAAGAATCTCATCTTCGAAATCGTGAGCTCGATTAATTATGCTGCTGATCAACTTAACCTCCTCCTCTTCTTCCTCTTCCTCCTCCCACTGCAACACACAAATCATAAGCAAAAAGATTCCATATATACTAATTCCAGAATACAAAACTCTCAAGCTTTCAATATACTCACCTCCTTCTCATTGAGACCTTTAGTCGAACGAGTGACCTGCTCTTCTTCTCTTCCTCCATCTTGACTCTTTTTTGACCTTGCTTTACCACCTTCTGAGCCAAAAGAAGAAATAAGCTTAACACAGAAATCAAAATTGAAGAAAAAAAAATGAAACACTATTTGATATATAAGAGCACCTGATGAAGAAGCCGATGGCTTAACGTTTAGCTGCCTAACTGAGTAAGCTGCGATTGAAGCAGCAACTAGGAGTCCTAACCTGACTATCATGAAGATATATATGTAATAACAAAAGAAATGCCCTAACTACCCATTTCCCCATTTCCCCCAAACTCCATAACTGAAATTTCAAACCATCAGAAGCTTCTAGAAATGCAACCCAAACGACCCAGAATCCTAAATTAGCGCAGAAGATAGCAAAACCCAAATCAGGAAACTTCTATTGAATATTCAGAGATTTGGGGGTTTCATCTTCTTATTGGGTTTAAAGGGTCTTTCAGAGAGAAGAAGAAGAAGAAGAAAAAGCCAAAGCTGAAGCTAAGAAGAGGTATAACAGCAGCCACCAATATAACTAGTGGCCAACTTTGGGTCCAAGAAGATTGAGAAAAATTTCACAGTATGTATGGAATTATGGGGTGAGTGTTTAGTTATAGAGTATGATGAAAATGAATTATCATTTATTTATTACCCTCGCGATTTTGCTCGGAGGAATGAAAATTTACGAGAAGGATGGATTATGATGGAACAAGGACATGTTGTGCCAAGTGGCTTTGTTTCTTTCTTGCTTCTTATTCCTTATTTAAGGCCTAATCTAGTAGCAGACAGATGAGCAAGATGGAAAAGAAGAGGATGAGAAAAAAGAACAGAAATAATAAGCTAATAACAAAAATAAAATAGAAAATGGGTAAATGGGTTTTTTTTTTCTTGGCTTTCTTTTTTTTTATATGGGACAAATTTAACCAAAAGTTTCTCGCATAATAATTGAACCAATCTTCTGGAAATTTTCAGGTTTAGAGCTCAGACATGGCATACTTAGGTAGTTAGGTTGACCTTCTAAATTTTTTTTTTTTGTCTTTTATTATATTTTGAGAGTTGAGAGTAGAATTAGAAATAATAATTAAAATTATATATTTTTTCTTTTTTAAGTTGTTAGTTTAAGATATTTTTATAATTGTTACATACTTTAATTAATGAATAAAAATAATTAATTATTCCATAATTGTTTAATGTTCCATTTTGTTTTGTAGTTGGATTTTTTGGGAAGGCATGATTTGGCTTCCTAAATGTGAACAAAAACTTTTTTTGTGATACCTGTTATTGATAGAGAGGACCCACAAAGAAATAATTTGGATGAAGGGTTTAAATTTGTCTGATTAGATGGTTAAAGTTTGAAAAACAAGTGGGTCCATCTCAAATGCCAAATGGGTCATTTGTTAATAATATGTTATGAAGATGAAAAGTGAATGTAATGCAAGAATCAAGATGATGATTGAGTATAATTAGTGGAGTTAAGCCTGAATTTTTATTAGTAGAGCATATATGGATGGAAAAATCAGAAAAAGCAAAAACATTTTGGTGTATGATTTGAGTCATGAATCATGAGTCACTTCACAAGTTTCTCTTTTTGGCATTTCTCTCCCAATCTATCCTCAGCTTTTGTGTTTATTGTTTTTAAATGAGGTGCTTAATAAATTATCATTATCATTCATTATATTTTAAAGTTTGAGGTCTTGTTAACGGTTCTGCTAATAAGATTAATTTTAGTAAACTCAAATTCAAAATTTTGTTTACTTAAAAGGGCCGTTTGGGAGACAACATCATCTCATCTCATTTCATCCAAACATCATCTCAACTCAAAATTGGATGAACAGTGTAGGTTGGGTGTTTGGTGGGCATATAATCTCATCTCATCTCATTCACATCATCATCTCATTCACAACATCATCTCATTTTCTTAAAATTTACTAAATTATCCCTACTCATATACCTATATTTACCTACAGTCTAATACAAATATAAAAAAAAACAATTAGACAAAATAGTAATTTTACATACCCTCATTTATTACACTTATAATTTTCTCTCTTTTATCTATATTTTTTATCATTTTTTCTCTTTCTCACTCACACACCTTTCATTCCCTCTCTTTCTCTTTCTCTCTCTCTCACACACACACTCTCTCTCCCTCTCTCACACACACACACTCACCCACACACACTCTCTCTCTCTCTATCTCACATATAATTTATATTAATTTAATTAAACAAAATTTTTTTTTTCATTTACAATGTTGTTATTTTTTAGTCTCAATATTTCTCTATTTGTTTTGAATAAAATATACAATTGAATCTCTAAATTATTTTCTAAGTTACAATCTTCTTCTATTCTCACTATTGCATTTTTTTTCTAAAAAAAAAAGAAGGAAAAAAATTTATTTACACATTTTATATAGAACTATTGCTGATTTTTTTTTTATATAGAAACCCGAGTTATAATTTACACATTTTAAGAACTCGAGTTATAATTTACACATTTTAAGGAGTGATTTATAGGATCCATATAAAGTTAAGTATCAAATTGTACATTTCTATTAATCTCCCTTTTATGGGCATTCTAGTCCTCAAGCTATTGTTTGTTATTTTTTGGTCAATAAATTACAGAAATATAGTTCATTCTCGATTTTCTACGGACACCGCGTCACCATATACACGTATTAGGGACCAAATTGGACGTTTCCATTAATTTCCCTTTTATGGAAATTTTAGTCCCCAAGTTATTGTTTGTTATTTTTTCGTCAATGAATTACAAAAATATAGTTGATTCTCGATTTTCTACGGACACCGCGTCATCATATACACGTATTAGGGACCAAATTGGACGTCTCCATTAATTTCCCTTTTATGGGCATCTAGTCCCCAAGCTATTGTTTGCTATTTTTTGGTCAATGAATTACAGAGATATAGCTGATTCTCGATTTTATACAGACACCACGTGATCATATACACGTATTAGGGACCAAATTGTACTTTCCATTACTTTCTATTTTATGGGCATTCTAGTCTCCAAGCTAGTGTTTGTTATTTTTTGGTCAATGAATTAAAAAAAAAATAGTTGATTCTCAATTTTATACATACATCGCGTGATCATATACACGTATTAGGGACTAAACTGTACGTTTCCATTACTTTCCCTTTTATGGGCATTCTAGTCCCCAATTCAAATATATGGACCAAATCGTATTCTTAAAATAATTTTCATGTTATTTTCACTTTGGCCCATCATCTCATCCAAATGGATTGACCCAAAAATCTTCATCCAAAAATATTTCATCCTCACGCTTTCCAAGAGCATCTAATCTCAACATCATCTCATCAAACCCACCACCAAACACCTATCATCTCATCTCATCTCATTTCAATATCTCAATCTCATTTCATTATTTCTTACCATTTATACCCCTATACAAAATAAATAAATCTAACAACCTATTTCACCTAACCACAATCATTACATACTCTTTTATATAATTTCACACTATATTTAAGATCATTTTCTCTCAAATCATCCAAACACTAATTCAACTTCTTAACTCATCTCATCTCAACATCATCTCATCTCAACATCTTGAATGAGTTTAAGATGAGATTTGAGAGCTCCCAAACAAGCCCTTAGGGTAAATTAGAGTACCTATAATAAAACTCAAACTTAAGAATATTATTATATGTAAAAATTTTAGGGTAAATTACATTTTAGTACCTTGTGCTTTGGTCATATTTCACTTTGGTACCATGTGGTATTCTCCATTAACACTTTGGTATCCTTTGGAGCTATTTTGTAATTTTAACCATAACAAACTTTGCAAAAATTACATATTGACCCAACTTTTTTTTTAAAATTTTTCATTTTAGTCGTTAGATAATATGTATCCAGGGGTCTATTTATAATTTTCTAAAAAAATTTTAGGGTCAATATGTTATTTTTACAAATTTGTTATGGTTAAAATTACAAAATAACTTCAATGGATACCAAAGTGTTAATGGAAAATACCACAGGGTACCAAAGTGTCATTTTCTAAACCACAAAGTACCAAAGTGAAATATGACCAAACCACAGGGTACTAAAGTGTAATTTACCCAAAACTTT
Organism: Chamaecrista fasciculata; assembly: GCA_003254925.1. Lineage (NCBI taxonomy): Eukaryota > Viridiplantae > Streptophyta > Magnoliopsida > Fabales > Fabaceae > Chamaecrista > Chamaecrista fasciculata. The sequence continues at coordinate 34,879 of QANZ01045302.1, read as the reverse complement.
AAAACTTTGAATTTGAATATTTTTTTCTCATATATTTATTTTCTGAAATTAGTCTTTATTAGATTTTCTTTTCAATTTGATTCAGTCAATGTCATCCGATCATATAATTTTAACTGAATTAATAACATAATTGCCTAACATTATGGCAAAACACCCTTTCGTGCCCCTAACGTTTGCGGTGATTTTCAGTTATGCCCCTAACGTTTCATTTGTGTCAGTTGTGCCCCCAATGTGAAACGTTAGTTTCAATTATGCCCCCAATTTCAATCATCCACAAAAACAAACACCATTTTTGCACGATTTAAGCTCGACTTTGATCATATTTCATATGGGTTTTAATTTTCGGACATCACAAACTTGATTCCTTGGACCAATTTCAAAGATTAAGTTTAAAATAGCCCCAAATCCGAAGAAAATCGGACCCGATGAACCCCAAAAAGGACCAAAACGAAATGCAGCAAAACGAAGCATTTTTCTCAAAATTTCCATGTGCAAAATGATCCTTA
>QANZ01045302.1:23019-34089 GCA_003254925.1 Chamaecrista fasciculata | reverse complement strand
AAGCCAAATGTGCATTTAGTGCCACATAAGCATTAATATTAAAAAAAAAACATTTCATCTCTTCTTCAAATTGGTCCCTAAGTTCAATTTTTATCCCATTATTTTCAATTCCCCCTCTTTTCATCATCTTCATTCATTTTAGTCCAAAATCCTCAAAATAAAATTGTAAAGTGTCCCAAAACTCTTCCAAACATTTCAATTTAGTCCTTAAAAGTATTAAAAACCCTAAAACCCTAAACCCTAAAACCTAAACCCCAAAATCCTAAACCTTAAAATCCTAAGATTGTAAAGCGTCCCAAAACTCTTCCAAACATTCTAATTTAGTCCTTAGAAGTATTAAAAACCCTAAAACCCTAAACCCTAAACCCTAAAATCCTAAACCCTAAACCCCAAAATCCTAAACCCTAAAAGTGTCTCAAAACTCTACCAAACATTCCAATTTAGTCCTTAAAAGTATTAAAAACCCTAAAACCTAACCCCTAAAATCCTAAACCCTAAACCCTAAACCCTAAAATCTAAAACCCTAAACCCTAAATACTAAACCCCTAAAAAAACTACTCTCTTGCAATTTGGTCCCTAAATCCAACTTTCCTCTTCACATTGCCTCAAATTTATTAAATCAGAATTAAAAAAAATAACATTTTGGTCCCTAAATCTTCATCATTCATCATCTTCGTCTGCGATTCATTATCATCATTCATCATCTTCGATCTTCATCTTCCTCTTTTCATCAGCATCATCATACCCACAGATTCACAAATCACGTTCTTCCTCACAGATTCACAAATTGACAACACAGATTCACAACACAAAACACAACGATTTTAGATTTACAATGTCAGAGTGTCGAATCATATGAGATTGGTGTTTTTTTCTTTGATTCTTTGTTTCTTTTGAGTTTTGAGAGTGAAAGATGTTATCGAAGATGAAGATCTGGATTCGGTGTGATTTCGTTTCATATGAGATTGGTGTTTTTTTTTTCTTTTGATTCTTCATTTCTTTGATTCTTCATTCACAACACAGAACACAACACAGATCTGGATGAAAACCCACAGTAAACGAATCGATTTCAAGAAGAGGACGACGGAGGGACAAAACGGGGAGGAAGAGAGAGAGAGTGTGAGGCTTCGTTGTGATCGAATCGAATATGGAGGCTTCGTTGTAGTCATTTTTCTACAAACCAAAGCGCTTTCCAGTGGCACAATTTTCCGACTTCATCAAAGCACCGGAAATTTTCACAGTAGATGGCGGGAGACGGATGCAGCGTCGGCGACGTAGAATCCGGTTCTCAAAGCAGCTTCGTTGAGCTGAATGATGACGATAAGGGCGTCGGCAATGCTGAAGAAGACGAACGACTCGAAGAAGTTGAAGACGCGCCTGAGGATGAGGAAGATGGAGAAGTGTGGATTATGTTCTGAAATTCATCAATTTCAGATCTGTGAACTTGGTCGGACTGAACCAAAATCGCACACACAAAATCCTGCCCAGATCTCATCAAATCGCGCACACAAAATCGACTTCTCAAAACAGTGCCTAAATTGCACAAAATCTCCCCTGCTCGCGACCCAGATCTGAACAATGATGCAAGTGAATGATGATGATGATTGGAAGAGATAGAGTGAGGAAGAGGAAGACGGAGCCGCCGCACGCGGCGGCGAAGCTGTCGTTGACGTTGCCTGAGTTTGCAGTGGTGAGATCTGTGTGAAGAAGTAGAAGGATGATGGAGATGAAGAAGAAGAGAAGTAGAAGGATGATGGAGATCTGTGTGACGTTGCCTGAGTTGTGCTTGTTTTAATGTTTGGGATTATAGTGATTACTTGGGTTTATTTTTGATTTAGTCCCTGAATCTTTTTAGGGTTTAGGGGTGAAGATGAAATGAATTGATGAAGATGATGAATATGAAGATGAAGATGAAGAAGATGATTAAAAAAAATTAGGGGGTTTAGGGATTAAAATAAAATTAGAGATTTATGTTAAATTGGGAAGATGAAGATTAAGATAAAAAAAAAATTTAAGTTTTAGGGGTTTAGAGTTTACAATATTTTTAAGGACTAAATTGGAATGTTTGGAAGAGTTTTGGGACACTTAACAATTTTATTTTGAGGATTTGGGACTAAAATGAATGAAGATGATAAAAAAGAGGGGGAATTGAAAATAGTGGGATAAGAATGGGTGAGTAAAAATTAAATTTATTTTTTTTTCTTAAAAAATTATGACTCAGGGACTAATTTGATTTTTGAAGGGACCAATGCTTATGTGGCGCTTATGTGGCAGGAAATACACAGTTGGTTTTTTTTTTGATTTTCAGTTTTCCAACTTCTGACGTGGCACTTAACGTGCCACGTCAGCAGTTAACGGCCACGTCAGCTGGTGGGTTAACGAACATTTAACAGAAGGACCAATTTGACTAACGTTTGTAAAATTCGAGGACCTATTTGTCAATTTCCTTAATTCAGGGACCAATCTGTCAGCGACCCAATAATCCAGGGACCAATTTGGGAGTTTACTCATATAAAATTACTTATTAACGATATCATATCACAAAATAATTATAACAGAAAGTTTTGAAAGAGCAACATAAAAAACACTAATATGTGAAGGAGGAAAAAAAATAAAAAATAACTAATTTATTGTTTTGTTCCAAAAAAAATATTTCAAGCAAAAATAATATTTATTTTAAAAGAAAAACGTGTTAAGATGTTATCTCTCACACAAAGGAAAAAGTGAACAGGACCATAAACCAAACGACATGTGGACAGATGAAAGTCCAAATCAAACGACACAGCTATTTTGTTAGTGACTTATTGCTAAGTGGCTAAGTGCTAACCTCTCAATATATCAAATAAAATTACACCTCAACCAAACATTTAATGGATAACTCATCTTTTTTTGCCCCAAATAACTCAACTTCTTGTCTTTTCATTTGAGATTAGATAATTGCTCACCCCATAACAAAAAAGCTTTAGATAATTGTCTTAAAATTTACCTATGATTAATTATCCTTTTATAACCATATCCGTTTGATATATACATATATAAAAACGTCATATTCAAGGATATTAATATCATGGGCTCTACTGAAACCAGTAGTTGCCAAAATATCATCCAAAAACTCAATGGCTCTGGAACACTCATGCCAACCAAACTTCCTAACATTCTTCATACACAACATGGGGAAAAAATTACAGGTTAAAGAGTCATTTTGGTCCTAAAAGTATGTTCTAATATTCATTTTGGTCCTTTATGTTTCAAAAATTCAAATTGGTCCTGAATGTTAGTAAAACGTTTCATTTTAGTACCAGACTATTGAACATAGTTAGATTTCTCTTGTTTCAAGTTTAAATATGACGAGTTTAGTGCTAAGTATTGTTCTCAAAGAGTACCTTTTAAATCCAGTTGAGATCATCAACAAATAAAGTCAAATCGATCCTAAATGTAGATTGTTCGCTTCACGGTCAAACAAGCAATTTTGATTATATCTCTCGTTTTAAAATTCAAATGTTATGAATTCAAAGTTACAAATTACTCTTGACAAGTCCTTCGAACTTGAAATGAGAGACGAGAGAAATATGACCAAATTCACTAATTTGATACCAAAATGAAACATTTTACCAACACTTAGGACTAATTTGAACATTTTGAAACATAAAGGACCAAAATGAACATTAAGACATTCATTTAGGACCAAAATGACATAACTATTATCCTATATTTTGACAGTAAATCATAAAATAGCGTAACTTATATAAGATTCTAAGGTTTTGGAAGACAAAATCGCTATGTTCACCAGGATTTTATCATTTCAAATTTTCAATGTTCAAAACAATACATACAATCTTATAGTCGATTCAATTATACCTTTTCCAAACATGCATACACGCTAGTAGAGGCCTTTTGTGTCTATCTTTATCCCAACATAACAAAGTATAATAACAACATAGTTATAAAATAAACAGAAAATTATTAAAAGAGGAAACAAAGTTATATTATATCAGTCAGTACTTACTGAGGAGAGAACAGAGTAACTTTCAGTTTTACAAAACATTACAAATAACTATAAGAAAACCAGAGGACAGATTATGTTCAATGAGACTATCCCAATCCAACCAAGAGAGAATAGTTAACACTCAGACATAATTACTAGGCTTCAACCGACGGGATGCACCAAGAAGAAATAACATCATTTGTTGTAAACCTTGATTTGATTTTATTTGAGGGCACTTTAAATTAAAAATCTTAAATGCATCAAATGTAAAATAGAGAGGATGGGATTCATTTGATATACCTCAGTATCCTCCTACAAATAATTTCCAGCAACTGGAAATCTTTCAAGAATGTAGGATTTCTGCAGAAGAACAATTTAGAAATTCTAGAAGATTACCCAATGTTAATTAGATTTCCCCCCATCATACCTACTAAGTTATATTACAACGGAACGTTTATTTATATTGCTAAATTCTGGAAAAGTACAGCCCAGAATGGAGAGAAAAGCATACAAGATGGCTTGCCATGCTAAACATAAAAGGATGGCCATAGCCAAAATCCTCCCACAATTGCATATGCTTAAAGCTTACAGAAAGCGCCAGTGCACAATCAAAGGTCCAGAGATTCCACGTGAAGATTTGAGCTAAAGAATTTTTCAACAAACAAGAATAAAAAAAATATACACTCACAGGACTTGCCTATTCAAGCTTCATTGTCCCATTTCCATCTTCGCCCTACCTGTTCAAGAACCCCTGCCCGAGCTTGGCTTCTTCTTGCCTCGTCCTCCACCCAAGATCTGCAATGATTGATCCATTCATCAGGCTATCACACTCAACTCAACAATTAAAAGAAAAATTAAAATTTAATTTGAGTGAGAACGAGGCTACGATACCGATAGACAAAGGGTATCAGTGCAAATGCTTGACAGCAACAACCTATAGGTCTAATTGTGCACATCTCCATAGCTTCAGTTATATAAAATTATTTACAATTTTTTTTGTTAAAAGAGGATACAATAGCCAGAGCGATTGTCCACCTTTTAACCAATAAAATCTTGCCATGCCCTTATTTGTGGATGGGTATCATAGCTTTACCCATGTTCTATATGTAAAATAAAACAGGTTTCCTATTAGCCTCAATGTTTCGGAGTGATGCAAAATAAAAAGCTTGTTGCTTTGCATAGCTTGTTGTTTCGCATCATTCCCTCTCACTTCAAAAGGATTTGACCTCAAATCATTGAAATTTGATCTTTGCTTTTTATTTCGCATCACAGAGTAACAAGAAATTCAATCTAACATATCTATTCTAGCCTGTATTAGACCTAAAGCACATACTGTATATGAATAGGACTGAACTGAGTGCTAGAATAAAAAATTGCTTTCATTTTAATATGTAACAAATAGACAAACAAAACCAACCATAAAATGCCAATGCTAGTGAAGACAACAAAACGAACCATAAGTGGCAAGTCTAAAACACCAATCCCAACCAAATACAGGAGCCAAACCAACCCCGCTTGGACACCTCTACTAGACACTAAAATTGAGTATGATCAAACATAAAATACGGGTATACACACTAAACACATTATAAGAGGGGCAGGAACAATAAATTACCGCATAATCTGAAGAGCTTCTTTCTCTGCTTCCAGTGTTGATTTAGTGTCAAGAATTTCTTCATGCTTGGACTCCAAATCTCTGAGCAACTGCTGTACAGTGCACTTTTCATCAATATAGGCATCCCTCTCTGACACAAGTGTTTCTGACATTTCATCAACATCTTTCTTTAAAGTGAGTAGTAGCTGCTTCTGGCAATCCATTGTTGCCTTTTCTTTAAGATACTCAGCATATATCTTATCTGAATTAGCCTTCTCTTGTTCTAAATTGTTTAGTGCATCAACATAATGCCTCTCTACATCAGAGCCACGACTTTTTTCTTCATTAAGCTTCTCATCCCAAAACTTCTGTATGTCTCCTCTCCTAAGCAATTCAGACCTAATCTCTTCTGCCTCAGCTTGCCTGGCAGAATTCTCAGCTTCTATTCTTGACAATTCAGTAGAAATTGCTTCCTTCATACTGCCACTTGTGAGAGCCACCGCTGCCTGTGCTTTTGTTGAAGGTTTGTTTGGCTGAAACCTCTTGCTGTGTCCTGGAACAGTAGATTCAAAGTAGTTTACTCATCGATTAATTGTGGCATTCTTATAGGCTATACACAATAATTCTCAAAGGAGATAAGAATTTGACAGGCATTACTATTCATTCATTCATTTGGCCTACTTGTAAACTTCAATGGAATTAACGTACATGGGTATGATGCAAATTTATTCCAAATTCAATTTTTGTTTCTCTCATTTGTTCTAGTTCAAGATTTGAGAAATTTGGCATCAACAACTCATACTGCATTACTTATTGTTACAAAACCAGGCAAAAACAATAACAGCCTAAACTGGAGATTCACTATGACTTTTGGTGAAATTAACCATTTCTGCTTGTCTAAAACAAGTCTCAATTATCAAATTCTAAAAGACAGAAAAGATATAGTCACATAAGAGAAAAAAGACCAAGGAGATACCAAAAACTTTTCGCAGTAAGCTCCTATCCCCTGCCAACATGTCCACATAAAGTGCTGGGGACACATGAGAACTGATCTCCTTCACATCCATAAAGCTCACCTTTTTACTTGATATCTGGACTGTAAACAAGTCAGGTTTTAAGAACTGACGTGCATATGAAGTTTCACATTCTGTATATTCAAAACAATTTTTGATGATGTCTTACCTGGTCAAGTACTTCAGGGAAGACTTCATACTCAAATTGAGCTCTCCAGTCTATTAAATCTTGTCGGGAGATGAATCTGCAAATGTAACTGGTTCGGTGAAAGGGAAAATGGAAAAAAGAAAACAACGGACGAAGACAATTACCTTTCAGGAAAAAAATTTACGTTTTCTTGGCCTTCAGATCCACCATAATTAGACAAACTCTGGGGATATAATTTGCTGGGGATTGCACCAGCTTCTGCTAAGGCTTTAATCACAAGTAGAGAAAACAAAATAAAATAAAATTCAGCCCATGCAAAAGAGGAATTTCTCTAGGAGTCATATTGATAATCTTTTACCTTGAATGGATGCAAAATCTGGATCTTCAACTCTGATATCATCAAAAGCAGTAACTACTGATCCTGAGAGTGAAACTATTGGTGCAATCCTGCGTTTCGGGTTCCTGAAAGACAAAGAAGAAAAAAACTATTTATTTAGCTATTTTAAAAGGAAAGATACATGATTTACTTTAAACCATCCCCAACTGCAAAGACAAGTAAGTGTATGTAATTATTATTACAACGCTTTTAAAAACAAAACATGTGTATTATAACTATTAGGTCAGGACTAACCTTTCTAGAAAGGAATTCAATTTAACTAGCCATCTTGCAAATTCTCTTCTGGTACACAATTCATTGGCTTCCACATCATCTTCAAATATCTATTAAAAAAAGAACAAAAACCAGAATACTTGCCCTCAGAACTTTAACCAACGGTCCAAACAATATCATAATATCATATAGTACAATAGGTTCATGTAGGAAGTATGAAATATGAATAGAAAAATAGAAATGCAAGGAGACACAAATTACAAGCTCACAATCCAAGTAAGCAGCAAAAACTTAAGGAAAACAACATAGGAAGTGTTCTTAAGGCAAGGTAAATCAAAGTCTTATACTTATAACTACAAACACATATTTTCAAAGGAGACTATCTATTAAAACTTGCTTCTCTGGCTCTTTCCCTCAGACTGCTTGCTCTTATAGTTTTACTCAACAATAGAAGTATACATTCGCAAAATTCTTAAGCAGCAGCAAGTACTGAACACATGAAAATAAAATCATAACAAACTGACTGAAGTAGTACTTTCATTTGTCAAATTACTAGTCCATTTAACCCAGTAAAAAAAAATGGAAGAGCTAAGCTTCAGATGCGTATTACAATTGTAAGAGAACATAATATAATAATGTTTTAATACACACACAAAAACACTTACTTTTTACCCCTTTCTATCTCTAAAATTTTTGAGACAGAAATGAAACAATCACTCAGAGTCTTCATACTTTCTTATTTTACAGCTGGTTAAATTAAAAACAACAGAAAACATCTTGCAGTAGTATGCAACAATAACACAATGTAGGGGGAAGTGAAACTACTGTCTCCGTAAATCATAAAAATAATGCTTTTGGATGTAAACCTTCAGCAACTTCAAGACTGATAATGCTTCTTCTTGGGTAGAATCCACAGACACTGGGATTATAACACGCTCGAGCTTGTCTGCAGCTGCTGACAAAATGAGAAAGGGGGAAGAGAAAAGATGGTATTAAAAAAACAAAAAAACAAAAAACAAGACTCGCTTAAGAACAAAGTATCGTAGCACAAGAAAATTTCCAGAAGTAACTAAGATAATGAATTAGTCACACACAAAATTAATGAACAATGTGAAATGTAAAATGCAAGGGATCTCCTGCAGATACCACTTACAAGTTGTAACAGTTTCCATGACAGGCACAGGTACAGTTTCCTGGGTCACCTCGAACATCGAACTGTCTTCATTAGGTGTCTCAACCTCTGCATTTTTGTCTAGATCTCTTTGAATTCTGATAGGGCTTAAAATTCCATGCAAAACTTGCAATGGTCCACCAAACTGAAACTTAAAACCTGCATTACCACCAGCTTGATGAGTACCTAAACAACCTAAAAATCCCCTTAAATCCCTAGAGCTAACCTTTCTTCGAGAGTGAGAAGCTTGCAATGGCAGCCGCCAGAACAACAATAAGTGAAGTACCAATGCCAACTATCACATACGAATGAAATGCTGCAAAAAACATTGAAGTTATACACACTTTGATCAAAATCTGCACTTCAATAAATTGAATTTTCTTTTTGACAAGAAAGCCTAACACGTACCTTTTTTCCTTTTCGGCGGGGCAGGATACTCAACGAAAGCCCAACCACCGAAATCGTCGCTTGAATTCTGATTCGGAGAAGCCCACGAGAGTCCGAAATTCTTCTCGGCGATTGAAGCGGAGATATGGCGTCTGGAAATTGTGGGTCGGAGGTAGTAGAGAAATGGTCTGGGAGGGTTGAAAATGGGGATGAAGCTACGTTGTAAAAGAGAGGGTGTCTTAGTGGGAAGGAAGAGGAAGGAAGGAGATGAAGTAGCAGAGCACATTTTCTTCAGAGAAGGATACAAAAATCACAAATTAGGGTTAGGGTTTTGGCGGAAGGGAAGAAGGAAGATGCGATCAAAGAGGTGACATGGGCGGATTCTGAAACTTTGGTGTTGCAGAGAGTAACTTTGGAATGACTGATGGAAGAAAATCGGAAAAATGGAATCTACGCTATTTTGTTGTGATTTTCTTACTAGCAAAACCGCAAAAAGAATATTTTGTTTTTTAAATTTGGCAAAAGTACTAATTTCGTCCCCAAACTTTATACCAACTGTCAATTTCGTCCCCAAAGCCCAAACTTTACACTAACTGTCAATTTCATCCCCAATCTTTTTTTGCTGTCAATTTCATCCCCAAACTTTACATCAACTGTCAATTTTGTCGTCGATCTTTCACATTTTTGTCAATTTTATCCTTTGACTAACTTCTTTTAATAAATTAACGACAAACTACATCCTGTCTTTTAATCTAAGTTAGGATTTGAGTTTCTTTTTCTATCAATTTTACATTATATATCGTTAGCTACATAAATTTTGTCGTCAATATTTGGCTAAAGTAAGAGCAAAGGATAAAATTGACAAAAATGTGAAAGATTAGGGACGAAATTGACGGCAAAAAAATATTGGAGACGAAATTGACAACATGTGTAAAGTTTGAGGATGAAATTGACAACAAAGAAATATTGGGGACGAAATTGACAGCATGTGTAAAGTTTGGGGACGAAATGAATACTATTGCCTTTAAATTTTATATTAAATTTTAACTGGTTGAAACCTCAATTTGGTCCTAAATGTATAGAGTAGATTTCATACTGACCCTTTGTTTTATTCGTTTGGATCCTGTATATTTTTATAATTTATCAATTTGATCTTAAATTTATTTTTGTTATGAGATTTGATCTCATTTTTTAATAGTTTCTGTGGACAAAAAGAATCTTCAAAAGTTAACACATATTTTTGAATTTATCAAGTTCGAATTTGAAATGATAAAAATATGATCAATTTTGTTTGTTTGACTGAGAAATGCACTTTTATGACCCAATTTTATCATATTTTGTTGACGGTGTCAATTGGATAGAAAAAGTACTTATCAAAAGCAACATGTAACTCTAGATTCATCTCATCGCATTTAAACTTAAAATGGAAGAGATATCATTAGTATGAGACCAATTTGAGAAATTATAGAAACATATAAGACTAATTTGAAACAAATGAGAAAGTTAGGACCAATTAAAAATGTACCCCATACATTTTAGACCAATTTGAAGGTTTCACCTTTTTATTTTATCTCTAAAATTTTTATTATTAATTTTGTCTTTAAAATTATATATTTAAATTATTTTATCATTTGCTATAACTTTAGCAATGAGTTAATGATAAATTTTACCGTGAGCTTCTTTTATGGGATTTATTGGTGAGTTTTAATATGACCTTTAAAGTGGATACAAATAAAGTATATGATCAACTTGACTGGAGTTTCATTGAGAAGGTTTTGATTAAATTGAATTTTTTGGGGTGAGTAGGTTTAAGTTTGGCATTGTCTTCCTTCGATCAATTATAGGCTCCGTTTGGTAGGGAGGAGATGACTTTTACAATGTAAAAGGGCACGGTTTTCAAGATTTTCATGTGTTTGGTATGGTAATTTGAGCTATGTAAAGTGGATTACAATGTAAAGGGCTTTACATTACATAGGCCATTTTTCTTTACTTCACATTTCTGATGTAATCCAAGTCTACCTAGGGAATTATGGTAGAATTCCTAATTTGCCCCTCTCACTCCCATCTCATCTCCTCCCCAAATGGTGAACGGCGGCGGCGGCGGCGGTGCACGGCGGCGCCGACCACCGTGGACGGTGGCTCCGACCACCGTTCACGGCGGC
>QANZ01045301.1:0-63576 GCA_003254925.1 Chamaecrista fasciculata | reverse complement strand
TGTGTTAAATATTTAGTGAGAGAACTTTTTTATTATAAATTATTAATTCAGGGAAAATTTAAGCAAAAGAAAATTAGCTCATATTATATTGTCAGTATATATAATTATTATTATGTATGAAATTATTATGTGAGGAGTGACTAAACTCATACAATGAACCTACACCAAAGGTAGAATTTCCTAATTAATTATTAATTATAAATTGACTGTCATATTTATAGACATTAGGTAATGTTGGTTGTTGAGTCCAGATAATTTATATCAAGGTTTGTATATTATTTTTGGAGTAATATTTACTATTTTAAAGCTTTAGTGTAAATCCGAGAACTATGTTTATCTAATTTTATTAGGAGCTTTGGTATTGGTCAAACTAATTGGAAAAATAATTTGCTACATTCTTCTTTCTCTGCTTTTATATTACATTGGATGAACTATGAAGCATGCACCAATCTCTTGAATTTGTTCTTTTTATGATTATTATTTTAATTTGATCAATTATCTTTATTTTCTTCGTAAATAAGGATGCATTAACAAACAATGGAGTATATAAATAGTCCAAAATAGGGACTAAAATAACTGATAAAAGAAAGAGACTGAACTCAAAATACAATTTATACAANTTAAATTATAATTACTTAAATAATAAAAATTATCTCTTCACATTTTTTTAATTTTTAAATACAAAGCACAATTGAGTTATTTTTATTTTTAAAACCTTGAAAATAGTTATTTTATTTTTAAAACTTTGAAAATAACTTTTTATTTTTTATTTAAAAATTATTTATAAAATTTAAGTCATCAAATCATTTTTCTTAACTTTTTGTTTCATAAAAATAATTTGTTTTGGGAACAGAACTAAACAAGCTTCAACTACAATAACGTAAATCGTGGTACTTTTTTTAATTTTATATAGGCCAAAGTCCTATTTTGGTCCCTCTGTTATGCTTATTGTTCCAAATAGGTCCCTCAGTTATTTTTCGTTCCATATTGGTCCCTCAGTTATCCAAAACTTGTCAAAGTTGGTCCCTCTAACGTTTTCCATTCATTTTTCCGTTAAAAAAATAGGAAAAATAAGCTTTCATCCCCAAAAGTTTTATTTTCTTATATTAAGGTCATTTTCTTTTTATAGTAGGATCAAACCGTAAGAAAAGAAAATAAATTAAGATTTTAAGTGAATTTACCCAAAATAAAAAATTTTCTCTCCCTCTTCAACACCACTCTCTCTCTCTCACACACACACCACTCTCTCTCTACCCCTCGGCTCTCTCTCTCTCTCTCTCTCTCTCCCCCTCGGCTCTCTCTCTCTCCGTCATGTGCGATTCCAACACCCACTCGACCAACCCTCTCGTTCGCTGTCAAAAGTGTGTTCCCGTCAAGCCGTTCTTCGTTTATTCATTCAATATTTGTTATTATATACATTTTACGTTCCATTTTCATTACATAATTTTCTCATTATTATTTCATTACATACTTATATCCCAAACACAACCTAAATTAACATTTTGACCCCGACAATTAGTCTAATTCTTGATTTATTAAAGTATTTGATTTAGTTCTCTAGTACTCGATCATTATGAGTTACATATTCACTTCATAAATATACTCTATCGGCATTGTAAAATTCAATTCTTATTAGCATAGTCTCAGCGAATAACTATAAGAACTTGAAGAACGTACAACAAGTAGGTGTAGCTTTCTTTGGAACCACTTGATTTTCTTCATAGTCGTCATCGTTTTCTTCTTCCTCCTCCTCTACATCATCATCACCACTATCGTCATCGTCATCGTCGTCCTCGTCGTCGTCTTCATTATTATTCTGAGCTTTACAAAGGGCACAGATAGACATTAATGTGGGCACAAACTTAGGGCCAGAAGCATGCCAAGGAGTTAAGGAATGGCAAGAATGGCAGAGAAGGAATCTGAAGTGTTTGGTTACCAGAAAATTAGCACTATGAACTTTTGCATCGCAATCCCAACACAGTATGGCGTTATCTGATTCACAGAACAAATTGGCACAACAATTACAAAGCTCACATTTCTTCATAGCTAAGCCTATTTAATTAATGATATCATTCATATATTGTTGTGATTGTGAGGGAAGATAGGTAGCTTAATTTGAGGATGAGAGAAGAAGGCCAATATATATATATATAAATACATGCATCATTTTAGCAGGGGATGCAAGTTGGGACTATTAAAACCAGCCTTGGTTTTGAGTTTTTGATTTCGACAAAGCTATCATAACAAGTTGAGCAGGACTTTTTTTAATTTTTTTTTCTCAAAATTTATTTGATTAAGATTTTTTTTTTAACTTATAAAAGTCAAATTTATATAAACTGCCATGTCATAGTAAGTTGGACTAAAATTTTTATTAAATTAATTGAGGCAAAAGCACTCATTTTGTTTCTAAATTTTATAGTAATTGTCATTTCGTTCATAAATTAAAGAGGAGGTTCACACTTCACAGTACAAATTAATCCCTCCAAACGGACACAGCTTTCACGATGATTTGGTAGTGGAGGTAAATCTAGCTATTATGAGTTAAACAAGTATGTTGCATTGTTGATTTCAGCACATAAATAATTCCTTTCCTTTGCTTTTTTNAATATGTATTTAGGGACCTATTTTTAATTTATGAAAATATTGAGGGTCAATATATAATTTTTGCAAAATTTATTATGGTTAAAATTAAAAAATAGCTCAAAAAATTTCAATTTCCGTTAATTTTCTAATGGAATTAAAGCTCAGGATACCAAAGTGTTAACAGAGAATACCACAAGGTACCAAAGAGTCAATTTTTAAACCACAAGGTACCAAAGTGTAATTTATCCTTTTTTTTTTCCAAATTTCTCATTCTTTTACATGTATTTTTAACCAATGCTTCAAGGACAGTGTATCAAAAATTAAAGGTGATTTACTCAAGTTGATTATCATCTGAGTGATATAGTCAAGTATCTTTTGATGTCTATCGTTTTTTTTTAAAAACTTTCTTATAAATATTATTGGATAGTTTTGACATCATCAGAGTGTCTTAACAGTGTCACTCTTGTCAATTTTCAATACCATTTCATGACAACTCTTTCGCTTTCTTACGACTAAAGTAGGGTCTTTCACCTATTTTAATTTGTGAAAAAGAATTGATATATATTGATGTCATGATGTGTGTTCATCGCATCTGGAAAGAAAAACTGCATTTGCATGACATTAAAGTTAAAGGAATTGGTATTAATGGGACGAGAAAAACCAAACTATATATGATCATATATAAGGGGAAAGCTACAAGACAAAACCGAATGCATCATCATAAATTCTTAATTCTGTGGGCTTCTTCCCAATGTGAAGCTTCTTTGCCAATTGCCAGCATGTTGATTTTGAATTATGGTGGTTTTGGTTTTAGGGTAAGTGTCCCCCAAATGGCATGGCATAGGACACTGACAATGACTTTGTATGCACATCTCTACCATAACACAAGTCCAATCTTAATTTGTGGTCCAGAATTAATGTAGATAAGGTATTTTTTTATTATTATTTTAGTCCTAAAATTATTTAGATTTTGTCGTTTTAATTTCTATTTTTTAAATATATGCTTAATTTAATTTTTTAAAAATTTATGACTCATTATAAGTTAATATCTCAATAAATATTTTATTAGCATACAACTCACTTTCTAAATAGACTAAATTTTAAAGAGTTTTACTTTTTTGAAAAAAAACTAAATCAATTATTTCAAAATCTTAAAAAACCTAAATATGTTACAAAAATAATTTATAGAATGAGTAAGAGATGGAGAAATATAAGAATAGAGACAAGATGACCTTTAAATCCTATTCAATTAGAGATTATACATAATAGAATTCAATTTGGAAGTTTTGGAGTGCGAATGAGATCCACCATAAATTATTTTATTACAAAATAATATTTATCATATGATTAAGAGGCGAAAATAATCTTTTGTAATTTTAACCATAATACATTTTGCAAAAATTATATATTGACCCCCAAAATTTTTTTAAAGTTTTCATTTTAGTCCTTAAAAAATATGTATCTAGGGACCGATTTGTAATTTTCTAAAAAAAATTTGATTTTTTTTATCCGATAGACGACGACCTTAACTAGGAAAATAAAGAACTTACCAAAACTCAAAAGTAACTGTGAATGACTCACACTTCAACGATCTAATTTGACCTCGTTTATTGACGATTCCTAGACAGAGAAAAAGCTCTTTAAAAACAATCTGTAGCTTCAAACTTGTCTGATTCAAACTTAAAATGAGAGAAATACATGATTATATTAAGTAATTTATGACTAAAAATAAAAAATATTGATACATTCAAGGACCACTTTTAAATTAAAAAAATGTTAAGATCATATAATAAAAAATTATTCATAATATCTTATATTATATGGCTCCACCACTTTCTGGTCGTCCATGTTTAAAACTATAGTCTATAAAATTAAAAATAAAAGAAAATTTACTATTTAGTCTCTCTTTCTTTACTAAGTTAACAATTTAGTCTCTTATTTATTTTACATACATATTTGCGTGCCCATTAGGGCACGCAAAGCCCCTAGTATGTTATATGTGTCCTTATATTTTATTGTTTGTTATATTAAAGTCATAAAAAATTGATTTTATATTTTGAAACTTATGAATATGTATCGTGTGAGTGTCGTACGGGTGTCGGACACGGACACGTGTCTGACACGGTGACACGCCTTTAAAA
Organism: Chamaecrista fasciculata; assembly: GCA_003254925.1. Lineage (NCBI taxonomy): Eukaryota > Viridiplantae > Streptophyta > Magnoliopsida > Fabales > Fabaceae > Chamaecrista > Chamaecrista fasciculata. The sequence goes on along the minus strand of QANZ01045301.1, from coordinate 58,852 downwards.
TGAAGTGTCAATGCTTCATAGAACTTTTAGGGGCTAAATAATATATTTTAATCTTTTAAAGATCGAGTTATCAATTTGATAATTTTTCAAAGAATAATTTATTAATTTACCTTTATTTTAATTAATGATACGCAAATTCATTACCTACTCACCATTATATTATGATATTACTCACTTTAGTCAAGTAGCAACCAAATTCATTAACTAAATATATATTCACCATTGGTGAAGTAATCCCTTACATCACTCCTTACTTGGAGAAGAAGATTTTCAAAATCCCCAATTATTTTTAATAAATAAATAAACTATCTTCGTCCATAAAAGGGATCAAACTAGGAAGAAAGCCTATGAAAAGCAACAACAAACGCTCTTTTGTGAAAACCACCATGGCTGCAACAAATGAAGAAGTGAAGATTATTGGAAGATGGGGAAGTCCTTTTTCAACAAGAGTAGAGATTGCTCTGAAATTGAAGGGAATTGAATATGAGTATCTTAATGAGAAATCATTCACTGAGAAAAGTGATTTGCTTCTAAAGCATAATCCTGTACACAAGAAGGTGCCAGTTTTGCTTCATAATGAGAAGTCTCTACCAGAATCACTTGTGATTGTAGAATATGTTGATGAGACTTGGAAATCAGGCAACTCTATCATGCCTTCTCATCCTTATCAAAGAGCCTTGGCTCGCTTTTGGTCTAAGTTCATAGATGATAAGGTAACTCAAAACTCTCTTTCTTTTTCGTAGTAAGAATTTTAGAAGAGAAAACTTACGATTTGCTTCCTAAATTTATGCTGAGTCAACTAATTAGTCCTTGAATAATTGAAATACACTATTTGGTCCCGAAATATTTCGATTATCAATTATTTGATCCCTAGTGATGATTTAGTCCCTGAATTTGAATGAATTTTATACTTTTTTTGTTCCTGAATTTGTACTAAATTAATACTATTTGGTCATTGAATTTAAACTAATTTTATATTTTTTAGTCCCTAAAATTTTACTAAATCAATACTATTTGGTCCCTAAATTTAAACTAATCATATACTTTTTGGTCTCTGAATTTGTGCTAAATTTATACTATTTGGTCCTTGATTTTGCATTGGTTTTATACTTTTTGCTCCCTGAATTTGACTTAAGGACCAAACCGTTGACAATTACAATAATTCGAGAACTGAGTTGTATATTTTGATTATTTAAAGACTAATTAGTTGACTCAATGTAAATTTAGGGACCAAATAGTAAGTTTTCTCATTTTAGAAAATCTACTATTTAGTCTTTGAATTTACACCAATCAACTATGAATTGCTCATACTAACACATGATTAGTTGTAGTGGTATCTATATTATAGATAATATCTTGAGTTTTTGGCTTTTCGCCCTACCCAAAATAGCAATTTTTTTTTTGGCCGAACCTACCCAAAATAGCATTATTGAAGGAATTTTATCGTAAATGTTCTAACTTGAACAAGAATAAATACAAGCCTAAATTATAAAATAAATGAGCAAATTGGTATTCTAGTGCCTAGATTCTATAGATGCTGTCATTTTAATCCCTTATTTTTTGAAATATGTAGTCCATGAACACTCTAACAGTATATGTATAATGCAGTCTTTAGATAGATATAATTTGTGATTAGTCATAAATTTTTGGGCCGTACCAAATTAAACATTTTAAAAATTTAATAATTAAATTAACATTGTCCACATGACTAAATTAATAGTTTACTCTTAAACAAATAAACAAGAGATGCCAAAAACAAGAGAAAAGTAAACCTCATACACTAAGGCCTAAGCTACCAAGGAATTTTGGATAACAAATTAACAAGTATTTTTCTTTTTCACAGGTTTGGGTTGCCATAGCTAAAGTAGGTTGGAATCCTGATAAGAAGGAGAGAGAGAAGGGTTTTGAAGAAGCATTGGAGGGTCTAAAAATTCTAGAAAATGAACTGAAAGACAAGTTCTTTAATGGAGATTCAATTGGGATTGTTGATATTACTGGTTTGTCCATAGCATATTGGCTCCCAATAATTCAAGAAGCTGGTGAATTTGAGTTAATTAATGGTGACAAATTTCCAAAGCTCCATAAATGGAGCCAAGAAATTGTGAATCATCCTATTGTGAAGCCACTTTTGCCTCCTAGAGATTATATCTTTCCCCTCTTCAAAAATTTCATTAAAAAAGCTACTACTTCATAATTGATATTGTAGTTTCATGAAAATAAAGACCTTATGTAACCAAAAAATAAAAGAAAATAAAGACCTTATTATGTATGCGTTTGGTGGTCTATGAAAATAAAATTTATGTTGACTATCGCTTTGTTTTTCTCCAATTCATTTTGTCTATCTTATTTTTATTTACTTTTTTTTGTCTATTTATTTTTATTTACTGAAATGTCTATTTTTGTTTGTCAAGATTATATTTTTAAAGGCAAAATGTAAGCCCAACCCACAAATCAAAACCATGGCATGTTAGAATTCTATTCTTGATCATTTCAATGGATAATCATATATTAGATTTCAAATTAGCAATGACCCAATATAAATTTTATATAAAATTTCATGTCTTTACTACAATATCTAGTAATGAAAATAGAATATATGATATCAGTTTTCTGCTCAATCAATTACATTAAAAAGAAATATAAATTTTTGTTTATATGAATGAATAAAAGAAAATGAATATAATAACAAATATTGAACTAATTATTATTTAAAGTTACTTTCATCTTTATATAGGAATGTTTACCAATAAAATAAAGTCACGTGACAGAATTGTTTTGTATGATATAAGTAAATGATTTAAATTAAACTTATGGTTAAGAAGATTTTATGGTGAATAAAATGATAAGATAAATTTTTAAAAATAAAAATATATAATATGTCAAAGGAAGAGACAAGAGAGAGTGTGTTCTTTATATTTCAAGAGTCAAATTCCTAAAAAGAATGTTCTCAATTATAATCGTAATATAATATTGGTAGAATGTTTAAATTTGTCCTAAATATAATGTATACCTATATGTTCATTTTGGTTCTAAATATATAAGAAGTTTCATATTAGCCTTAAATATTTCCATTGAGTTTCATTTTAGTCGCAAACTATACATTGAATGTGGTAATATCTTTTTCGTTTCAAGTTAAAATGTGACATGTGAGCTACATGTTTCTTTTAATAATTGCCTTTTTCTATCTAAATAGAATCGCTAACAAATCAAGTCAAATTGAGTTTTAAAAATGAGCCGCTTGTTTCATGGTAGTTAGTAATCTCTCTCTCTCTCTCTCTCTCTCTCTCTCTCTCTCTCTCTCTCATTTTAAGTCTGAATGCGATAGGTTTGAAGCTATAAGATACTCTTAAAGAATTCTATTTTTTCCCAGCTAGTACTCTTAGCAAATGAGGTTAGATTGAGCTTAAAAGTAGGCTTAAGATCAAAAAGTAAAAGATTATGAAAAAATTGTCTCAAACCCACTTTCAGATTCAATTTTATCTCTTTTGCCGACGATTTCAACTAGACAAAAAATAAAAAAACGAAGATTCATCAAGAGAAACTTGTAGCTTTAAACTCGTCGAATTCGAACTTCAAACTAGAGAGATATGATAAACTTTGTTTACTTGACTATGAAACGAGCTGCTTACTTTTCGAACTTGATTTGATCTCATTTTGTTGATGGCCTCAACTAGATAAAGAAAGTGCTCGTAAAAAATGACACATAGATTTGGATTGGTCGTAGTTGAACTTAAAACAAGAGAGATATGATTACATTTAATAGTTTGAGACCAATTTGAAAAATTATGAAAAAATGTAGGATCAATTTGAGATAAATGAAACACTTAGGACCAATTTGAAGCTTGAACCATCTAACAAATAAATATTATGTTTTTAGAGAGAGAGAGAGGAGGAGGGTTTGTGTGAGATGCAAATACTCATACTTGGTGAAGAAGAAATGGAGAGTCCACTTACTTTGAGAAGAAGACAAAGACTTGGAGAAGAAGACAAAGGGGAAACGCATGTATATGTCTTCTTGCATGAGTGTGGCTTGATAAGTATTTTATCATTAGTATTTCTATAACTTATTATCATATGCGTTGTGTTAATCATAATCAGAAAAACATATTTTAGTCCTGTCAATATATGACAAGTTATACATTAGGTTTGAAATATGCCGAATCAAACTTATGGGACGAGGTAATATCGAGATATGATATCACTTAAGGGATCTGGAAGACATATTAAAAAGTTGTTTTATAAAGGTCAAAATTTCATTGTGCTCCTTTATGTATGGGTCAAACTTCAATTTGATCCTAATTTTTTGTTTTTTTCAAAATGGTCCTTTATGTTTCTATGACATTTTTACTTTTGACCCAAAATTCACTTTCAAGAGTATGAATTTGATCTTGTTTATCGATAGACGACCTTAACTAGGGAAATAAAGAACTTGTCAAACTCAAAAGCAACTGGGAAAGACTCACACTTCAAGGGTTTGATTTGACCTTATTTGTTGACGATCCTTATTAGATAGAGATAAAACTCGTTAAAAGCAACCTGTAGTAACTTTAAACTCGTTTGACCCAAGCTTAAAATGAGAGATATATACATGATCATATTCAGTAATTTGTGACCAAAATAAAAAAGTCATTGATACATACAAGGACAGCTTTAAAATTTAAAAAAAAATGTAAGATTAAAATAAAATTTGTCACGTGCATAAAGAACTAAAAGGAAATTTTAACATTTAATAAAGTAGGTGAAATGAAGATAAGCGGACACAAATAATTTGATCTAAATGAAAAAAGAAATTAGGTTATATTTAATAACTATTTTATAAGAAATCAATATGTAAGCACTAAGCTCATCATAAACAGAAAAGTAGAATTTCTCAATTATTAATTATAAACAAACAGAAAAACATAATTTATTTATACCCATAGTCCAACTCCGAAGTCCTTATGAACTGTCTAATTAATAGTTTATTATTTTAACCACGTTGATTCATTCATTGCACATGGCAATATTGGTGATTTAATCTCTTGCATCACTCCTTCCTCGAAGAAACTTGAAGAAGATATTGAAATCCCCACTTATTAAAAGAAAAAACAAACCAACTCCGAAGTCCATATGAACATGTCTAAACAATTTATAAATTTAATTTATTATCATTGTAGTTTGTTATTTCAATTACCTCTTGATCAAAGTTCATTAATTGCAAATTACAATATTGGTGATGTAATCTCTTGCATCACTCCTTCCATTTAGAAACTTCAAGAGGATTTTGAATTCCCCACTTATTAAAAGAAAAAATAAACTATCTCCATCCTCATCACTATAAAAGTGAAAGAACTAGGCTGCAAAAAAACCATAGAAAGCAACATTAAATATTCTTTAGTGTATCACAAGAAATTAAATTAAAGGAGAAGTGTAAACAGCCATGGCTGCAAAAGAAGAAGTGAAGCTTATTGGATTATTGAGAAGCCCTTTTGTGAAAAGGGTAGAGGTTGCTCTGAAATTGAAGGGAATTGAATATGAATATCTTCGTGAGAAATCAATAATAGAGAAAAGTGATTTGCTTCTAAAGCACAATCCTGTATACAAGAAAGTGCCAGTGCTGCTTCACAATGAGAAGGCTATAGCAGAATCACTTGTCATTGTTGAATATATTGATGAGACTTGGAATTCAGGATATCCCATTTTGCCTTCTCATCCTTATCAAAGAGTCTTGGCTCGCTTTTGGTCAAAGTTTATAGATGACAAGGTAATTCAAAAATTTTCTTCTTCTTCTTCTTTTTTGACTATAGCAGTTTCAGAACAGTATCTTATTAAAGTTTGATGACTTATGTGTAAAATTTGTATGAACAAAGATTATCTATAGATTGCTAATTAAGTATATATATGATATGAGCTTGGAAATGGATTCCCAAAATATATACAGTATAATAGATTACTAAAATCTCATTTTGGTCTTTAAATTATGGAGTCAATTTCTTTTTGGTCATAAAATTATTTTTTATTCTGTTTTAGTCCTCAAACATTTATATTTATTTTGTTTTGTTCCTCGAAATGTGATTTTGTCTGTTGTTTCTAACCTAGACAAAGAAAAAGAAAAATTAAATCTTAGTCACAAATTGGAGATGAATTTGTCATTGATTCTTCTTTCAGAAAGTGCAAATTTTTCTTTTTCTTTTTCTCAAATAACTTATTATGACACATATGATAGAAGAATTGTTCATCTCAACTGTTTAAATTAGAAATAACATCAGAAACAAAAGGAAATCACATTTTGGACTAACTGTAGATCAAATGTAAAAGTTTGAGAACCAAAATGAAACTTACTCCATAGTTTGATGACCAAAATGATTATTCAACCTTTATTTTGTTGTATTGATGAAAAAAAAACTCATACTTTCAAAGGAAAGATTGGATAAATATGTTTTATGGTTTGATATTTAGAGAAAATTTGCCAAACTTGTATCCTTTCTTTTTTCTACATGTGTTGCTACTCATATCCATATATATATATATATATATATATATATATATTCCTATGCAACATAGCCTAGACAAAGTATACTAGATATTTTTATTAGGAAAAAGTGTTATTGGTATCCTCAATGTTTGGGGTCATTTTCAGTTATAACCCTAACATTTTTTTATCAATTATCAATTATACCCCCAACGTTTCACATTTGAGTCAGTTATATCTCAACATTGGGGGTATAATTGATCAAAAATATGAAACGTTGGGAGTATAATTGACTAAAAAGTGAAACTTTGAGGCTATAATTGACAAAAAAAAACGTTGGAGTATAACTGAAAATTAAATGACCCTAAACGTTTGAGATACTAACAGTACTTTTGTCTTTTTATTAAGAGAGCTTTATTTTTATTATGATATCTCTTATTTTGAACAAGGATTAACCATCGCCTAAATTACAAAGATTAAGACAAATGAGATATAACAAAAACAAAAACAAAAAGTGAAGCTCACAATACTAAAACCTTTGGGGACCATTTTTTGTTTGTTTGTTTTTCTAGGTTTTTCATGCTGTAGCTAAAGCAGCTTGGAACCCCATTGAGAAGGAGAGAGAGGAGGGTTTTGAAGAAGGGTTAGAGGCCTTGCAATTCCTGGAAGATGAACTGAAAGACAAGTTTTTTAATGGAGATTCAATTGGATTGGTTGATATTGCTGGTTTGCTTGTAGCATATTGGCTTCCAATAATTCAAGAAGCTGGTGAATTTGATTTGTTTAATGGTGAGAGATTTCCAAAACTCTACAAATGGAGCCAAGAAATTCTGAGTCATCCTATTGTGAAATCACTTTTGCCTCCTAAAGATCAACTCTTTAGTTTCTTCAAAGCTCGATGTGAGAATGGTAGAGCCTCAAAATAGATTACTCCAAAGTCGTCATCTTTTAATTGCTATCAACTATTGTAGTATTGTCTCAAAATAAAATGTGTAACTCGGAATATTGGCTATGTATGCGTCAATCAGCTCTATGAAAACGATTTTCATTTTGGTTGCTATTGGAATAAGTTTTGTAATAAACATTATTTATATAAATTATTAATTATGGATATTAAATCTAAAATTTTGTATTTTTTTTGGAATAAAATCATGGGCATCATTTACTTATCCATATAACGGTTTTAGATTAGATAAGAATAACCAAAAAAAAAATAAAGAAACATAAAAGAAAGAGATGGAGGGATGAGAAGATAAAGTCCCTAGAGAATAATCACAAATTCTATCATCCTAACACAATAAAGATAATCGAGAAGTTATTATTATTATGCAACAACCATGGTCAATATTGAATCCCGTTAACACGAGAATACTAGATTATATTTGACTTTATAATTCACCCTAACCAAGTATATGAATTATAATTCTGAATGCAACCTTCAATAGTTCAATTCAAGCAATAGCAACAATAAATATATTAGATAGATAACTCTGTTTAACGACCACAATTAAACCAATTGTGCAAAAGAGTAAACTTTATTAATCATAAAAGTAATGACCAATCGATCTAAGACAAATACAAAAACAACCTAATAACTATTGTCTGAAGAGAACGTTGAGCTCAGGCTTCATTCGAATTCTCCTCTGGGATGAAGGGAACTAATCCACAAGGACTTTAGATGAAGAAAGGGAAGAGATTTCAGCAGCAAAACGCCCAGATGAGGCTTTGAAGTGGGCTCCTTGAACTACAATCAATGGGCCTATAAGGCTCTATTTATAGGCAAAATATAAAATCAAATTCAAATCTTCAACTTGATTCTTGATAAGATTTGGTGGTTATTATTATGTGATATTGGACCTCAAACCCACTAGCAATATATAGAAAATACTACAAAATTGTACACTTTTATATATTTGTAAATCACAACACATTGACACCAAACTAGCAATATATCTGGTCATTTATATAACATTAATTAGGCTAATCAAAAGAAGACCAAATAACATTACAATATTTAGGCGGATCAATGGGTGTGGCTTGACAAGTATTTTATTAATTAGTATTGGTAAAAACACTAATTTCATCCTCAAACTTTACACCAATTGTCAATTTCGTCCCCAATTTTTTTTGTTATCAATTTCGTTCCCAATGTTTTATATTTTAGTCAATTTTGTCCTTTAACTAACTTCTTTCAATAAATAAACGACAGACTGCATCATGTTTTCAATCTGAGTTTGGATTTGAGTTTCTTTTTCAATCAATTTTACATTACTTATCATTAGCCACGTAGATTCTGTCCTAAATATTTAAATAAAATAAGAAAAAAATGATAAAATTGACCAAAATAATGAGCTAAATGACAATGTTTGACAATTTGTTGGCTATATATGAGCTATATTTTAGCCCACATAGTTTTAGTCCCACAAATTGTCGAATTATCAAGAAGGTTTATATGAGGTAAATGACAAGTTATATTAGGTTTGAAATATGCCGAATCAAACTTATGGGACAAGGTAATATCAAAATATGATATCACTTAGGGATCTAGAAGATCCAAAAAAAAAAGGTTGTTTTATAAAGGTCAAAATTTCATCGTAGTCCTTTATATATGGGCCAGATTTCACTTTGATTCTAAATTTTTGTTTGTTTCAAAATGGTCTTCTATACTTCTAGAACTTTTTACTTTTGATCCAAAATTCACTTTTGGGAGTATGAATTTGATTTCGTTTCTTGATGGATGACCTTAACTAGCTCTCTTGAAAGAACTCGTCAAAACTTAAAAGTAACTCATAGTTATAAATTCGTCATATTCGAACTTAAAATAAGAGAGATATGAACAACTTCACTCATTTAACTGTCGATTACTGAATTTAAGGGTCTAATTTGACCTCGTTCACTGACAATTCTTATTAAACAAATCAAAAACTCGTTAAAACAATTTGTAGTTTCAAACTCGTCTCATTCGAACTTAAAATGAGAGCGATTTATATGATCACATTCAATAGTTTGGAACCAAAAATTAAAAAAAAATATTGAAACATAAAGGGACCACTTTAATTTTTGTTTTAAAAAAGGGTAAATCACATAGATAGGGTCCTCCGTCCAAAATTTAAAGGAAATTTGGAATAAAATACCAATTTAAGGCCCTAACTATTAATTTTTTATGCATTTCACTCTTTGTTTCTATGAGGGAGGGGTTTTGATGCAAAAACAGAAAATTTTCAAAGACTTTGACTCTGGCTATTGAAAAAATGGTTGAATATAATTGTAAAAGAATCCATCGAATTCTGTCAAATCAAAAAAAATTTCAATAGCCAGAGTCAAAGTCCCCAAAAATTTTATGTTTCAACATCAAAGTCCCTCATAGAAACAATGACTCAAATGCATAGATAATTAGTAGTTAGAGTCTTAAAATGATATTTTAGCCCAACTGTTCGTTAAATTTTTGACTGAGGTCCTTTTTTGCTAACGAAGCAAATCTCAGTTCCTAAATTATAACTTTTCAAATCACAAGGACTCGATCTCGGAATACCCCAAACCACAAGGACCTTATGTGTAATTTACCCCAAAATTTGATCACAGTAAAGAGCTGAAATTTTAACATTTTATATAAAATTAATTAGTTGAGATGAAGATAAACGGCTCAAGTAATGTTATCTAAATAAAAAAAAAGAGAAATCAGGTTATATTTAATAATTATTTTATAAGAAATCAATATGTAAGCACTAAGCTCATAAACAATAATAATGAACCTACTAGAAGAGTAGATTTTCTCAATTATTATTGATCATAAACAAACAGACGTACATTAATATTTATACCCATAGTCCATATGAACTGTCTAAACAATTTATCAATAGTTTATTAATTCAAGCACATGGGTTCGATCATTTAGTGCACATGGCAATATTGGTGATGCAAACTCTTGCATCAAGCACACCTTCATCGAAGAAACTTGAAGAAGATTTTGAAATCCCACTTATTAATATAAAAACTAAACTATCTCATCCTTATCCTTATTACTACAAAAGGGAAAATACTGTAGGCTGCAAAAAGCCATAGAAAGTAACATTAAATATTCTATTGTGAATCACAAGGAAGGAGAAGTGTGAATCACTATGGCTGCAAAAGAAGAAGTGAAGCTTATTGGATTATTGAGAAGCCCTTTTGTGACAAGAGTAGAGGTTGCTTTGAAATTAAAGGGAATTGAATATGAATATCTTCTTGAGAAATCGACAACAGAGAAAAGTGATTTGCTTCTAAAGCACAATCCTGTATATAAGAAAGTGCCAGTGTTGCTTCACAATGAGAAGGCTCTAGCAGAATCACTTGTCATTGTTGAATATATTGATGAGACTTGGATTTCAGGATATCCCATTTTGCCTTCTCATCCTTATCAAAGATCCTTGGCTCGCTTTTGGTCAAAGTTTATAGATGACAAGGTAATTCAAACACTCTCTTCTTCTGTTTTTTTTTTTTTGGACTATAGTAGTTTTAGAATATTATATATCTTAAAGTTTTATGTGTAAAATTTGCATGAATAAAGTATCTATGGATTGCTAAGTATATATAAGAAATGGATTACTGAAATATAGTACAATGGATTACAGAAACTTCATTTTGGTCCTTAAATTATGGAGTTAATTACTTTTTTATCCTAAAATTATTTTTTGTTCCGCTTTAGTCCTCAAAACATTCTTATTGTTCTGTTTTATTCCTCAAAATGTGAGTTTGTCTGGTTTCTGCTGTTGTTTCTAACCTAGACAGACATTTCTCTCTGTGTCATAACAAGTAAGTTGACAAATCAGTCTTAGTCACAAATTGAAAATAAATTTGTGATTGATTTTTCTTTCAGAAAGTGAAATTTTTTCTTTTTCTTTCTTGTCAAATAATTTATTATGACACATATGAGAGAAAAATTATTCATCTCAACTGTTTAGGTTAGAAACTTACCCCATATTTTGAGGACCAAAATGATTATTCAACCTCGATTTTGTTGTATTGATGAAAGAAAAACACATACTTTCAAGAGAGATTAGATAAATATATGTTTTATGTTTTGATATTTAGACAAAATTTGCCAAACTTGTATCCTATATTTTTTTTCTACATGTGTTGCTACTCATATCCATATATTTTTATTATAATATCTCTTATCTTGAACAAGGATTAACCATCGCCAAAATTACAAAGAAGACTAATGAGACTATATCCCGTGATTATAACAAAAACAAAAAGAGAAAGTGAAGCTCACGACTAAAGAAATTTCGGGGGATCACCATTTTTTTTTTTGTTTGTTTTTATAGGTTTTACATGCTGTAACTAAAGCAGCTTGGAACCCCATTGAGAAGGAGAGAGAGAAGGGTATTGAAGAAGGGTTAGAGGCCTTGCAAATTTTTGGAGGATGAACTGAAAGACAAGTTTTTTAATGGAGATTCAATTGGATTGGTTGATCTTGCTGGTTTGCTTGTAGCATATTGGTTTCCAATAATTCAAGAAGCTGGTGGATTTGATTTGTTTAATGGTGAGAGATTTCCAAAACTCCACAAATGGAGCCAAGAAATTTTGAGTCATCCTATTGTGAAATCAGTTTTGCCTCCTAAAGATCAACTCTTTAGTTTCTTCAAAGCTCGTTGTGAGAATGCTAGAACCCCAAAATAGACTATTCTGAAGTTGTCATCTTTTCAATTGTTATAATAAGCTATGCAGTATTGTCTCTAAATAAAATATTGGCCAAAGTCCTATTTTGGTCCCCCAGTTATGCTCCTTGTTCCAAATAGGTCCCTCAATTATTTTTTGTTCCATATTGGTCCTCCAGTTATGCAAAACTTGAAAAAGTTGGTCCCTCTAACGTTTTCCATCCATTTTTCCGTTAAAAAAAGAGGAAAAATAAACTTTCATCCCCAAAAATTTTATTTTCTTATATTAAGGTCAGTTTCTTTTTATAATAGGATCAAAACATAAGAAAATGAAGTAAATTAAGATTTTAAGTGAATTTACCCAAAAACACAAAATAAATTTCTCACTCTAAACCCTAAAGCCGCCTTCCTAATCATCTCCTCCCTTTTGGCCCACCCCGACGGAGTCGTCGTCGTCGCCGGCGGCGGCAGCCTCGATCTCCCGCCGCGAACACCATCTCCGCCACGCCCTACGCCTTCGGTGGCGGGGCCTACCTTCGCCGCCGACGACGACAAAGGCTCCTCCCTCGCGGCCCGATTGAATACCACCACCGACGAGGGGGGTTTCGCCGGCGGCACAGTCTCCGTCGTCTTCTGTTGCTCCGATGGAGATCTAACGGAAGAGTGTAGAGTGAATTTGTCGATGGCGACAATAGCTTTGGAGTATTCTGTTCGCCGCTCCGGCGAGTTCTCCGGCGATTGATAGGGAGTTGTTTCAGGTGGGTCACCCAAATCGGATCCCGGCGAGTGAACGCGAAGTGGGGAATGAGGCATTTCTGCGTTAGTGGAGGATTTGGAGGTTTTCGAGGATTGCTTTTTCATGATTGAATTGAATCGAAGCACAAATTGTGAAACTTGAAACTACCTCTCCGTTAAATCCCGTAAAGGTTGTGGATTTTAAAAGGGGGTAGGAAATTGGGGCTCAAGGAAGAGAAAAATAGTTAACAAGAGAAAAAGAGTGTTTGGGTGGAGAGAGAGAGATTTATTTTGTGTTTTTGGGTAAATTCACTTAAAATCTTAATTTACTTTATTTTCTTATGTTTTGATCTTATTATAAAAAGAAAAAGACTTTAATATAAGAAAATAAAACTTTTGGGGATGAAAGTTTATTTTTCCTCTTTTTTTAACGAAAAAATGGATAGAAAACGTCAGAGGGACCAACTTTTTCATGTTTTGCATAACTGGGGGACCAATATAAAAAAAAAATAACTGGGGGACCTATTTGGAACAAGGAACATAACTGGGGGACCAAAATAGAACTTTGGCCTAAAATATTTATCTTGGAATATTGATTATGTATGCGTCATTCAGTCCATGGAAACGATTTTCATTTTGATTGTTATTAGAATAAGTTTTGTAATAAACATTATTTATATGAATTATTAATTATATTAAGGATATTAAATCTAAAATTTTGTATTTTTTAGGATAAAATCATGGGTAGCAATATCATTTACTTATCCGTATAAAAGTTTAGGTGAAAATTAATTTCATTCTAACCAAAAATAAATAATGAAATATTATTAAATTAATAATTCAATCATAAAATATTGAAATATACAATTTAGTCGTTAGAGAAGAATCAAATTGTATACTTGTTAGTTTTTAAAACAACTAAATAGTATATCAATTTTGAATGATTGGTCGTTGAGGCATCCATAGATGTTTGAGTTTTTAGCTTTACTGAAAATATCGTTATTAAGAGAATTTTATTGGACACTCTAACTTGAACAAGAATTAATATATTAGCTTAAATTATAAAACAAATAAGTAAATTGGCATTCTAATATTGAGATTAGATGGATGTTGTCATTTTAGTTCTCAATTTCTTGAAATGTGTAGTTTAATTAGTCCTAAAAAATTAATAATTTGTTAACTATAAGTTAGTCTCTTCATGAACACCTTAACAATGTACAATTCAGTTTTCATAAGAACTATAAATTGTAATTAATTATGAATTAATATATAAAAAATTGTTCTCAAACTCACTTTTGAACCCAATTTAACCTATTTGTTAACGTTCCATATGGGCAGAAAAAAGACTCATGAAAAGAAACCTACAACTTTGAACTCATCAAATTTAGGGTTGAAATGAAAGAGATATGACTAACTTAACTTGTTTGACCCTGTAACGAGCAACCCACTTGTGATACCCTATTTGATCTCATTTTGATGATAGTCCTGAATGGAAAGAGAAAGTAAATTTTAAAACTTAAAAGTTAAAAGCAATATGTAACTCTGAATTTGTCATATTTAAACTTGAAACAAAAGAGATATATCCACATTTAGTAGTTTGAGACCAATTTGAGATAAATGAAATATTTAGGACTAATTTGAAATTTACCCTATATATTTGAGATCAATTTGAGGTTTTGACCATTTACGAAATAAATATGAGTAAACTAACAATTTGGTCCCTACAAGATCACTGAGCTGACAACTCGGTCTTTGAAAAATTAAAATACACCTTTAGTCCCTAAAAGATCAAAATGATATACGTTTTAGTCCCTGAAAAATTAAATGATATACTATTAAGTTCATAAAAAGGACTCATTAGTATATCGTTTTGATCTTCCAAGATTAAACTGTACATTTTAATTTTTTAAGGATTAAGTTGTCAGCTCAACAATTTTTCAAAGACTAAATTGTTAGTTTACTCTTATATTTTTAGACTTATAGTTGATTTTATTAATTAGTATCTCTATAACTTATTATCATATACGTTGTGCTAATCAGTCAAACATATTTAATATTATATTTTAGTCCCATGTTGTCGACATAACAACGAGATTTGGCAGTTTGTTGGGTATGAGCTAAACGACAAGTTATAATGGGTTTGAAATATGCTGAATCACACTTATGGGAAAATATAATTTGATTATGATATCACTTATGGGATCTAGAAGATATATAATATAATTTTTTATAAAGATTAAGACTTCATTATAGTCCTTTATATATATGTCAAATTTCACTTTAATCCCTCTTTTTTGGTTTCAAAGTGTCTTCTATATTTTCATGATTTTTTATTTTTTATTTCAAATTTAGTGGCTATGAATTTGATCTCGTTTATCTACAATTTTAATTAGGCAAATAAAGAACTCACCAAGATTAATTCGTAATTAAAAATTCGTTATATTTGAACTTGAAACGAAAAAAATATGACTTACTTAACTCGTTTGATTGTGAAATGAAGATTATTTTTTAGATCTAATTTGATTTTATTTGTTAATAATTCTAATTACATTGAGAAAAAAGTTGATAAAGCAACCGTAACTTTAGACTAGTCGCTTTCAAACTTCAATAACAAAGAAATGATGAATGTAATTTATGACCAAAAATAAAAAATCATTGAAACACAAAGGACTACTTTAAAATGAGAAAAGATATATATAGGATCAAAGTAAAATCTGACTCATAAAGAACTAAAATGAGGTTTTATCTTTTCATAAATTAGTTGACATGAACATAAACGGGCTCAAATAATATTATCAACAAATAAGAAAAAGAAATTAGATTATATTTAATAATTTTTTTATAAGAAATAAATACGTATGCACTAAGCTCATCATAAACAATTACTCCATAGTCCAACTCCGAAGTCCATATGAACATGTCTAAACAATTTATTAATTTATTATCCGTATAGTTTGTTATTTCAATTACCTCCTTGACCAAAGTTCATTAATTGCACATTACAATATTGATGATGTAATCTCTTGCATCACTCCTTCCAGTTAGAAACTTCAAGAGGATTTTGAATTCCCCACTTATTAAAAGAAAAAATTAATTATCTCCATCCTTATCATCACTATAAAAGTGAAAGAACTAGGCTGCAAAAAGCCACAGAAAGCAACAATAACTATTCTATTGTGAATCACAATAAAAACCACAATGGCTGCAAAAGAAGAAGTGAAACTTATTGGACTATTGATAAGCCCATTTGTTACAAGAGTGGAGGTTGCTCTGAAATTGAAGGGAATCGAATATGAATATTATTGTGAGAAATCAATAACTGAGAAAAGTGATTTGCTTCTAAAGCACAATCCTGTACACAAAAAAGTGCCAGTGCTGCTTCACAATGAGAAGTCTATAGCAGAGTCACTTTTGATTGTTGAGTATATTGATGAGACTTGGAAATCAGAATATTCAATTTTGCCTTCTCATCCTTATCAAAGAGCCTTAGCTCGTTTCTGGTCTAAGTTCATAGATGACAAGGTAACTCAAAAACTTTTTTTCTTTATCTTTTGCTTCTTCTGACTAACAATTTTGGGTACTTTTAGATATCTTGGTATATTTTCTGTGTATTATGAAAATAAGCATCTCCCATATATCTTTTGCAAACTATGACTTTATATATTAATTCTAGTTTTGTTACATTAGTATATTGATTTTAGGTTAAAATCTTATTTGGGTCCTTAAACGGAGTTAGTTTTATTTCTGTCATACAACTATTTTTTGTTTGCTTTAGTCCTCAAACTCTTACATTTGGTTTGTTTTGTTTTGGTCCCTGAAATGAGATTTCGTTTAGTTTCTAGTGTTATTTTTAACTTAGACATCTGAAATAATAGACCATTTATCTTTCATATGTGTCATAACTTATAATAAGAGTTCCAAAATTATAAAACAGAGTAACAGACAAATGAGATATATCTCATGATTATCACAAAAAACAAAAACAAAAAGTGAAGAAGCACACTAATAAGAAACTTTGGGGACAATTTTTGTTTGTTTTTATAGGTTATACGTGCTGTAGTTAAAGCAGCTTGGAACCCCATTGAGAAGGAGAGAGAGGAAGGTTTTAAAGAAGGGTTAGAGGCCTTGCAATTTCTGGAAGATGAACTGAAAGACAAGTTTTTCAATGGAGATTCAATTGGATTTCTTGATATTGCTGCCTTGTTCGTAGCATATTGGGTCCCAATAATTCAAGAAGGTGGTGGATTTGATTTTTTTAATGGTGAGAGATTTCCAAAACTCTACAAATGGAGCCAAGAAATTTTGAATCATCCTATTGTGAAACCACTTTTGCCTCCTAAAGATCATCTCTTCAGTGTCTTCAAAGCTCGTTGTGAGAATGCAAGAACCCCAAAATAGATTGTTCTAAAGTTGTCATCTTTTAAATTGTTATAAGCTATTGATTATGTGTCATTCGTTTACTCTTGAAGAGTTTAGTTACTGTGTTTGATATTGGAGAATCTGTTTAAACCAAAAAATTATCTCAATAACATCAACTTGGACTTTATAATACTGTCACAAATTGGGGAATTCTCTTATTTGACTTTGTTCCTATCAACTGAAATTTTCTTTTTAAATCAAAACAGAGCCTTTTGGCCCCAAAAACAACAGAGCCTTAATTTGAAAAGATCAAATGCCAAACAGGACAAATTAATTTGATGGTGTGAATTTCCTTTTGAGTTTTATCGATGGTCTTGCATTGAATTCGATTGCAAATGTTGGAAAAGAAAAAAAAATATCATGAAAAAATGCTCAAATATTCAAATTGATCCTGAATGTATTCCCCTAACTTCATTATGGTCCTAAATATTTCAAAATGTTCAAATTAGTCATATATGTTGCCATTTAGTTTCATTTTGGTCCCAAATTATTGAATGTAGTTATATTTCACTCATTTTATGTGCAAATATAATGAGTCTAAAGCTATGCGTTGCTTTTGATGAATACTTTATCCAGTTAAAGCTGTCAGGAAACGAGGTCAAATTGGATCTCGAAAGTGGACCGTTCGTTTTACGATCAAACAAACAAAGTTGGTCATATCTCTTTAGATTCAAGTTCAAATCCAACTAATTTAGAGTCGTGGGTTACCCTTAAAGAGTTCTTTTTTTTGGCCAAGTTTGGAACGTCGGCAAATGATATCAAATTAGGCTCGAAAGTGAATTTAAGACCAAAAAGTAAAAAGAAAATATGAAAAATTAGTCTCAAACCCACTTTTAAACCGGATTTGGTCTCATTTGTTGGCGGTTCCAACTAGACAAAAAAAATTCATTAAAAGTAACCTGTAACCGAACTCATTACATTCAAATTTAAAATGAGTGAGATATTGACGGGCGGAAGCGTGGTTGGCATTGGCGCAGTGGAAGCAGAAATGCCGGTAAAGCTACAAACCACTAAACAATTCCAAAAAAGAAAAATGGAATTCAATACTTTCATTCAATTGCCTGAGGATTCAAATAACAATGTCTAATTATTATTGCATCAATCAAATAATACAACTATACAACCTCTCACAACTCACAAAAGAGGTAAAGACATTGTTTTACAAAATTTGGATACAAGAAGCACTAACAAAATGAGCCTATAAAATATATTTAGGGGAATATTCAATCTCAACAGACCCTAAAACAATATATACAACTCACAAGCTTCCTCTAACAAATACTCAAATCTCCAAGCACAAATAAAGTTGAAACGACAAAGAAAACACACAAAAACAGAACAGCAGTTCAAGACCCAATCAAAATACCAAAATCATCTCCAATTCGAAAACGGACTGTAGGATATGAAGAACAGGATGTCAGAAACATACCGTCAAAATTTCAACTCAATCAGAGAAGATCTAATCGTTGGAGTTTTCCGAAAATGGACGTCGTTCAGGAACTCTAGATAGGACGTTCCTTAAACTTCAAAAATTCATTTCTACCAAACTAAATCTCCAATAGAAAAACTGACCATAGGATATCAATATTAGGAGGTCAAGAACATACCCTTCAAATTTCAGCTTGATTAGAGAATTCTGCACTGTTGGATTTCGCCGGAAGTTATCGCTGCCAGAGAAAAATGAGTTTTCGGATTTACTCTCTCTCTCTTCCCTGCGTTTTCTCTCTCTCTAGCTTTCTTTCTCTTTTACCACTTCACTCCCCTTTAGAAAATAAAATACTAGATGCTGAAAATAGCTTTGGATTGGACATGGCTAAATGGGCCTTTATTGAGTAAGCGAAGCCCAACAAATATAATCAATTTTACTTATTTAGCTGTGAAATATAAATATTAAAATTATAATAATATGAAATAGTTAGAATTGATCATTTATCACATATCGCAGTATAATAATTTAGATAGAGATTGATATTAATGATAAAAATATTTTTGAGAGACTAAATTAATTTTTTTGGGGATTAAATTTAAAAAATATTAATATATGAAAAGTTAAAATAAAATTTCAATATTTTAATTAAACAAAATAATTCTTTAATACCTCATTGATCCAATCTAATCGGTGTGATCTGATTTTTATAATATTACTTAACTAAAAGTGTCCACCCCAAAACACATATGTTCTATTAACTTCCAACTTCTAAGAAGTTTCATCCTAAAATCACATGGTTTAAGAAAGAGACACATTATCTACATATGTAATGCATATCATATGCGAATGAAGTTTCCGATATATGGGGAAATATGTGGAATCTTACTTATGGGTCAAACCGCTAATGAAATACCAAAATCTGATATTATTCGAGGGATTTGGAAAAAAAGTATAATTTTCTTTTTATAAATTAGTTGAGCTGAAGATAAATTGGCTCAAATAATAATTTCAATATATAAGAAATGTTTATTGTTTTACAAGAAATTAATAGGTGAGAACTATAAGCTCATATATACATTTAACCTTAACCTACACGAAAAGTAAGTTAAATAAATTTAATTTAATTTTAATATTTTCACCTATATTAATCCCATCCCAAACCCCACAATTCATATATACTCTATAGATATGTGTTAACATATGTTAGCAAATTGTCAATTTATCAAATAATATTTTTTTAGCTCACTTAATATTCACATTACTAATCTAAGTCGCGCATCTAATTATAATGAGAGAGATTCTCAATAGAGATAATTATATTTACAAAATTTCAAACTCAAAATCTTATTTAAATAATATTAAATTTTTTATTTGTTGATAGAACAAATCTATTTATTACTTAGATCAACCTGTTATTAAAATAAAGTTAAAAGACTCCCACAATTCATTAATTGAACATTATATGGATGATGTAATCTCTTGCATCACTCTTTCCTTAAACAAAAAGATTTCAAGATCTCCATTTATCATAAAAAAAATAAATAATTTACCTTCATCCATATCACTATAAAGAAAGTATGAATAAAGAAAATGAATACAACAACAAATAATTAATCTTGTGTGAATTGATTACAATTAAGGAGAAGTAAGAGTCGCCATGGCTGCAGCAAATGAAGATGTGAAGCTTATTGGAATATTGGGAAGGCCTTTTGTGACAAGTTGACCTCGCCCGTCGTAAGGCGGCCAAATAACCGAATTTATGCACTAAAGTGGCGCAATTCGGGTCGTTTCTCTTGAGGAACTTTCTTGAATGGTTTAAAGAAAAATAATGCTAAACTCTTGCTAACTAGGTAAAAGTAATGTAAATGTCTTTGAAAGTTTATCTAATTAACTAAAACAAGATTAAAACAAAGCAATAAATCTTTTTGTAGTTTTTGTTTATAAGGACTAAAATGAAACTTAAAGATAAGAGATGTGAAAATCAAATGGAGAAAGTATCCTTTGGAGGCAACTCAATCAAGCCATCATAACCAACAAAAGATAAACCGGGAGCATCTCATACTAATCATCCTAAGGTAGTCACTAACCAAGTGACTTGGATTAACACACTAATCATGAACACACCTCAACCAAGATAAAATTCATAACTAGAAATGAAATCCTCATTGCATTGATGATTTAAAGCATAAACCAAGAGTCAAACAACAAAGTAATTAACCCAATTAAAAAGCTATCACACTACAAGTCATAATTCTAATGATATACATCAACCCTAAGAATCACAACCAAGTATGAATGAAAAAATTAATTCAAACTCTCAAGTTCAGCAAAATAACCAAGGTTTACATCAAAGCTCATAATCCTAACTAAGGAGAAGGAAAACTAAGATAAAAACCCTAGAAAGCATGAGAAAACTCCCTCAAATTGTGCTCCTAGCTCAAGCTTGACTTCATTGCTCCTCCGGGTGAAGAAGCTCAGCTGCTCATGGTGCAAAGAGAAGCTTCACCAAGCCCAAAACCAGCAACCACAGCCATTGCAACCAAGAGAAACTCCAAAGTGATGAAAATGGTAAAGAAAAGAGAGAGGAAGATGGTGGAAGTTGGAGAATGTGTGCTAATATGGTAAAGAAACCCTTGGCTGCTCATTTTAGTTAAATTTCGGGTTCCAAAGAGGATGGGCCGGGTTGGAAGCAACAAAAATGGGCTTGGGCTTAAGAAAACAAATTCAGCACGCAGGTCTGCCGGATATGTCTGCCAGATAGGCATCTGGCAACAAACTGGCAAAGGCCAAATCAGCACTGCAACAAAGCCATCATGAATCCGGCTCAAATCCTCGCATCCTCGGCTCTTCTTTGAGATTTCCAAAGCTTAGGACCTGATCCAAAAACACCAAAGACTACATGATTTCTCAAGATTAAACAATTTAAAGATATAAGCACGATAAAATCACATAATCAACTAAAAATAGTCCTAATAAGTACTAAACCTCAAAGCACCATATTCTATCATAAAAGGGGTATAAAGGCGTGCAATTAGCTTATAAATGTATATAAAATACCTTAAAATAACAATGAAATGCATGATAAAATATGGTTAGATCACAAGGGTAGAGCTTGCTCTGAAATTAAAGGGAATCGAATATGAATACCTTCATGAGAAATCTTTGATAGAAAAAAGCGATTTGCTTTTAAAGCACAATCCTATACACAAGAAAGTACCAGTGCTGCTTCATAATGAAAAACCCATTGTAGAATCACTTGTGATTGTTGAATATATTGATGAGACTTGGAAATCAAGGTATCCCATCTTGCCTTCTCATCCTTATCAAAGAGCATTGTCTCGCTTTTGGTCCAAGTTCCTAGAAGAAAAGGTAACTCAAAACTTTATCTTTTTCTTCTTCTTACCACCAATTTTAGGATAGTTTTTTTTTTTGGAGAAAATTAATGTTTTGGTCTTTGAATTTATAGTAAATTACAATTCTGTTCTTAGATATCAGAAATATAGTTTTTTATTTATAATTTTTTTTACCAACATAAACTATTTAATCCACATGTATAACATTTTAAGAATTAAATAATTGATGTTATTATAAAAAGGACCAAAAGGTGTATCTTTAATATATATTGAAGGACTAATTTGTAGTTTTGAGACAATTTCATAACTAAAATTTTCATGAAATTCAAAAATAATAAAAGTGAAGAATTAAAGGTATTTTCATTCTCTGTAAACAATGTCTATTCTTTAAAAATTTTTGCTTGAGACATCATTCTTAAAGGTATTTTTGTTTTTTGTTTCATATATAGGTCTTGCTGGCCATAGTTTAAGCAACTTGGAGCCCTAATGAGAAGGAGAGAGAGAAGGGTTTTGAAGAATGGTTGGAGGCTTTCCAGATTTTGGAGAATCAATTGAAAGACAAGTTCTTTAATGGAGATTCAATTGGCTTTGTTGACATCACTGGTTTGTTCATAGCATATTGGGTCCCAATAATGCAAGAAGCTGGTGAATTTGATTTGTTTAATGGTGAGAAATTTCCAAAACTTCACAAATGGAGCCAAGAAATTATAAATCATCCTATTGTCAAATCAATTTTGCCTCCTAAAGATCATTTCTTTTCCATCCTCAAAGCTCGCTCTGAGAATGCTAAAGCTTCAAAATAGATGATCCTAGAGTTTTCAGTTATCATCTGTCAATTGATTATCAATAAGCTATTCTATTGTTATGTCAGTGTGCCTTGAGATTTTCTTCTGCAATAAAATTTCTTTTTTTGGTACATTTCTGCAATAAAATTAAACCTTACTTATATTGGCCGGGTACATTCATTTTGACTACTTGTTTTTAGCTGCTGAAATATCTTATTTTGTTTGGCAAGTTTTTAATAAGACATAAAAGTAAGCCCAACCCGTAAATCAAGATGAGGTAGTGTTTGGGCGTGTTTCTATCCCATATATGATCATTTCAATCCATAACCTTATTCGGACCAAAAACAAAGAAATCAATAACCTTATGTTAGATATCAGATTAGCAATTGAACACCAAAAGAAAAACTAGGGGGGCATCTCAACCCCCAACCCAACCAACTCAACCATAAAATTAACCATCTCAAATTTAACCCATTTAAATAATGATTCAAGATGGATTGGATCTAAAATTGATCCACTAAAGTTGAGTTGGGTTGGATCAAACCTATAGTTTACTCAACTTAACTAAAATTTATGTCAAAACTACTAATTTCATGATATTAATATAAATTTCATAAATTTTTGAAAAATTACAAAATTCCCCTAAATAATTTTCAAATTGACAAAAACATCCATGAACCATAATATTTGAGGACTAAAACAAAAATTATATAAAAAAAAATTGGGACAAGTTGTAATTTCGAAAAATATTGGAAAATGATAAAATTACAGGTTAGTCCTAAATCTGAAAAATGAATGCATTTTAATCCTACAAAACTGTGAGTTAAGTTGATGGAAGATGAACTTCACAATTTTTGCAAAAATTACAGAATGCCTCCAATTATTTTCAAAATTTACAAAAAAAAAACCCTAGATCATGATATTTGAGGACTAAAATGAAAATTTCAAAAACATTTTGGGGTCAAAATATGAAAAAGGTGGAAATTGCAAATATGTCCAAAATATATAAAAAGAATACATTTTAATCCTAAATTTGAATAATTTAAAAATTATTCTCATTAATTAGTTTACAAATTAAATAATTAATTTTTAATTTTATTAAATAATATAAATATTTTAATATGGGTTCATGGGTTGGGTTGGGTCGACCATTAATTTTATGGGTCATGACCCACCTATGACCTATTAAACAAATATAAATGAGTCAATGACCCAACCATTTAGAACTCAACCCAACCCAACCATTTGCCACCCCTATAATAAGTTATGAGTTTCGGTGGAAAGTCGAAACTTCATTTTGGTCCTCAAATTGTGAAGGTAAATTTTGTTTTGAAAAAATTGATAGACAGATTAACCATTTGCCACCTCTATACTAGATAGTTATAAATTGATAATTTACCACAAATAATTTATGTTAAAATCCAATAATTTAGATTGAGAGATTAACATTAATAATAAAATTATTTTTGAAAAACTGAATTGAGAATTTTTTATTTGAAGGATTAAATTGAAAATATATTAATATATGTGATACATATCACAAGAGTAAAGTGGTATAAAGAACAAATGACTCATAGGTGTGCTGGAAGTAATAAAGATGTGGCCAGCAAAATGTGAGGCTATCATGTTAATCACCTTGCACTAGAGGACAAAAGTTGTTAGTTAGAGGGATCAAGTCTGTTAGCATTTTCTGTTACATCTCTTTTATTATATAAGGAGCATAATGGTGTAGGAGAAGGTTAAGCAATATGATAGAAAGACCTTGGTCTTGGAGTTAGCACAGACTCGAATATGTGCCTCCTGCTGTACAATTTCCACTCTAGTACGAAATTGTTTTGCATTCCTCCATTTTAGTCCTTTCTCTGTCTCTCCATTTTTCCTTTCTTCTTCTTGAGTGTATCATTTGGTGCTTTCATTGACCTCAATGGATGACTCAATCGCTGCCATGACCAAGCGCTTCGATCGATTGGACACCTCTTTGGAGTTGATCTTGACGAAACTGGAAGCATTCATCGATCGTTTGGATGGCGTTCAAGATCCGGTCACCATTGCGGAATCGAACTCACCTGCCTCAGTTCCACTTGATTTTTCGCGATTTGACGGAACGGGACCTCTATATTGGCTTTTTAGGGCGGAACAAATTTTTGCCTCTTCCGATACACCGGAAGATCAACGCTTCGCTATTGCCGCTGCGAGTATGGAAGGATCCGCCGTGCCTTGGTTCCAGTTGATGCAGGAACATCAGGGGCTTACTTCATGGTCTGACCTCGCCAAGGCCGTCGAGTATCACTTTGGTCCATCTCGTTTCACTCGTGTTCAGGAAGTGCCGTCAACAGTCGTCATAGAGCTAATTGCCGAAGGTGCTTCAGAGAAGCTCAATGTTGTTGTTGATGATGACGCCGAGGAAGTTCTTGAAGCAGAGAGTGCACCGCCGCACGATCTCAATTTGGCCGTCGGAACCGTGGATAATGACACGGTGATGGATGTGCATAAACTCACGCATGACGAAGATTCGAAGGACGATACAGGGGATTTCGATCTGCTTCAAGAATCGATTGATATCGATTTTGAGTTTTCGGACTTGTATGTGTTGTGCGGCACCGATGCAGATGTTAACGAAATCGCTTCTGAATCTATCACGACACCTGATGCTATAACAGTTCTTGACGTTAATGTGTTGTTTCAAGGTCCAGTGGTGAAGCCTAGTGTAGAGTGCGCCTTCAAACTGAGTTCCGATGTTGATATGTTTTTGCTTCCTACTGAGTTTCGTTTGGATGGCCAGAAATTCGAGGTACTCTGTCCTCTATATTTCGATCCTTCATATGCATCTGCTGTGTCATTATATTCCAATCCAATTCTTCTGCATATTTAGCTCTTTCTGAACTTTGGACAAGAAATGAGCCGAAATCGGAGTTTTCGATTACTGCTGATACACATTTTTACTCCACCAACATGATTGATGATCTAATTCTTATATTTGATCCCGGTATTTCAAGGCAATTGATATGGCTATTGACAACTCAAGTTTCGGTTATTACGCTTGCTTATACTGATTACAAGTGTGCGAATTCCATTTCCAATTTTGAGCTTCAGATCGTTGTTGCAATAATTAGATTGCAATGCAATGTGGTTATTTTTGAGTGTTGTGCGGGGCCAAAAATTGAAGATATGTTTTATTCATCTATTAATTCATACTTGGGGAAAAGGGAGGTTGGGGCTTCTGTTGAGGCTCAAATAAATAACAAGCTACACGACAAATTCTTATGCTCACAGTCAAACTTGGAAGAACATGAAGTCGATGAGGCACTGGCTCAGTTTTATACTGTAATTAAAGGAAGGCATGAGAAAGTTCAGGTGGGGCCAACATTCATTGACAAATTTTACGTAGGGATGTGTAATGCCTTTTTTAATGTGCACTATGAAGAGGTAAAGGGAATTGCTGTGATGATAGTAGGGCTTCCACAAGTATGTTCTTCTTCAAATGCCTATTTTAATAGTCCATTCTTGATCATGCATGGCCTTATATTGGGTCCCTTGACTTGTGGAGTAAAGGTTCTTATTGTTTTTGATCTTGGGGGCTCTCTTGATAGTTTAGTATGTAATATTCCACAATGGTTGAGGGGCAAAGTACTTGCATCTTTGAAGTCAAAAAACGCAGAGTATTCTTCCCTTTTGATCCTGGAGGCAATTTTTTTTTTTTTCGTGACAAGCTAACCAAAAGAGTGCAGCTTCTTGCCACTTGCAGCTTCCACTTGTTAGAACCTATTGACTATTCTACTACAACTGCTAATTTGTTTTGGGCTGATCTTTATTTCCAATTTGTAGCAATGGTGCATTTTTTCTTGTCCTTGGTTTTCAACCTTGAGGACAAGGTTGATTTTGGTGGGGTGGGGTGGATAATGATACATATCACAAGAGTAAAGTGGTATAAAGAGCAAATGACTCATAGGTGTGCTGGAAGTAACAAAGATGTGGCCAGCAAAATGTGAGGCTATCATGTTAATCACCTTGCATTAGAGGACAAAAGTTGTTAGCTAGAGGGATCAAGTCTGTTAGCATTTTCTGTTACATCTCTTTTATTATATTAGGAGTATAATGGTGTAGGAGAAGGTTAAGCAATATGATAGAAAGACCTTGGTCTTGGAGTTAGCACAGACTCGAATATGTGCCTCCTACTGTACAATTTCCACTCTAGTACGAAATTGTTTTACATTCCTCCATTTTAGTCCTTTCTCTGTCTCTCCATTTTTCCTTTCTTCTTCTTGAGTGTATCAATATGACTGACTATACGAGGAATCAAAATAAAATTTTAATATTCCAATTAAACAAGATAATTCATTGATAGTTTACTGATGCAATTCGATTTTTAATAACTGAGTCTTACAATATTTCTTAGAAGTGTCCATCCAAAAGCACATGTTCTAAGAATTCTACGAAAAACAAGCACATGTTATAAGAAAGGGAGACTTCTTTAGAGTCTTACTGTTACTATGTAATCTATGACACAAACACTTGCATACCGTGGCTTTTACTTAATGAGCAAGCTAGGATATACGCGTTATGCTAATTAGTCTTTTTTTTGGTACATCCGAAAACAGTTAAATAGGAAGATTAGAGAACAAAACATAAAACCTATCCCTAATAAAGCAGGAATTGGGAAACCAACTA
This sequence comes from Chamaecrista fasciculata, assembly GCA_003254925.1. Taxonomy (NCBI): domain Eukaryota; kingdom Viridiplantae; phylum Streptophyta; class Magnoliopsida; order Fabales; family Fabaceae; genus Chamaecrista; species Chamaecrista fasciculata. The sequence goes on along the minus strand of QANZ01045301.1, from coordinate 31,373 downwards.
AAAAGCTCCTTGTTATGCTAATTAGTCAAACATACTTTTAGTCTCATCTTATTAATGAGGTTAGAAATATGTCGAATCATATTTATTATAGGCCAAGCCGCCAAGGAAATATCAAAATATGATATCTTTTGAGGGATTTGGAAAAATTATATATAATTTTCTTTTTACAAATGCTTGAGATGAAGATAAACTGGCTCAAATAATATTTTCAATATATAAGAAAGAACATAGATTTTATTATTTTACAAGAAATTGATAGGTGAGAACTAAGCTCATATACACATTTAACCTTAACCTACACGAAAAGTAGGTTAAATAAATTGAATTTAATTTATATTTACACCTATATTTTTTTTTATAAGATATTTACACCTATATTAATCGGATCCCAAACCCCACAATCCACCCTCCACATATATGTGTGGACATAAGTGAATAATTTGTAAATTTATTAAATAGTTTATTTTTTGGGTTGTCCATTACCTCCACTTTTGCTCTAATTAAATCGAATTCGAATCATATTATGTATTTAATTTTAGTAAAAGAGTTTTTCAACAAAAATAACTATATTCATAAAATCTCAAATTTAAAAACTTTACTTAACTAATACTAAGCTACTTACCACTGGGTTGTACTTAAAAAAAATTGCTAACGTTTATTGAATTAAAATTAAAATTCCTCCGACAATTCATTAATTGCACATTACATGGGTGAAGTAATCTCTTGCATCACTCTTTTCTTGAACAAGAAGTTTCCAAATCTCCATTTATTATAAAAAAAAATAAATAAATAAATCACCTTCATCCATATCACTATAAAAGAAAGAAGTAGGAAGAAAGCATAGGAAAGCATCAACAAATAAATAGTCTTTTGTGAATCCATTACAATTATATTAAGGAGAGTGTGAGTCGCCATGGCTACATCAAATGAAGATGTGAAGCTTATTGGAATAGTGGGAAGCCCTTTTGTGACAAGAGTAGAGATTGCTCTGAAATTGAAGGGAATTGAATATGAATACCTTCATGAGAAATCAATAACAGAAAAAAGTGATTTGCTTCTAAAGCACAATCCTATACATAAGAAAGTACCAGTATTGCTTCACAATGAGAAACCCATTGCAGAGTCACTTGTGATTGTTGAATATATCGATGAGAATTGGAAATCAGAGTATCCCATCTTGCCTTCTCATCCTTATCAAAGAGCCTTGGCTCACTTTTGGTCTAAGTTCATAGAGGAAAAGGTAATTCAAAACTCTCTTCCCTTTTCTTTTTCTTCTCCTTCTTATCAACAATTTTAGAATAAGAGTAAACTAATAATTTGGTTTCTGAAGATTATTGGGTTGACAATTTGATCTTTGAAATATCAAAATATACAATTTAGTTCCTGAAAGATTAAAGCGGTATACTCTTTAGTTCTTGAAAAATTAAAGTGATATACTTTTTAGTCCTTGAAAGATTAAAACGGTATACCATTTAGTCCAAGAAAAAAGAACTAATAAGCATATAGTTTTAATCTTTTATAGACCAAATTGTATATTTCAATCTTTTAAGGATTGAATTGTTTATTTATTCTTAGAATTATAAAACTAACTTTTTGGTTCCTAAACTATGATTTAGTACTCTTTGGATATTAGGAATATAATTTTTTGCCATTTGTTTTACTTTTACAGATATCAGTTATTTAGTCCTCACTTATAACATTTCAGGGATTATATAATCACTTAGTAAAAAATAATTAGGGACTAAAAAGTGTATTTTCAATTTCTAATGACTAAATTGTAATTTTGAGACAAATTCAATTACCAAAATGTATATTTCTTCTATTTTTTATTTATGTAAAATTCAAAAAACTATAAAAGTGGGGAGTTAATTTTACCTAAATTAAAGCAATGTGTCAAGTTTGGAGTCTTGTTTCTGGAAATTGAGACATCATAATTGAAGTAATTTTACCTACCTGTCAATTTGAATGAGGATTAATCTTTGATTAAAAAAAAATATTAGGATGACAAAAATTTTGTTTTTTGTTTTCATAGGTCGTGCTTTCCATAGCTAAAGCAGCTTTGGACCCTAATGAGAAGGAGAGAGAGAAGGGTTTTGAAGAAGGGTCAGAGGCCTTACAGATTTTGGAGAATGAATTGAAAGACAAGTTCTTCAATGGAGATTCAATTGGGTTTGTTGACATCACTGGTTTGTTCATAGCATATTGGGTCCCAATAATTCAAGAAGCTGCTGAATTTGATTTGTTTAATGGTGAGAAATTTCCAAAGCTACACAAATGGAGCCAAGAAATTATAAATCATCCTATTGTAAAACAGCTTTTGCCTCCTAAAGATCCTATCTTTACTATCATCAAAGCTCGCTCAGATAATGCTAAAGCTTCAAAATAGATTATTCCAAGGTTTTCATTTGTCATCTTTCACTGAATAAGAGTTTTCATTTGTCATCTTTCACTTTATTTATTACCATTTAGCTAGTGTAATGTTGTCAAATAAAATGTGTACCTTGATATTTTATTTTGCAATAAAAATCTCACTATGTATGTGGTTATTGGTCTATGAAACTTATCCTCATTTTGACGATCTTTCTTGTTGGGTCCCTCCATTTTTACTAGTCTTTGTAAGCTGAAACTTTGTTTTCGCAAGTTCTTAGTAAGGCTTTAAATAATCCCAACCAATAAATCAATACCAGGAAGTATTTGAGCTTGTTACTATCCCATTCATGGCCATTTCAATTAATATCCTTATACTAGATTTTTTTTAATAGAAAAGTAACTTGTATTAAATAAACATCATCCGGGAAGATTTCAAATTAGCAATTGAAACCCCCCCAAAAAAAAGAGCTATATAAAATTTTGGTCAAAATATCATTTTGGTCCTCAAATTATATGATAAATATCGTGTTGGTCCTCAAAATATTTGTTGATTCTCTTTTGATACTCAAACTTTCTCACTTAGTGTTAATCCAAAACTTAATTACCTGTGGTTTTTGTTATTATCTCTAAGTTAAACATCTAACCTTGACAATTTCACCCTTATATACGTCCTATTTAAAAAATCTGACAAACATAAAAATAAAAATCTTTCTTTTTAAAAAGAAAAATTAATCAAAAAATTATGAGTTTATTATTTCAATTAATTGTACCCAAATTCAGTTAGCTACCATTAAGAGTTCACTAAAATATATTTTTATATTATTAAAGGTAAATTAATGATTTAATTTTTAAAACACGGTTAGTTTCTTAGTTTAAAGTTTAAAAGATAAAAATTATATAATTCGATTATTGAAATTTATAATTACAATAAATTTATTCATTTTATTATATACTGATTTAATTTTAACATTAAATATAATTTTCCAACATCAATCACTAGTTTATTACCAACAAAATTTAAAAATATATCAGATTTACAATTAAATTTTAATCAATATTTTTAACAAAAAACCTCAATTAATTGTAAATACCTCTTAGAAATGAAACCCTATAATTTTAACTTTTAAAATTAAATTTGAAAAACTTATTAAGATCAAACTCTCTTGTTAATCATTTAACAACATTTTACCAGGTGACAAATGTATTAAATATATCATAGGTCAAAATTCTATTTTGGTTCCTAATATTTATCCAAATTTTTGTCTTGATCCCTAATATTTTTTTGTTCCATTTTGGTCCTTCATGTTTCTTGAAAGTTTCATCATTGATTCTTAACTATTAAATATGATCATATTTCTCTTGTTTCAAATTTGAATGCAATTAAATCAAAGCTACATCTTTAATTTGATGAGTTCTTTCTTTATCTGGAGGAGTCATTGGTAAACAAGATCAAATTTAACATAAAATCAGGCCCGAAAATGGGTTGCTTATTTGATGGATTTGGTCATATATCTCTCTTTTCAAGTCCGAATGCAATGGAATCAAACCTACAAGTTAGATGTGTTTTTTCTTTGTTTAGTTGAGAGTTGAGACTATTAATAAATAAGGTCAAATAGTACTCCAAAAATTAATATTGATGTTGATCAGCCCAAATATTGTAATGTTATTTGGTCTTCTTTTGATATTATTTTATAATGTTGTATTATATAAATGACCAGATATATTACTAGTTTGGTGCCAAGACGTTGTGATTTATAAATATATAAAAATAGGCAATTTTGTAGTATTTTTTATATAATATTTGACTTATTGATTTATACTCTAAATTAGAGATACTGCATAATTGTTCGCTAGTGATTTCATGTCCAATATCACATAATTATAACCACCAAATCTTTGAGAATCAAGTTTAAACCAATAAATCTTATCAAGAATCAAGCTGAAGATTTGAATTTGATTCCATATTTTGCCTATAAATAGAGCTCGTCAATTCTAATTCAAAGAGACCACTTCAGATCCCCATCTAGGTGTTCTACTACCAGTTTCTCTTCCCTCTCTTCATCTAAAGTCCTTATGGACTAATTCCTTCATCCTAGAGGAGAATCCGAAGGAAGCTTGAGCTCATTGTTCTTCATCGTCCAAGGAGTTTATTATTATTATGTTTTACTAATTCGCAATTAGATTACATTTGTATTTAATTGTTAATTAGTATCAGACAATAGTCTTAGGGTTGTTCTTTAATATTTTCATAAATATTATTAGTTGTACTTGTTTTGGTATCGTTTGATCCATCACATTTTATGATTGGTAAAGTTTACTCTTTTATATTACCAGTTGGTCGAGTTATCTATTCTAAGTTTCTATTGTCGCCATTGCTTAATTGGTGATTGTTATGTTTAATTATAAATTGTTTGCTCGGTTGAGGCGTTTATAATTATCATAATTAAATTTATGTCTTCGTGGTTGCGAGATAAGTATCTTCGGATATTGAATGTGGTTTGTTGCATAATGATAATAATAACTTCTTGATTATCTTTATTGGACTAGGATGGTAGAATTCGTGATTATTCTCTAGGGATTTCACTTTCTCATCTCTCCATCTTCATTCTTTTATCTTTCTTTATTATTTTCTTTATTTTCTTGTTCTCATCATAATAATTATAAAACCCACAAAACATCAAACCTGAATTCGTAATTATTTACACAATTGATTATTATTCTCATTCAAGAGGTTCCGCGAGAGATCTGACCTTGAGTTGTGCACTATATTATATCTAAATATAATATTCGGGCATAGCTTGAGTATTAATTTGACAGCACTAACGACAAGTGCTCTGTCAGATGTTTTGACTAAACTCATTTTCAGAATATTATTTGACCTTGTTTGCCATTAATGGTCTCAACTAGATAGAGAAAGAACATGTTAAGAGTAATTTGTAACTCTGATTTCATTGTATTCAAACTTGAATCGAGAGAGATATGACCAAATTCATAAAAACAAGAGGTCCATTTTCAACTACACAAAGTAAGAACTCATCAAATTCAACTTGTAGCTCTGATTTAATCGCATTCGGGTTTAAAACAAGAGAGATATGACCATATTCAATAGTTATGGACCAATGATAAAACTTTTAGGAAACATTAAAGACCAAAACATAAAAAAAAAATATTAAAGACCAAAACGAGACTTTGGATAAATATTAAGGACAATAAAAGGTTTTTGACCATATATGAGGCTTTTGACCACAACTCATTAATTGCACATTAAATTGGTGAAGTCATCTCTTGCGTCACTTCTTCAACCACCTTCGTCCATATCCATTATATAATTAAGAAAGAAGTGGAAAGAAAGCATATGAAAGCAACAACAAATAATTAATCTTTTGTGAATCCATCACAATTAAGGAGAAAGTGCGAGAGTCACCATGGCTGCTGCAAATGAAAATGTGAAGCTTATTGGAATATTGGGAAGCCCTTATGTGACAAGAGTAGAGATTGCTCTGAAATTGAAGGGAATTGAATATGAATACCTTCATGAGAAATCATTGAGAGTGAAAAGTGATTTGCTTTTAAAGCATAATCCTATACATAAGAAAGTACCAGTGTTGCTTCACAATGAGAAACCCATTGTAGAGTCACTTGTGATTGTTGAATATATTGATGAGACTTGGAAATCAAGGTATCCCATCTTGCCTTCTCATCCTTATCAAAGATCATTGGCTCACTTTTGGTCTAAGTTCATAGAAGAAAAGGTAACTCAAAATTCTCTTCCTTTTTCCTCTTCTTAATTAGTTCTTACTAACAATTTTAGAATAATAGTTCCTTTGTTAAAATGTACAACATTCTTTTAAACTTTAGTTATTGTGCATAGGACTCCTCTTTTTAAGATTTTTATTCAAGTTTTTTAAAAATATTTTATTATTCCAATAATAAGGGACCAAATAGTGCATTTCCAATACTAATTAATTAAGGAATTAAATCATAATTTTAGAATAAATTTAAGGACTAAAAAACATATTTTCTATTATTTTCTATTATGAAGATTTGGTCTTAGACATCATTATTGAAGGATTACATACCTCCCATTCAATTAAGTTGATTAATCTCCATATAAATTGTAACACGAATAAATAAATAAAAATTGAGATGACAATATTTTTGTTTTTTTTTTTTTTATTGTTTTCAAAGGTGTTGCTTCCCATATGTAAAGCAGCTTGGAGTCCTAATGAGAAAGAGAGAGAAAAGGGTTTTGAAGATGGGTTGGAAGGATTACAGATTTTGGAGAATGAATTGAAAGACAAAAAGTTCTTCGATGGAGACTCAATTGGGTTTGTTGATATCACTGCTTTGTACATAGCATTTTGGGTCCCAATAATTCAAGAAGCTGGTGAATTTGATTTGTTTAATGGTCAAAAATTTCCAAGACTTCACAAATGGAGCCAAGAAATTTTGAGTCATTATATTGTGAAACCACTTTTGCCTCCTACAGATGATCTCTTTAATTTGTACAAAGCTCGCTCTCAAAATGCTAAAGCTTCAAAATAGATGAATTCAAAGTTAATTCACTTCTCATCTTTCATTAGTTGATTATCAATAGAATATTGAAGTCAATTTTCACTTGTCATCTTTCAATTGATGATCAATACCTTGAAATTTCCTTCGCAATAAAAACCTCTGTGTGTGTGTTTGGTGGTCCACGAAAACGATTCTCTTGTTTTGGGAAATGGATCACCTAAATTATAGTAGCTAAAGTATTGCTAAAGTATCCATTACTAACCATTGGATGAGTTGACTATGAATTTATGTGTTGACTTTTAAATAAAATCAATGGTATGGATGGAATAATTTAGCTACTATAATGTAGCTGAGCTACTCCCCTTGTTTTGACTGTCTTTCTTATTGGTTAAAATATCAATTTGGTCCTCAAATTATAGCTAGGGCAAGTTTTACTTTGATCTTCAAACTTTTTTCTTATTTTGTTTTAGTCCTTAAACTTTCTCACTTGTTTCATTGTTAGTTTAGAATGTGGTTTAGTCTTATTTATGTGCTGAACATATTAGACAATTTTTTTCACATGTGTCTTATAATTGACTTGATAGGAGGAGAAGTAAATTTTTCTATTCTAGAAAAATCATAAATTTATCTTTAATTTCTTTTGAAGAAAATTTTTTTCCTTTTTTCTTTGTTAATATACTTGTATATGTATGAAAGAAAAAGTCTCTATGTCAAATATCTAACTCAAAAATAATAATAGAAAACAAACAAAATAATACTTTTTTTAAAAAATAAGAAATTAGTATGCATTGAACATATCTAAACAATTTATTAATTTAGAGAAAAATTTCATTTTAATATTTGACAAAGAGAAAAACTACTTTCTAGTCCTTGAATTGTAGAAAAATACAAATTAGTCCATGAATTTTACACTACTGTCAACCTTTTGGTTCCTGATATATACAAAAATACGAACCAGTTCTTGAATTTTACACACTTCAACTTTTTGGTTTCTGAATTGTAAGAAAATACGAATCAGTCCCTAAATTTTACACCACCATCATCATCTTTTTCGTCCCTGGATTGTAGGAAAATCATACCAACTCAAGGACCAAAAAAGTTGACGATGGTGTAAAATTCAGGGATTGATTCGTATTTTTCTACAATTCATGGACCAAAAAGTTGACAGTGGTGTAAAATTCAGGTACTGATTCATATTTCCCTACAATTCAGGAACCAAAAGATTGACGATGGCGTAAAATTCAAAGACCAATTCATATTTTCTTATAATTCAAGGACTAAATCGTTGAGTCCGTAACAATTCAGGGGCCAAAAAGTAAGTTTTCTCTTTGACAAAATAGGATATTTTTAGTTTGGTCATTGAAAAATAATTATCATTAATTTAGTCTCTCAATTATGAAAGTTTGCAATTAAATTTTATTTATAATTTCATCATTCAATTAATAGAATACTAATTGTTTGTATGAAAACGAGAATAATATTATATTAATTTAGTAATCATTTATAACGAAACATGGATATTAAGATAACACTAAAAAAGTTTTCTTTTTTGAGAGACTAATAACTACTATAATTTTTAAAAATAAAGGTCACCTTATCTGTAATAACTAAAATATAATTTTTCACATTAATTTATCAAAGAGATTATTATTTTAATTAAGTATAAACAAACTCAGATTGTCGCCTAGGGATGGCACCCCACAAGCCTTCCCCATCCCCATCCCCACCAATCATTGTCCTCTCTGTCAAGGTTATTAAAACCGGACCGGTTATTGAATCGGCCGAAGCAGCGGTTCAAGGTTCAATGGTTCAACCGGAGTTTAATCGGGGTCGGACCGTTAATAATTAAATAAATAAAAAATAATATATTTAGTTTAATATAATAAAATATATAATAAACTCTTTAAATTTAAGCTGGATTGAGTAAGAAAGTGATTAATTAGGAGGATAAAAAATCAAATTTTGAAGTAAAAACTATTAAATAACGTATTATTTTGAGTCTAAACATAATAAGAAACAAATTTCTTTAAAATAACATCATTTTAATCAAGAAAAAAAAATTAGAAAAAAACTGAACCGGTTCAACCTCAAAACCGGCCGGTTCAAGGCGGTTTTTGACCGGTTCAGGCGGTTCTTGACCGGTTCTCAGCCTGCCCGGTTTTTTGCTCAACTCGGACCGGACCACTGGCCGGTTCGCGGTTCAACCGGTCCGGCCGGTCCGGTTCGGTTTTTATAACAGAGCAGGATGGATTTTTTCCCATCCTCATTTCCCGACTCCCCACAATCTTCACAGGGATCCCCACAGTATAATTTTTTTTAATGGAAAACTAAGAATGCATTGAATTAAAATACAAAATCCAACAATAAATACAAATTGAAGGCACTCTGAAGGGGACTCCTTCCAAACAAGCAATTATTATCTAATCAGCAATAAATAAAGATAATATGGACCAGACGCTTGGTACACCTCTAATCAAAGCATCAATAGAGATAATATGTCCATTTAAAATTGATTAAAAACCTAATCCAATAAATAATTTAGTTTCAATTATAAAATTTCATTCAAACAAACTCCAATTATAAAAATACAATGCAAAGAACATAAAATTTGAGACTACCTAGCATCTCCCACACGATTAAAATAATTATCATCCACAAAGAGTCAAAGATTAACACCCTAAAACCACTATCGCTTATAAAAGAAGTTACATTATTCTAATGGATGAAAGTTGTTTGTAATTATAATAAAGCCAAAGTCTTATTTTGGTCCTCCAGTTATGCTCAGTGTTCCAAATTGGTCCCCCAGTTATTTTTCGTTCCATATTGGTCCCCCAATTATGCAAAATTTGACAAAGTTGGTCCCTCTAACAGTTTCCATCCATTTTTCCATTAAAAAAAAAAGATAAAATTGATTTGTAACTCCTAAAAGTTTAAATTTTTTTGCATTGAGGACCTTTTTCTCTATAATAGAACCAAAATGTAAGAAAAAAGAAATACATGAGATAGAGTTTTAGTTTATTTTACACAAAAATCTCTCTCTCTCTCCCTCCCTCCCTCTCTCTCTCATGCGCAGTCTGCTCGCATATTATTTTCTTAAATTAAATCTTTTAAAAGTATCAAGATGGGGTAACCCTAATTTCCAAGTCTCATCAATATTTCTATTCACCACTGCAATGTATTGTTATGACTAATGAATTATGGTCAAGAGTCGTCCTATGTTACACATATTTGTGGTCTAAGCATGTGGTTGAATGATGGTCAAAGACGAAACTTATGTTTGAATTTTCCATAGAATAGATATGTTAATAATTAATGTTTGATTGTGTCTTTTACAAAATTAACTTTTTATAGTATATAGAGGCGGCATTTAGAGATGGTAATTTTCTCAAAAAATGGGGATCTCCGTTGGTATTGCTCAGTGCAGATCCCCAGATACGGGGAAAAACTCCCACAGAGTTGGGAATGAGATTAAATTTTACCGCGAATGTAACTTGGGGATGGAGACGGGGAGTATACCCCTGCCCCACGGAGTCTCCAGCCCCGAATAATATATATGTATATTATTATAAGGTCAAAATCCTATTTTGGTCCCTCAGTTATGCTCAGTGTACCAAATTGGTCTCCCAGTTATTTTTCGTTCCATATTGCTCCCCCAGTTATACAAAATTTGACAAAGTCGGTCCCTCTAAAAGTTTCCAATTTTCCATCCATTTTTCCGTTAAAAAAAAAAGATAAAATTGATTTTTAACTCCTAAAAGTTTAAATTTTTTGTATTAAGGACCTTTTTCTCTATAACAGAACCAAAATGTAAGAAAGAAGAAATACATGGGGTTTTAGTTTATTTTGTGATAGAGAGAGACACGAGATAGAGAGATTTTTGTGTAAAATATAATTTTGGGGTCAATATGTAATTTTTGTAAAATTGTTATGGTTAAAATTACAAAATAGCTCCAAAGGGTACCAAAGTGTTGGTGGAGAATACCACAGGGTACCAAAGTGTCAAATTTCAAACTACAGGATACCAAAGTGAAATAGGGTCAAACCACAGGGGACCAAAGTGTAATTTACCCTATATCGGGTAAATTATATATATATATATATATATAAGTACCTTCGTCCATCCATATCACTATATATATAAGAAAGAAATACGAAGAAAGCATATGAAATTGAAGCAATCACAAATAAATAATCTTTTGCGAATCGATTACAAGGAGAAGTGTGTAAATCGCCATGGCTGCATCAAATAAAGATGTGAAACTTATTGGAATATTGGGAAGTCCTGTTGTGACAAGAGTAGAAGTTGCTCTGAAATTGAAGGAAATTGAATATGAATATCTTCATGAGAAATCGTTGACAGAGAAAAGTGATTTGCTTCTAAAGCACAATCCTGTACACAAGAAAGTTCCTGTGTTGCTTCATAATGAGAAACCCATTGCAGAATCACTTGTGATTGTTGAATATATTGATGAGACTTGGAAATCAGGGTACCCAATCTTGCCTTCTCATCCTTATCAAAGATCCTTGGCTCGATTTTGGTCTAAGTTCATAGATGAAAAGGTAACTCAAAACTCTCTCCCTTCTTTTTTTTTTTTTGGCTTAAGTGTACTTTGGGTCCCATAATTTTGGCAAAGTTTTCAATTTGATCCTATAACTTTTTTGTTGCAATTTTGGTTCCATAACTTTTGAAAATGTCTCACCGTTGGTTGATTTCCATCCATTATCTGCCACTAAAGATGATCTGACATACTGAGTTGGATGATGACGTGACAAATATAGGTGAAATTATAGGACGGATGGAAATCAACTTGGGACCAACTATGAGATGTTTTTAGAAGTTATGGGACCAAAATTGTAACAAAAAAAGTTATGAGACCAAATTGAGACCTTTGCCAAAGTTATGGGACCAAAATTGTAACAAAAAAAGTTATGGGACCAAATTGAAACCTTTGCCAAAGTTATGGGACCAAAAGTGCACTTTAGCCTTTTTTTTTAGAGTAAACTACAAATTCATTTCATGAAAGATTAAGGGTTAGTAATTCAATTCCTAAAATATTGAATTACTAAATAATATATTGTTATAATATTTTAGGAATCAAGAGAGTACCATTTTAATCTTTTAGGATCTAAACTTGTATTTCAATTTTCTAGAGAATGAGTTACTAACTCGGTGATCTTTCAAAAATTAAATTGTCAGTTTACTCTTTTTTTTTTCTTATTATTACTGACAACTTTAGGATAATGTTTGTTTAGATAAAACTAACTTTTTGGTTCCTAAAATTTTGGATATTAGAAATTTATTTTTGGCTCCTTGATTTCTTTACAAAAATAAGCTATTTATTCTTCACATATAAAGTTTTAATTACTAAATAATTAATATTTATATAAAAAAAGTTGGGGATTAAAAAGTGTATTTTTAATATCCAATCTGAGACAAATTTAATTACCAATAAATGTATTTCAATTCTTCAATTTTTTATATCTAAAATGTTTGCAAAATTCATAAACAATAAAGGCGGGGAAATATTTCATTCTCCATAAGCAATATGACAAATATTTTTGTTGTTTGTTTTCATAGGTCTCTCTTGCCATAGTTAAAGCAGCTTTGGACCCTAATGAGAAAGAGAGAGAGAAGGGTATTGAAGAAGGGTCAGAGGCCTTACAAATTCTGGAGAATGAATTGAAAGACAAATTTTTTTATGGAGATTCAATTGGGTTTGTTGACATTGCTGGTTTGTTCATAGCATATTGGGCCCCAATAATTCAAGAAGCTGCTGAATTTGATTTGTTTAATGGTGAGAAATTTCCAAAGCTACACAAATGGTGTCAAGAGATTATAAATCATCCTATTGTAAAACCACTTTTGCCTCCTAAAGATAGGATCTTTACCTTCTTCAAAGCTCGCTCTCAGGATGCTAAAGCTTCAAAATAGATGATTCTAGTCTCTGGAGTTTTTATTTGTCATCTTTCACTTGATTACCATTTAGCTATTGTAATGTTATCTTGTATTTTCTTCTGCAATAGAAACCTCACTATGTACCAGGCCAAAAAAATAAAAACCTCACTATGTATGTGTTTATTGGTCTATGTTCTCATTTTGACATCCTTTTTTTGGGTCCCTTCATTTATATGCTGAAATATCAATTTTTCTTTTGCAAGTTTTTTAATAAGGCATGAAATAAGCCCAACCCATAAATCAAGATCTGGAAGTATTTGGGCTTGTTACTATCCTACTTATGATCATTTCAATCAGTATCCTTGTATTTGATTTCAAATTAGTAATTAACCCAAAAAAACTCTAGAATTTTAGTGAAAATGTCATTTTGATCCTCAAATTATAAGATAAATTTTATGTTGGTCCTCAAACTTTTTTCTAGTTCTAGTTTGATCCTCAAACTTTCCCACTTACTTCTTCGTTAATCCAAAACGTGATTCTATGTGGTTTCTGTTGTTATCTCTGAGTTTGACATCTGACTTAAATGATTTCTCTCTCATATATGTAATAATAAGTTAGTTGAAAAAGAGAAAAATTAAAATCTTCTTTAAAAAGAAAAATCAACAAGTTTATCTCCAGTTTCTTTTTAAGAAAGGGAATTTTTCTTTCTCTCTTTGTCAACTTATTAGAGAGAAATTTTTTATCTCAGTTGTCCAAGTCAGAAATAACAACAAAAATCTGATGAAACATGATTGGACTGATGGTGGAATATGTTCAAAAAAATGTTTAAGGGCCAAAACGGAACTTATTTACATCCAAATAGAATACAAAAAATTTAATTAATTATCATACAAATAGAATACAATAGTTTCATCCAATTAAAAAAAATTCAAATAACAATGTCTAACTATATTTACATCAACCCCATAAAGAAAACTATATTGCATCAATAAAAAAATTTAATTAATTATATATAACCTCACTCAACTTATAAAAAAGACAAAGACATTGTCTTACAAAATTTGAATACAATAAGTATCAACAAAATAAGTTTACAAAAATATATCTAAGGCAGTATTCAATTTCAACATACCTTAATACAATATATTTTACTCGCAAACTTCCTCTAACAAATACTCAAATCACAAAATGCAAAAAAAGATAACAAAGAAGTTGTTTCAGGACCCAATCGGAATATCTAAAACCTGACTGTAGGATATAAAGAACAAGACATCAAGAACACACTCTCTAAATTTCAGCTCAATTGGAGAAGATCTCACCGTTGTATTTTTTTCGACAATGGACGTCATTTAGGGACGTTGGATAGGACGTTCCTTAAATTTCAAAAATCCATTTCTACTAAAACAAAGCTCCAATCGGAAAACTGACAGTAAAATATCAATACTAGAATGTCAAGATGTACCCTCCAAATTCAGGCTCGATCGGTGAAGTTTCAACCGTTGAATTTAGAGGTTTGGATCCTCTAGAGTTCCTTTCCATGCATTTCTTGTGGAGTTAGTGAAAAAATATGATTTCCATGAAATAAAAATATATAAAAACTATATTTTCTCTTTCTCTCTCTTATTTTCTCTTCCTTTCTCTCTCATACTCTACAAGAAATGTAGAGAAAAGAACTCTAGAGGATCCATTTCCTGAATTTAGCCGAAAGTGACTACTACATGGGAAAAATGAGTTTTCCAAATTTACTTTCTCTCTCTCTAAACTTCTTGCTTGCTTTCTACTTATTCTCACTCAGAAAATTAAAACACTACTTGTTGATAAATATTTGGGCTCAATTTGGATAAATTAAAGCCTTCATTGAGTGATCCAAGTCCGACACCTACCCAATTTAAAATTTGAAAGGACACGACAAGCATACAAAAAAAATAAGAGATATTAACAGTTGTTTAAATTGTTAAATGTGTATCAACAAATATTAAGTTTAATAAAAGAAACTAATCTCTTTTTTTTTGGTCTGAAAAAGAAACTAATCTCTCCGTACATGATAAGTTTAAATGTAAATTTTCAATAAAAAAATATCTACATCTATATTTAATATATGATAGTGATTTTAATATGATTATATACAATTAAAGATAGTAATAAAAAAGTGTTTAATGTACGGTAAATTTAGAACTATAATTATATTTTGGAATTTAATCTATTTTTGTATGCTAGATTGAAAGAGTAGTGAATTATATAAAAACAAAATTAGAAAATCAAGTGACAAAGAATGAAAGGTTTTAAGTGTAGAAGGTAGAAGCTTTATGTGGTTTTATATTATGTTAGAAATAATTCAAATGTCAACAATTCACATCCAATTACATAAGAAGAAATTGGAGAAACAAGATCGCCTTATAAGGAATCAATAAGTTAAGATCAATTGCATTGCACTTTATCAAAATGTCAAAAATCACATTCAATAACAGGCAAATAAAGAAGGATACCTACACTATAAGACAGAAAAGTTAAAAGTTAAGATCAATCTTTGAACCCAAAAAAATAAAGTTAAGATCAATCTCACATATGAATTCTTTTAAAATAAAAATTAAACAAATTAAATATTCCTTGAAGTCGGTGTAATTTGTCATGACTCGAGTCACTTGACCAAAGTAATCCGTTGCGTTTTGCTCCACAAAGAAAAAGAAGGATATGCTTGCTTTACCTGCGAATTCTGATAATGGCGTTTGCAATTTTTATATATATAATACTATAATAGTGACATTTGATAAATTACAAAATAGAAGGAGAAATCATTTAGCAATAATTAATAAAATCAAGAAAAATTAATATTGGGTCCCTACTCTTTATCTAAAATCTTAATTTAACTCCCTACAATTTTATTTTCTTCAAACAAGTTCTTATATTTCTCAAATGTTCAAAACCTGAATTTTCTTTTTTTTGGGTCTGAAAAAACCTGAATTTTTATATACGTATTTCTTTATAGCTAATTAAGATAGCCAATAATAATATAAAGGCCTAATATTAAATCTTTTAATCTTCAATATGAACTCCCTTAATATTGTCATTAGTATACAATAAATTAAATTTATTTATTTTATATAAGAGTTTTTAGAAAACATATAAGGTTAAAGTTTAAACAGTTACAAAGTATATAAAGTTATAATTTAAAAGAATCAATAAGAAGATGGTGTAAGTGGTAAGGGATTTAATAGTGCTTAAGCAAAATTTCAAATTTCAAGTTCAAGATCTCGTGAATGTAGTTATCTTTATCGAGAGACTCTTCCACTATAACTAGATGCAAAATGCAAGATAAATCTGGATTAGTTGGGACAAAGTCCAAGTTATTAAGTGGGTAACAAACAAAACTTAAAAGAAAGGCAAAAGCACAGTTTTAGTCTGCAAACTTTACACCAATTATTAATTTCATCCTCATTTTTTTTGTAGTCAATTTTGTCCCTAATATTTCACATTTTGGTCAATTTTGTCCTTAAACCAACTTCTTTAAATAAATTTACGATAGACTTTATCATATTTTTCAATCTAAGTTGGAATTTAATTTTCTTTTTCTATCAATTTTACATTACATGTCATCAACTGAGTAGAATCTATTGTTGATATTTGGTTAAAATAAGATTAAAAGATAAAATTGATCAAAATGTGAAACATTGGGGACGAAATTGATAACAAAAAAAGAATGGGGACGAAATTGACAATTAGTGTAAAGTTTGAAGACCAAAAGCATACTTTTTCCTAAAAGAAAATAAAACTAAATTAAAAAAATTAAAAAATTGAATAAAATATCAAGACCAGATAATTGATTTTTTTTTGAATAAAATAATGAAACATGATTCATGGAAACATGATGTCATTATAAAGGTGAGAGAGAAGTGGAAAGACAGAGAACAAGAGGGCAATTATATTCCAAACCAACACACATAGATCTTGAAAGAAATCAAGAGAAGTGTGAAAGGGCATATCATATTATCATGGGTGGGAGTGAAGAAGTGAAGGTTTTGGGAATAGTGGGAAGCCCATTTGTGCCTAGAGTTGAGATAGCTCTCAAGCTCAAAGGAATTGAATATGAATACATACATGAGTCGTTAGAACACAAGAGCCACTTGCTTCTCAAGTACAATCCTGTTCACCAAACTGTTCCTGTTCTTGTTCATAATGGAAACCCTATTGCTGAGTCTCGTGTCATCGTTGAGTATGTTGATGAAGCTTGGTCTGGCTACCCCATCTTGCCTTCTCATCCTTATCAAAGAGCACTTGCTCGATTTTGGTCCAAGTTCATAGATGAAAAGGTAAGCCAAATTTGATGAATTCATGTTTGAATTGGAGATATTATCTATGAAAATTAGAGTATTTGTTATTATAGGTATCAAAGTAGGTCGATCTGAGTGAATTGATTCACAAATAAGATATGGGTTAGAACTTCATTTTAGTCTTTAAACTATGAGATAATTTTCATTTTGGTCCCCAAAATGTGATTTCATCAGATTTTCTGTTGTTTTTTAATTATAACTTGAATGGTTGAAATAAATTATTTATCTCTTATATGTGTTTTAATAAGTGAATTGACAAAGAGAAAAGGAAAAATTTTCATTCTTAATAACAAATTAGAGATAAAAAATTATTCATAAATTTATTTTTAATTTGTAATTAAGAATGAAATTTTTTTTAATATGTCTTTATCAACTCATTTATTATGACACCGATATTAAACCATATGAAATCACAATTTGGGACCAAAATAGAACAAAAAATAATGTTAAAACCAAAATAATGTTAAAATCAAAATTAGTATTTGACCTAAGTTATAAGTTAGGACTAAATTATAGTTTTAAACAAGATTAATGATCAAAAAGTATACTTTTCTCAAAAATTTATCTATGAGAATTGGAGTAACTATTGTTCTAATGATTATGAATTTACATTTTAATGTGAATTTAGGTGCTGACTCCAATATTCAAGGCAGCTTTCAACTCTGAAGGAAAAGAAAGAGAGCAGAGTGAAAAAGAAGCATTGGATGGTCTGCGTATTCTGGAGAATGATCTGAAAAACAAGTTCTTTGGGGGAGATTCCATTGGATTTGTGGACATTATTGCATTGTACATAGCCTTCTGGCTCTCTCCAATTCAAGAAGTTGGAGGATTATTCAAAGATTTCAACACTGAAAATTTTCCAAAGCTCCATCAATGGAGTCATGAAATTCTTCAGAACCCTATTGTGCAGAGTGCTCTGCCTCCTAGAGATAATCTTGTTGCACGTGTTAAAGTTAAAATGGGATTCTCTGGCTAATTAGCTAGCTAGCATGCTTCCAAATGAATGAGTGTTTTGGATCCATGGCAATAAATATAATTTCATGAAAATTTTGTGACTTATTGTTAGTTTATATTAAAAAAATAATAGTATTTATCTCACCTCTCTCTCTCTCTCTCCTCACTTTTTATAATGATTGAATGAATTATTAATTAATTATGTTGAGTTTTTCTAAGAAAATAAAAATAAAATGAGTACTCCTAATTTTTGTCAAGTTTAAATGTCAAAGAATTGGCATCTAAACACAATAAAAATGATATTGGGACTGTAGCTTAATAATATGCAGAGTAAATTAATATTTTAATCTTTAGATTATCTATATGTATATATATTTATAAATGTCAAATGATATAGTTTTAGTCCCTAATTATTTTAGTCTCTAAAAATTCATGAATCGTTTCATATTAATATTTTTATGAACACTCTAACAATATACAATTTAGTTATTAGAACAAGTAAATTGCAACAAAGCTTAAGTTTTCTAGGATTAAATCAAACATTTTCAAAATTTTAAGGACTAAAATAATAATATTCACATAATTTAAAGGTTAAAATGATAGTTTACTATATATATATTCCTTACATGACGGTCCATAATTCATCCAAAATTAAAGCATATATATGTTGATGATTAGCAAAATACAAGATGAAGGAATTTACGGAAATAAAGAAGTGTAATTTAAAATTGGAGCATATAGCTATGTGTTGAACTTCTTTTTGTTTTCACTATATACTAGATGGAAGAAATCGTTAATTATGTAAAATAATTTTGAACAATTGTGCAAGAATAATGACAAAATATCCATCTAAATGTCAAATGTTGAATTCCAATCACAAATTAATCTAACCATGAATTAAGAACTGTGGGGATTTAATTTATGGAATTGTTGAAAGCCCAATTTTGAGAAGAGTATAGATTGCTCTCTGAAACAGAAGGGAATCAAATATGAGTACATTCATATTGAGCCAGAAAAAGAAAATGAAAATGAAATTTAGTAAATCCATGAATCTTCCAGATTTTTGTATTAATAATATAATAAAATATATTATGTATTCCAATATCAAATAATTTTTTTTATTTTCTCAAATGGGTTATGCACCTGTCAAGCACGATTTTAAAATTGGGACAACCAATTAGATAATAACACGTTGCACCAACTAATTTATATTTTTTTTTAATTTTTCTTCAAATTCGTGCCCTGCAAGCACGACTTTAATATTGACACTATGTCAATACTAAAATTGTACCTAAGAGGCACGACTTTAGAATTGACATATGTTAGTCCTAAAATCATGCCCTCAAGGCACGATTTTTAATTAATTAGGGGAGGAGGCCGTTCGAGTCCCTGAAATTGTACTGGTGATCGTGATGCACCGGCATGATTTCAGTTTGTCTCACTTAGACTGTAATTGTGCCTGTCAGACACAATTTTAGTGTCAGAATTTTTTTAAAAAAAATATTTCTATGAGCTGGTGCTGTGTGGCACTATGTGATTGGCTGAGAGAAATCAAATCGTGTGTATCAGATGTGTAACCTATTTAAAAAAATAAAAAAATTGTTAAATATTACGATATATAATATATTTTAGTGTATTATTAAAATTATAAAAAAACCTGAATCTTCAACAAAAAAAAGACAAAAAAAAAAAGTTACTTGGGCTGCACAATGATGCGCTTCAGTCTTCAGTTCATTATTGAAATCTAACGAGCAAACCCCCTTTTTAGTCCCTCAATTGTTACTGAGTCGAGGAATCGGTCCCTCAATTGTGGGAAACTACAACTCAGTCCCTCAATTGTACAATCCCGTTTACGTTTTGGTCCCTCACGTCTGGTCCGTTAGTGATAGATGTGTTAAGTGATGACGTGTCACCGTTATCTGCTTAGGTGGCTGTTAAATGCTTAGTTGGCATGCCAATTTAATATCCAAGTCATTTTTACTTTACACCTCATTAAAATAAATTAAAATCAGACCACAAGATGAAAGGACCATAGCGGCGTGTGTATGAGATTACTACCTCACAATATAAAATTTCCCAAATCACCAAAAGTGGTCCCAAACCCTAATGGTCCCAAACTCTGTCGAATCCTCTGCCCGCTCTCTCACCCTAAGCATCGTGCACCGTCGCCGCCCGCAAATCGCCGCCGTTGAAGTCGCCCGCCGGTCAAGATGCGACTGAAGTCCATCGGTAACCCACGGTAAGCATCTCGTGTTTGTTTATTTTGTTTTTGTCTCATCGTGATAATCGAAGGCGGTTTTCTGTATGGACTGATAATCGAAGGCGGTTTTCTGATAATCGAAGCATCTCGGTCTATTAATGTAGTGTTCATTATTTCATTATCTCTGTTTGGAGGATTCTTTAGATACGCAGGATTAATGTAGAGTTAATGTGAGTAGATTGAAGTTGTTTCGTTAATCGAATGACAACACAAGATAAAAATGATGCACCTATTGTTGGAGCTAGTAGAGAGACACTAGCAGCAGCAAGCCAAGCAACACGAGCAAAGTTTGGTGTATTAATTGGCTCACAAGAATCAACCACTACTTTAGAAGCTCCCACATCTTCCAATCCACTAGATTAGTGTAATTTTCTTAGTTGGGTATTTTGGATTGACACATGCTTGGGATGCATGGTTATTTTGAGTATGGCTTTGTTATTTTGAGTATGACTTTCTATTTTGATTAGACAAATATGTACTTATTAGGCATATGATGCAAATCTATAAGCAAATGAACAATGAATTTGCTATTTTTTGAGCATGGAGTAACTGGCAGAGATATAACACCTTCCATTATACAGAGTGACTTTTTAATTGCTTTTGTGGGTGTATCTGAATTCTAAACAGGATTATCATTATACACAGTACTATGAGCAGTTGAGCATGTATAATTATGTGGTGTTCTAGCACTCTGAGTCAATAAAATATTAAGTTTGGTATTAAATTGGCTTAGGAACCATATGTTTTGTGTTCAAGCCAATCTTCCTGATAATTTGCCTTCAAATTGGTTCACTCTTGTTATCAAATTTTTTTTCCTCTTGTCCCCTGTTAATTAGTTAGTTATGTTCAAAGTGGCCAATACATTAGATATGCACAACACAAACCTTGAAGTCTTTTTCAATTCTACTCCAACATAATACATTAGATATTTAAATGTATCATCTTCAAAATACATCCCATATATTCCATATGCATAATTATGTGATACAAAAGCATTGCAATAATAGCAACTAAAATGGTAATAACCATCTTCAATCTCATCAAGTCGTGCTCAAGTTTAAACAATGTGTTCCTCATTTTTAAGGAAGGCAATGTATCCTCAACTGGAAGTGTCTCAGCCTTAGATTCAATTGCAAATTCTTCATCCTCAACTACTTCATCAACCTCATCTACCCATTTGAAAAACTCACAATCATTCCGTTCCTGCATAAGAACATCATAAAAATAAATTAATTTTGTTAAACTTACAATCACTGGGAGTTTACAATTGTGTAATAGATACTATATATTTATACAGTGCTAATTATAAGCATACATGGTGATATCAGAGGCACAAAGGAAATCATTACTTGTGCTTCCAAAGTAAATAATATGAATATTCTTGTGTGGTCACTGTTTTATTGTCAAACTGTCAAATTTATGAAAACAGAGGCACAAAAATAATGGAGCTGTTTGTTGAACACTCATATTAGACATGAAACTAACATAGCACTTCAAATTACGGATTGAGTCATGCACACCTTATTTAAGTTGAACGCGACTCAATTTGATCTTTATCATATAGAATGACCAAAAGAAAATTATATGTTAACAACAATAAACATCTCACCAGGTAAAATGGGCATCTAAAGAATTTTCTATGCTTGTTCTTTTTTGTATATGATGTCAACACCACTGCTCTTCTTCCACATTTACAAAAAAGTTTTCTTCCAAAGCTAGAACTTGCTTCGGATGGGTGAGATTGGTGACGATTGCTTTCTTTCTTTCGCGAGCAAGAACTTGCTTCAGTCTTTTTTCTGCAATTGATACTCATCTTAGGGTAGAACGATGTGAGTGGCGAAGGTGCAAGATAAACGAGATGAGCGACGAAGAAGGTGGAAGATGAACAGGACGAGCCACGAAGTTGGAAGAAGAGCGGCGAAGATGGAAGATGGAAGGTTTGATTTTCAGGTTCTAGGGCTTGGAATGAAACAAAGCACACGCTAATCGATTTTAATTGAAGATGGAAGGTTTGCTCTCATTTTGGTCTGATTTTGATTTTAATTTATTTTAATGAGGTGGCAAGGGAAAATGAGGTGGATATTTATTTGGCATGCCAACTAAGCATTTAACGGCCACCTAAGCAGATAATGGTGACACATCATCACTTAACACCTCTATCACTAACGGACCAGACGTGAGGGACCAAAACGTAAACGAGATTGTACAATTGAGGGACTGAGTTGTAGTTTCCCACAATTGAGGGACCGATTCCTCGACTCAGTAACAATTAAGGGACCAGAAAGGGGGTTTGCTCAAATCTAACTCACTCTATAGTCTATGTATAAAAAGTCTTATAATGGACATCAATTTCAAAAACAACTAAAGGTCAAAACTCAAAACTGACCGGCCCTTAAAACTATTCAGTATCCACTATCAAGTTCCGAGAATATAAGATAAGATCAAACTTGCCAATAAATAAGTTAACAACAGTCTCACATATAGTCAAAAATCTTATTTTGACCCCTGAACTATAGGATCAATTTCATTTTAGTTTCTAAAAATTTTCTCATTCCATTACAGTCCTTAAAATCTTTCATTTGTTCATAGTTAGGCCTAATCACGATTCCATTTGATTTCTATCGTTAGTTGAACAATATCTCATGCATATGTATTCTAAATTTTTAATAAGTGAGTTGATAAAAAAAATGAAAAAATTTCTTTCGCTCAGTGTCAACTGACTTATTAGAATATATAAGAGATGATTTCAATCTCAGCTATCCATGTATGAGATTTCGACAGAGATCAAATGAAATCATATTTTAGAAACTAACAATAGAACAAATAGAAAAAATTGATGATCAAAACAAAACAAGAAATAATTTATAGCCTAAAACAGAATTTACCTTATAATTCAAGGACCAAAATACAACTTGGACCTTTATTTATTTATATTTAACGTAAGAAGGACACCCTCATGCTAGATTTTAAAAATTGATTATATTTTATTTTTTAAAAAGTATATAATATTGAATATATTGAAGGAATTCTCAAATAATCAAGTAAATGAATGTTAAAAATAGATTAAAATTTTTACAATCCAAGTAGTCTATTTAAGTATATCACCTAAATGTTAAAAATTGATATTCAATTATAACAAAAATGGGATTTCAATGCTTGGAAATAAACTTACGAAAATAATTTTGTAATGATCAAACATAGATATCTTTTTTCACATAGGTATCTTTCATCAAAAGTAATCTTATTTGAAATCATAACAAAATTAATTATTTGTATAAAATTAAAATTTCGTAGAGTTTTTTATCACTTTTTTTATGTTCATCAGATTTTTTTGCATGATAGCTAAAATTGAAGAGGGTTTTTAAGCATTTTAGCCTAATAATTTTGTAATGATCAAACATTAACTCTTAAAAAAAAAAGGTTAAGATCAACCTAAAAAAGGAATTAATTGAATTAAAAAGCATAATCAATAATTGAAGAAATATCTAAGTTAAGATCAACCTAAAATATACTCTTATGTTGGCCCACTCATTGATATCTTGAAATTCACACTATAAAAGTGAATGAATGAAAAAAGAAAGCAATTCATAGGAAGCAAGAAACATTGATTCTCAATATCCATCATCAATCATCGCCATGGCTGGAAAGGATGAAGTGAAGCTTTTTGGAGTGAAGACGAGTCCTTACACAATAAGGGTAGAGATTGCTTTGAAGATTAAGCGAGTAGAATATGAATACATACATGAAACTTTGTCCAACAAAAGCGATTTGCTTCTCAAATATAATCCAGTTCACAAAAAGGTCCCTGTTCTTCTTCACAATGGTAATCCTCTAGCAGAGTCACTTGAGATCGTCGAGTACATTGACGACACTTGGAAAATTAATCCCATTTTGCCTTCTGACACTTACCAAAGAGCCCAAGTTCGTTTCTGGTCTAGGTTCGTCGACAAGGTAAATAAACCATACTTACATATACATTTTAGGTCAAAATTTCATTTTGGTATCTCAAATTATATGGTCAACTCTGTTTTGACACTGAAACTTTTGTTCTGTTTTGTTTTGATCCTCAAAATTTTTTATTTGTTTTACATTAACCCAAAACATGATTATGTCTAGATTTTATTAGTTTAAAAAAGAGATTAAAAAAATTATTTTTTATCACAACTTGAAAGTAAATTTATGATTAAGTTTTTAATTATTATTTTTTACCTATTTTAATGAGTGGTTTGATTTGGTGAAAAATAGTTTTGAGTTAAATACTTTGAACATTTAATTAATGAAGCCAAACTACATATTAAAGTTTTTTTCTGTAGTTTATATAATCATATTTAACATAAAGACTATCCATTTCATTTGAAGTTTCACTTAAACTTGGTGATTTGACAACAAAATGCTGATTGAAAAACTTACTAAAATATTGAACAATAGAATAAAACTTTTTGCAATAAAAATATCTTTATAAGATTGAGAGTAAATTAATGATTTATCCCTTGAAAAATAATAAATTGGTCAAAATTGCACTTTTGGTCTCATATCTTTTTCTAGTTTCAATTTAGTCCTTATTTTTCTTTGTTACTTTTTTGTCTCATATATTTTAGTTAGGTTACCGAATTGGTCTCGTATCTAAAACATTTTTTAATAATATGAGACTAATAAATTTACAACAAAAAAGATGTAAGTCCAATTTCATCTTTGATTTTGATTCATGACTCCGATTGCATCATAATCCTTATTAACATAGTGAGTGTTGTTAAAATGTGAATTCAGTTTGTGCCCGGAATATTCAAAGCAGCATTCAACGCAGACCCAAAGGTTCGCGAAAAATGTGCAGAAGAGTCCCTAGAGGCTCTTCAAGTTTTGGAGAATGAGTTGAAACACAAGTTCTTCAATGGAGATTCCTTCGGATTGGTTGACATTTTGGGTCTTTCCATAGCATATTGGCTTCCTATTCTTCAAGAAGCTGGAGGAGAATCTTGGTCACTAAGCAAAGTCAATGCTCATAATTTCCCAAAGGTTCAAAAATGGTGTCAAGAAATTCTCAATTATCCAATTGTTAGAGACAATTTGCCTCCTAGAGAACGTATTTTGGATCGTGCAAAATTCAAGTTTGATAGCCTTGCTGCTGCTGCTGCTTCCAAATAAATATTCCTAGCTTGTGATCTTTGGTTATGTCAATGTCACTCATCAATCAAATAAAAATTTCACTTTGTTTCGTTATTTCTAATGTTGTCAAACATGGATGGATCCAATTGCATATTTCACTTTCTTCCGTTATTTTTAAAGATGTCAAGATTTATGTAAATTTTAACGAGTTGTTTATGGAAACAACAAGAACCCCAAGAGAAATTGGGTTAAAATAATTCAACCCTCACAACTAAAAGTTGTATAATTTCTCAGGCGAAAAACAAAAGTTCTATCATTTCAGATTTTTAAGTATTAAAATATATAAACTAAATTATCAATATAAAATTAATTAAAATAAAAAATTTAAAAAAAAATTGACTGTAAATACATTTTGAAAACAAAAAATTGATAATCATTAATCAATATAAAATTAAAGAAAAAAGCATTGTTTTAAAATTGCGTCTCGACCAGACTGATTGAACAGGGAACCGACCAATAATCTGGTCCGATTTACTAAGAAAATTGGCTTATTCAAGAACTAGTCAACAACCAGAAGATTTGGTAAAAAAGGGTAAAATTAGTAGTGAACCGGTTGAATCGGCTAAATTTTTTTTTTTTATATATTTATGGGTGAAATATTGAAGAAGGTTAATTATAAACTTAAATTTTATAGAAAAAGTAATTGTAAATTGTCACTTAATGACATTGTTATTAATAAATATTATGAAAATTAACTGTATTTATGTTAAGATTAATGTTAACTTGTAAAACTTGTATTTATATATTATTATAATTATATTTTATAACTTAATTATGACTATTAAAATTATAACTTTATCATATTTAAACTTTTTTATTATTTAAATTTATTTATTTGTTACCAGTTCGATTTAGTTAAATCTCAATTGAATCATTAAATCTTAAACAAATACTTTCACCGATTCAATGTCAAATCCAATTTTTAAAACCTTAATAAAAAGTGTTTTTGCCAAGTAAATATGGAAATTCAAAACAAGGGGTGGCATTATGTATTAAAAAAAAAAAAAACAAGGGCTGCATGGCTGCATGCATTCAGAATATTAGAATAATGTGAATAGAGCTAGAGTGAAAAAGGAACAAGAAGATTATTCAAATTGATTAGAACATTATTAGATCTAGATGACCCTAATAGCACAGCATAGAAGTTTGATGTTTTTCTTTAGGCTTAAGTATACTTTTGGTCCCTTAACTTTCGCAAAGGTCTCAATTTGGTCCCCTAACTTTTTTTGTTGCAATTTTGGTCCCCTAACTTTCGCAAAGGTCTCAATTTGGTCCCTTAACTTTTTTTGTTGCAATTTTGGTTCTTTAACTTTTGAAAGCGTCTCATTGTTGGTCCCAAGTGAACTTTTTCCATCCATTATCTGCTGTTAGTGTCGATCAGGCAAGCTGAGTTGGCTGATGACGTGACAAATATAAGTGAAGTGGATTAAAAAAAGACCATTATGCGAAGATGTTTTCATGACTTGGAAGATCACTTGGGACCAATAGTGAGACGTTTTCAAGAGTTATGGGACCAAAATTGCAACAAAAAAAGTTAGGGGACCAAATTGAGACCTTTGTGAAAGTTAGGGGACCAAATTGAGACCTTTGAGAAAGTTAAGGGACCAAAATTGCAACAAAAAAAGTTAAGGGACCAAATTGAGACCTTTGCGAAAGTTAGGGGACCAAAATTGCACTTAAGCCTTTTCTTTATTTTACTTGTTGCTGCTGAGATCCTTCACAATGGTGACAGGGCAAGGCGCATGTGTCATCACAAAGTTGCTCACACTTCCCAATAGGATCCTGTTTTGGTCCAAACACAAACACCTCCTTATCATCCCATTTTATTTTACCATTTAAAAATAAACATATTGCCAAAATTATAAACATATATTTATTAATTAATCAAAGTTGAACCAGCCGACCATATAATTTAATAATTTGTAGATAAATATTTTTGAAATATATATATATATATTTTAATATTCAATAAACGNATGTATAAAAAAGAAAGAAGGGGTGAGGCCTTCCTAGAGTCGTTTAATGTTATTTGAGTAAACTACTAAATTGGTCCCTGGATTATTGACTCGCTGACAGATTGGTCCCCGAATTTAGGAATTTGACAAATAGGTCCCCGAATTTTTCTAACGAGTCAAATAGGTCCCCGAATTTTTCTAATATTTGNTCCCCGAATTTAGGAATTTGACAAATAGGTCCCCGAATTTTTCTAACATTTGTCAAATAGGTCCTTTTGTGCATGTTATTCGGGGACCTATTTGACTAACGTTAGAAACATTCGGGGACCTATTTGACTCGTTAGAAAAATCCGGGGACTTATTTGTCAATTTCCTAAATTCGGGGACCAATCTGTCAGCGAGCCAATAATCCAGGGACCAATTTGGTAGTTTACTCTAAAAAAAACTAATAAATATAGCATTTGATTCTCTTGTGTATTTTAATTTAGATGAAAGTGTAAATTTGGTCCTATATCTTTTGTTTAGTTTCCAATTTGGTCATATATCTTTTTTAGTTGCATTTTTTGTCTTATATCTTTAGGTCGGGTTCTAATTTGATCCCATATCTTTTTTTGTTGCAGATTTGGTCCCATATCTTTGTATCAATCGCATAATTGGTCTTATATCTTTGGGTTAAGTGTAGAAGTGATCCCATATCTTTGTAAAAAGATCAATTAACAATTGATTCTTTTGTAAAGATATATGACCAATTCTGCAACTTAACCAAAAGATATGGGACCAAAAATGATATGAGACTGAATTGAGATATTTTGCAAAGATATGAGACCAAAATTGCAACAAAAAAAATTACATGACCAAATTAGAAACTTTGAAAAAAAATATAGGACCTAATTTACACTTTGACCTTTAATTTATAACTTGAATTATTAATTCAATCATCTTTCAAAGGTCAGGTTATTAATTTACTATCGGTATATGTATTGAAAAATAAAATATAATTTTTGTCATAATTTTGGTATGCTTTTAAATAGAAAAAAGAAGTGACCTTTGGATTGTGGAGAGGCCTCTGCTTCCCATAACGAGAGAATCAAGCTTGAGATCTTCAATGGCATCCAACAGTTTTTCCCTCGCATCACCCCAATACAGTTTCATCACTATCTTCACCTACACACACATTTCAATTCATTCATTCATCCATAAAGAAACCAAACAAAAACAGAGAAATGAAAGGAAATCTAAGTGACCTCTTTTTGCCTAGAAGCAGTATCAAGCAAATCAAGAACTTCAATATCTGTTTGAACATCGTATTTCTTCATCACCTCTGGATCTCTAAACTCCACAAGCGGAATCAGAGCTTCAAAATTAACCAAAACCCAAATCACATAAGAATCTGAAACTAAAAAAACAGAGCAAAACAGAACATTAGAAAGAAAACTTACGAGCACCAGATTTAGCCCAGAGTTCATTGCGAGACTCATCTTGGAGAGAATTAGGGCTGATGTGGATGATGAAAAAGGTGTCACCTTTATCAGCCAGATTCTCAAGAGACCATTTCAGAGCGTTCTTGCTGCTACCAGAGAAATCCATGGCTACACCCACTTTCCTATCTTTTCCCATCTTTTCTTTCTCTTTCTTTCTTTCTTTCTTACACTGATTCTTATGAGCAGAAAAGGAAAAAGAAAAATGGAAGCTGAAGAATAACGCAAACTAATAAGGGGAGGGATTGGATTCAGATTTCATACTACTCCGTACGCCAAGTGGCAACTAAAATAAAATACTTTTTAGGGTAAATTACACTTTGGTACCCTGTAGTTTGACCCTATTTCACTATGGTACCCTGTGGTTTGAAACTTGACACTTTGGTACCCTGTGGTATTC
The DNA here is from genome assembly GCA_003254925.1 of Chamaecrista fasciculata. Classification (NCBI taxonomy): domain Eukaryota; kingdom Viridiplantae; phylum Streptophyta; class Magnoliopsida; order Fabales; family Fabaceae; genus Chamaecrista; species Chamaecrista fasciculata. Next base: position 2,054 of record QANZ01045301.1, on the reverse strand, counting down.
TCCATTAACACTTTGGTACCCTTTGGAGCTATTTTGCAATTTTAACCATAATAAATTTTACAAAAATTACATATTGACCCCAAAAAAATTTTAAATTTTTCATTTTAGTCCCTATATAATATGTATCCAGGGACCTATTTGTAATTTTTTGAAAATTTTTTGGGGTCAATATGTAATTTTTGCAAAATTTGTTATGGTTAAAATTACAAAATAGCTCCAAAGGGTACCAAAGTGTTAATGGAGAATACCACANGACACGACACGGCATATATTTATATATATAAATAATTAAATATTCATAATTTTTAATGAAAAAATTAAAAATTACAATTTTTATTCATAATATATGTCATATCTATTATTATTTTCTCTTGCCTATCATGTTAAAGTTACAAAAAATTGATTTATATTCTAAAATTTATGGATATGTGTCGTGTCGGTGTCATACGAGTGTCGGACACTGACACGTGTCTGACACGGCGACACGCCTTCAAAATGAAGTGTCCATGCTTCCTAGAATATTTTAATTGATCTATATATCTTTACTTTGACATTGTTATGAAAAATTGGTCTCCACAGGAATAACAAAAAGAATCGTCACCAGTAACTCATAATTTCAGACTCATCGTATTTGAAATTGAAATAAGAGATATATTACAAACTTCGTTTATTTAACTATAAAATAAGAAATTCACTTTTCGAACTCGATTCAAACTTATTTGCTTATGACCCTAATTGGATAGAGAAATATTCCTCAAAATAACATGTATACATGAATTCGTCACATTCAAACTTAAAATGACAATGATATAACCATATTCAATAATTTATGATGAAAGTAAAAACGCTATAAAAACATATAAAACCAAATTAAATATTTTGAAAGAAAATATATAACAATTTTGAATAATCAACCTATAAATTTTTATTTATACTTTATCAAATATTAAATAAATTTAATTATTATTTTTATTTGTTACGTTAAACAGTAAAAGATAAAATTTTGATATTAATTCATGACAAAGTCTTTTTAATTTTTGGGGCTGAAATGACAAAATCTTGATTACAAATAAAAAAAAAGTATACATATTATCGAGATTAAAATTATATAAAAATAATCATCAATTGATAAAGTTAAACGACGTTTACGTTTTAATGAACATGGGCGTTTACGTTTATTCTTTCTAATTAATTATTTTTATTTTTTACAGATTCGCTGATAAAGTTAAACGACGTTTGATAAAAGAACAAAAAGTCCATCATGTGCAATAGTCTTCTTGTCTTGTAATACCAACAAGAAACAAGTGTGCAATATATTTATTTTATCTCACCTAGCTTTCTAACAATGTTAAGATTGAATGGTAGTTCAAATTAAGAATTAATTGATTTGAGAGAATATTAGAGTTATAGACTTTTATATAATATAATGCTTTTCGACAGATTAATACTTTTATTTTAAACTATAAATATTAGAAAACAAAAAGATGTGTTAAATTAAAAAAAGTGTAGCGAGGAGCAGATCATTATAAACATGCAGGGAATAAAGGGTGAGAATTACGGAATGACAAATTGGAAGTAATACGTTATGAATATAAAAGGCCAAAGTTTCAAATTAGTCCCTTTTGTATGGGGTAGACTTCAAATTGGTCCAAAAAATATTGAATGTAGTCATATCTATCTCATTTCAAGTTTAAATGCGACAGTCTAGAACTACAAATTTCTTTTAACGAGTACTTTAAGACTATCAATAAACGAAGTCAAATCAAGTTTAAAAAGTTGATAACTTGTTTCACAATCAAACAAGTGAAGTTTGTCATATCTCTCTCATTTCAAATCCAAATGCGACGAGTTTAAAACTATGTGCTAACTCTTGAGGAATTCTTTTACTGCGTGGTTAAGATCGCTAGCAAATGAGGTAAAAAATCATATATCGAAAGTAGGTTTGGGACCAATTTAAAACATCATGAGAACATATAGAATTAATTTGAAATAAATGAAAGATAATGGATCAATTTAAAATCTGCCCTATATATAAGGGACCTATTTCAGACTTT
>QANZ01045297.1:297886-346377 GCA_003254925.1 Chamaecrista fasciculata | reverse complement strand
TTGGGTGGAAATGACTACTATTTTTTTTAATCAATAGCACCTACCTTAATGGATCTTAGTAGAATCTAATCATAATCTTGACTTCCATGATTCATATATAAGATTCATATAGTGATGGTGGAATTATTCATTAAAAAACATATAATCACATTTTTACCCTTTTTTTTTGTCCAAAATGAAATTTATCTCATAATTTAAGGCTTAAAATGAATATATGACTTTTTCTTTTTTGGTAGTGCAGAAATTCCATAGGAATCTACCTCCTACATATGTTTATGCCTACGGTGTAAATAAGGGTGACGCGACGATACCAAGACCAACAATCGAAGCCATCCAAGAAGTCGACACATACGTGACATGGCGAAAGCGATGCTCCACGGTGGCATCAACGAGCCACAAAGCGATGCTAATTCGAACTCATGGTTCACCTCCCGGTTCAACCAAACCGGACCCACTTGGAATCAGATTCTGCTTACATGGACAAGCTCGTGACCACCAGCAAGTTTTTACCCATTTGGTGACCCCGTGGACAAAGCCAACAACAAGGTCATGAAATTCTCCATCCTACCTTGTCAAGAAATCGACACGTCACAAATTCCTAAGAAGCTTGTAAAATATCCTGATGTGGAAGATTTATTGAGTGCATCGACGCGCACACTATACATCGCGATGTACGAGTACACGAGCGACACGGACGAGCCGATTCACTTGTACATTAACAGGAAGTCGTACGAGTCGTCGGTGACAGAAACTACGAAGGTGGGATCCACAGAGGTGTGGTATGTGATTAATCATCCACTTCACATTCATTTAGGACTTTTCAAGGTTTTGGATCAGACGAAGCTAGTGAAGGAGGAGGAGTTTAAGAGTTGCATGACGAAACTAAACAATGCGATCAAGTGCCACGTGGAGAAGTATGCCCGTGGCAAGAAATTAGAGGTGGTGGCTCAGGAGAGAGGATGGAAGAATGTGTACAAGATGAGTCTGGGTTTTGTGACAAAGATTGTGGTGAAGTTTTCTTATATACACACAAATGCATATAAGTTCTTATACACATGTATATAAGAACTTATGTATATAAGTTCTTATACACATGGAGGTCCTGTTCTTATATACATAAGTTCTTATATACAGAAACCAAAGGGAAACCTAACAAACAAACAAAATAACTTATGTATATAAGAACAGGACCTCCATGGACCATGCTAACTGATGTCAATATGGCACAAACCTTTTGACATAGGGAGGGTCCATGACGAAAGAAAATTACACCAATTAAAAACGGGCAAGCACTGGAGATAACACGGATCCTTCCGAGGGTGAGATGGATTTTTTTTCCAAGGTATCCCCAGCCTGACAGGTCAAGGACTAATCCTCCGCAGATCGGTTTCCATTTAAGGGTCTGCTGCTGATCAATTGGTTGCTGCATACACAAGGCGGGATTCGAACCCTCGACCTTATTTAAGCGACCTAGTGAGCTCGACCACTAGACCAACCAAGCTTGGTTGGGGCGAGATGGATTTTAATGTCATGTAAGAGCGGTTTCAAACCTAACAACGTGAGAATTACCAAAATTGTCATGTAAGAGTGGTGATAGACATGGTAAAGCAAAATTTTCTTCTCATGTTGTTAGTTAGGTTTGGTAGCCTAGAAGCAAATTTTAAAACGAAACATTAATGAATGGAAACAGCGTGTGAGGGTAGTGTATATATATATATACACAATAATAAAAACACTTATTCGTCTATATGAGTATGACGATGCAAGGGTAGTATATATATATATATGTTGATGACAGAGTAGCCAACGTAGAAAACTAGAAATGTGGAATTGATCGACGGGTTTGTGTTCGAATATGCAGATGCGTGAATTAAAGTTCCTTTGTAATTTCTCCAAAATGGTAAAGCAAAATTTTCTTCTCATGTTGTTAGTTAGGTTTGGTAGCCTAGAAGCAAATTATAAAACGAAACATTAATGAATGGAAACAGCGTGTGAGGGTAGTATATATATATATATAATAATAAAAACACGTATTCGTCTATATGAGTATGACGATGCAAGGATAGTATATATATATATATATATATCATATATGTTGATGACAGAGCAACCAACGTAGAAAACTAAAAAAAGACAAAACATAAGACCCAAAAAGAAAGCAATGATTCTAACTGTTGGTCTAGCGGCCCTCCTCCTACATTTAAAGTTTACTCGTTAATTATCCCCTAATTAATTATCCCCTAATTAAAATTATATTGAGAAACCAGAACACATGTGTACACTGTACATGAAATTTGGGGAAATGAAAAAGTGAGAGAGATGAATTAGAGAGAACGTACTATTTGGTGGAGCAGGGCCTCATTGGAAGCGGATGAAATAGATGGAGTTAGGAGTTCTAAGGATGTTGATTATATTTCGAAGTAGCAAATGATTCCAGGTCCAACAATCGAAGCTGTCCAGCGAGTCAACACACAAATGTAACATGGCAAAATCACCTCCCTTCAAATCACATACTCCCATGGGACCCATCCATCCCCACTGCCATACCCCGCACCAATAAGGGCATCCCTACGATAACCTATCTCCATGGTGGCATCCACGAGCCCCAAAGCGATGGTAACTCAAACTCATGGTTCACCTCCTAACTCAACCAAACTGGACCCACTTGGACAGACAAAACCTATCACTACACGAACCAACAACACCAAGAAGCCTTTGGTACCACGACCACGCCCTCGGCTACGTGTCAACCTCCTCGTTGGCATACTTGGGGCCTACATCATTTTGTAGACCTATGATGGAACAACCTCTCGTCAATGTAAGCAGAATCTGACGTCATGTGGATGAATCGCAAGTCATTAGTGAAAAAGAATCTGAAGAATCTAGTATTGTTAGTGTTGATAATCCTGAATCTGTATTTACAACGTTGTACTTTCATACGTGGCCAGACTTTTCCATTGACGATGATGGCATCACCAAAGTACTCTGGTCGCCACAAAGGATGTATAGTGGGGTTGTTTTTGGTGGAATTCATGTATATTGAACCGTCAGTACGAAAGCTACAATAAAAAATAATCAACGGTCGATTGAAGGCGTTACTTTTAGGTAAGCCGAGGGGTTGTTCCATCAGAGGGCTACAAATGTAGGCCCCAAGTAAGCTAGCAAGGAGGTTGACACTAGTCAAGCCAAGGGTGTAGTCGTGGTACCAGAGGTTTCATGGGTGTTGTTGGTTCATGTAGTGATAAGTTCTATGTGTCCAAGTGGGTCTGATTTGGTTGAACTCAAAGGTGAACCATGAGTTTGGGTTATTATCCTTTGGGGCTCGTGGATGCCACCATTGAGATAGACTACTATAGGGATGCCCTTATTGGTGTGGGGTATGACAATGGGGGCGGTTGGGTCCCACGGGAGTAATTTCTTCGAAGGGAGTGATTTTGTCATGTTACATATGTGTGGATTCCTTGGACGACTTCGTTTGTTGGATTTGGAATCGTTGCTTCCAACTTGTTTACACCATAGGCAAAAACGGATGCAGGAGGTAGATTCCTATAAGACTTTTCACCACCCAAGAAATAAAGGGTCAGTATTCATTTTAATCCTTAAATTATATGAAACTTTTCACTACCCAAAAAATAAAGGGTCAATATTCATTTTAATCCTTAAATTATAGGATAAGTTTTATTTTAGTCTTCTTTTTTGTCAAAATGACTATATATTTTTTTTATTAATTAATTCCACAATGACTCTATGAATCTTATATATGTATGAAATATGAATCATAGAAGTAAAGATAACGCAAATATGATTAGACCCATTAAGGTAGCTAGGTGCTATTGATTAAAAAATTTAATTAAGAAATCAAGAACCATATTGGAATAAGATCTTTTTATAGTCTTCAACAACGAACACGAATTCCTATGTGTATGCATATTGATATATCGAAACAACCAAACATGGGATTCTTTTTTTTGACTAAAAACATGGGATTTGTCGTGGCACGTATGATACTATGGAAGGCATAAATGAACAAAAAACACTTGAACAGTAAATACTAATATTTGAATGAATGAATAATGAATATAAATGCATATATAGACGTACCCATTTTTTCTCAAACATTCCGATGTTCAGAAATCTTGATTTCAAGACTCCATCAACAGCCTCAAATCGTCCTTGAATTCTTGGAAGCATCTATAGGTTTATTATTATATTATCTTGAAGACATATCTAAAGAAAGAAGCTGAAACCTAATCGAAAGAGTGAAGAGACAGAGGCCTTTGTGTTTGTGTGTGTTGAAGTGATAGAATTATATATATAAGAGAGATGGAGGTGTGGGTTTCTTTGGGCTGAATCACCCCTTCAATATGTATCAACCACCCAAAGATTTTAGGGTAAATTGTAGTTTGGTACCCTGTGGTTAGGGGCGATTTCACTTTGGTATCCTGAAAGAAAAATTTTGGCAGTTTGGTGCCCCGTGGTTTGCTCCGTTAGCGAATTGGTCCCCTGTGCTTTATTTCTGTTAGGATTTAACAGCAAATGTGATTGTGACCACGTTAAAATGTCAAAAACCTCTCAACAAGTCTTCTCTTATGCGTTTAAGTCCTTTCCCTTTACTAAAAGGGATCAAAACATAAAGAAAACAGAAACTAAAGAGTACATTATGTAATTTTACTGTTAAGTTGAAATTAATTATAAAAGGGTCTTTAGAATTCTAATATTACATAATTTTCTCCTTTTCATAAGATTTCTTTTGAATAGGTCCTAATTTAATTACACTTTAATCCCAAAAGTTTATGATCTTTATCAAAATAGTCCTTAAAACCTCAAAAGACAAATGAGTATCTATGATTTATCAAAAAGAAATCCCCATATTCAACTACAGAAGCTAAAATTTTCATTGAAGTACACTACAAACAAATCAAAACCCCTAAATTTTTCCAAAATCAAGCCCCACAAATTTCTTTAGACCCCACAAATTTCATTCAAGTTACTACAAACAAATCAAAATTCCAAAATTTCTTCAGACCCTCAAATCAAAACCCCCAAATTTTTACAAAATAAGCCCCACAAATTTCTTCAGACCCTACAAATTTCATTCAAGTACACTACAAACAAATCAAAACCCCAAAATTTCCTTCAGACCCACAAATCAAAACCCCCAAATTTTTCCAAAATCAAGCCCCAAATTACAGTCTGTTTCTTTAGACCAAATTACAGTATGTTTCTTCAGACCAAATTTCAGCTTCTTTAGTTGAATATGGGGATTTTTTGATAAATCATAGATGCTCATTTGTCTTTTGAGGTTTTAAGGACTATTTTGATAAAGATCATAAACTTTTGGGATTAAAGTGTAATTAAATTAGGACCTATTCAAAAGAAATCTTATGAAAAGGAGAAAATTATGTAATATTAGAATTCTAAAGACCCTTTTATAATTAATTTCAACTCAACAGTAAAATTACATAATGTACTCTTTAGTTTCTGTTTTCTTTATGTTTTGATCCCTTTTAGTAAAGGGAAAGAACTTAAACGCATAAGAGAAGACTTGTTGGGAGGTTTTTGAAATTTTAACGTGGTCACAATTACAATTACCGTTAAATCCTAATGGAAATAAAGCACAGGGGACCAATTCACTAACGGAGCAAACCACGAGGCACCAAACTGCAAACATTTTTCTTTCAGGGTACCAAAGTGGAACCGCCCCTAACCACAGGGTACCAAACTGCAATTGACCCAAGATTTTATGACTAAAACAAATATTTGATTACCAAAATGAATTTTGACCTAAATATATAAATATATTTTATAGTAATTATTTGTATATTTTATTAATTGAAGTAGTTAGACTTCAATCAAAACAGTTTTTTTATATATATAACTTTAATGTAACAATAGGAGGTTTAAACTTTAAACAATCTTAACAACAATATAATAGCTTATGTGAGCTAATATCTCTTAATATATTTATAGGAACTTTTATCATCTAACTCATATCATCGCTGAAATTTTTATTATTCTAAAAAATATGCCAAAAAGAGAAAAACTAACAAAATTAAGGAAAGAAAAAACCAACTATATAGAATTGAATTAACACGTTTAATATCAAAATTGAAAGAAAATTCAAACATATTTCAAAAAGCAATTTATATATCAATCAATTCATACTTATTTTAAGAGTCTCTTCCTATTTGTGCAAATACTATTGACTTGCTTAATTCCAGAAAAAAAAACAAAGTATTAAAGTTGTTGTTAATTCTGTATTGATATAATTTAAGAATAATTTTTTGATTAGAATTATAATTTTGAATCTTTAATTCTTGACCTGTTTGAAATGGAATTCTGTATTGCTAGTTTCTTCAAAATTAGCACCCCTACTTTGAACAAAGTTGTAAGAAAAAGACCTGGATAGTGAAGACGATGAAGAGAGCAGAGAGGAAAGTGAAGCTCTGTTTATAGTACCCCTTCATAACAGTGATTGCGCCAATGGAGTGAATTAGCAAAGATGGTGATAATGACGTGCTCTTCGATTTGCATGAGAATGGCGGAAATAGTGAGAGGCTGAGTGCGGAAGGTGTAGAAAGTGTTGAGGAAGATGAGTATAACGCAGGATATGATGTTATATGCCAACTGGAAACTCATAAAAAAGGACTGAATCAGACGCAATACATAACCAACTCAAACCAAAACCGACTAGAGGTGGTGGCTCAGGAGAGAGGGTGAAAGAATGTGTACAAGATGAGTCCTGGTTTTGTGACGAGTTTTTCTTATATACAAATGAATGCGTTGTATTTGTTTGATGCAACCACTCAACATCACTACGTATATCATTGTCATGTAAGGAAGTTAAATTAATCAGTTAAGCATCAAATTCAAAGGAAGCAACTAGAATGATTATGCTACTTTTTCATAAGTCAATTCAAATATAATTAACAATCACAAAACAGACATCCTTCAATCAAATTTCAAAAATAAATTATAAATTTAAATACAACAAATTTAAAATTATAAATTAATCTATTCTCAAATGGTGTCGGTGTCCTTGGTGGTCCCCCTGTCGTCCAAGACATCGACATCATATCATATCATTAACTAAATTATTACTACTCACTTCCACAATTTATAGTATCTCCATAGTATTCCATATTCCCCACCCAAAAGTATATCACTCATATTCCCTAATAAACAAATGCTAACCTCATTTAATGCCCACACCGACCAACTTTTCTGTTCTTCTTCTTTTACTTATGTCATAATTCAGTATCTCACTCCCCACATCTTATTCTATATATTTTATTCTTTGTTATATTAAAATTATAAAAATTAATTTTATATTTAAAAATTGATGAATATATGTCCTGTGAATTTTGTATAAGTGTCGATCATACGACTTTGAAAAGGAGTGTACATGCTTTATAGTTGGTAATATATATTACCAACCTTTTTCTTTTCTTTTTTTTTCCCCAAATATTACCAACCTTTTTCTCTCCGTTTAGATCACTTTTTTGTATTATTCTTTTATCATGTACCTGTTTAATTGTTTAATACTTTGAATCAATCCAAGTAATTATCAAATTGTGAGATCTTATTTACTAATCAATATTACTGCCAACTGAACAAAGTATATATATTACATATTGGAACGGCTTTGTTGCTTTAATTAGGTAGGTAGAAATTATACTGGTTGTTTTTATTCATAAAAAAACCAATCTTTTTGCTTTGATTCATCATAGTGGTCCTCTAATCCTCTTTATGCTCCTTGTTCAAAACTGGAACGTAAGCAACTGAGGGGAAACTGAAAATTGTAAATTGGCAAATCCCCCATTTTCACAACTTGAAAATAATAGGAGTAAATTAACGAGTATTTCTTTAGAAAATGTTAAATGCCTCAATTTAATTTTAGTCCTTAAAAAATATAATACAAATCCATTAAACCTCTTTATTAAAGATAATAACTTAAATTTAATAACAAGTCTGATATTGTAAATTTTGTTGATATAGTGTGGATGTAAGAAAATAATTGTTTTTCAATTAAAATTTAATTAATATATTAATAAAATGACTAAATTAATTGTAATTATATATATCAAAAATTAAATTTATAATTTTATCTCTTAATAATTAAATTGAAAGAAAAAAAAATTCAGACATCTGAAATCATAATTTACCTCGATTTCAAAGATATATATTATTCAGTGTTGCGGAAAAACAAAAAAGAAAAAATCATTACTAATCGATGTAAATTTATATTCCTACTACCCCAAGACACAGTCTTATGACAAATTCAAGCTTCATGTTCCAAAAAATTAAATTAAAAAAAGGCAAGTGCAGAAGACGTTGAAATTAATTAATTACTCAATTGCCTTTTAATTATATAACAAGCAACATCCATGTATCCCCATGTGATGATGCTTCTCCTTTTTTTGAAGCATTATACATAATAAGTATATAAGCCTTCCTTTGCATATTTAAAAGGGATTCTGATACGAGTCCCACATTGGGTAGTTAGCTAAGAGTAAAGCACAATATAAGGCTTTGGGCTCTCCNCCTTGGGAGAACCACACCTCAAAAGCTAGCTGTTGAAGTTGGAGAGCCCAAAGCCTTATATTGTGCTTTACTCTTAGCTAACTACCCAATGTGGGACTCGTATCAGATTCATAATTCTTGTTCTGCTCCTTTTTACATGCATATATATGAGCCTCACATGTTGTAGCCGTGCAAGCATTTATTGCTGTGTAATACTACAATGACTCGCAAATATATATAGATATACTAATATTATTGTTAATTTTAAAATTCTATAAAATACTCAAATTTTTTGATGATTTTTTAAAATGATATAGAGCTAATAAACATTTTCAACAATTTTTCATACTATACTTATCATTTTTTAATAATATTTTAATGGAAGCATGAGAATTTTCATAACTTAGCTTTATATTGTTTAAAAAAAACAGTATGAAAAAAAGAGAATTGTGGGTTTTGAGGTGTGAGTAATACACTTTTTTTTTAAGAGATTATGCATGTGTTATAGAATTATCTACGATATATCTCTCTCAGGATACAACAAAACTCTTAAAATTGTTTAATTTATAAAATATAAAAAGGCACCATTAACAGACGTATCTGTTTATGTGAAAAATTACTTTGAACAAACATGTCTCTGTTTATATCCGAAAAACAATTAATTCAATTGGAAATTAACTTTGACACCCAAATTAAATTAAGCTCCGGATGAAAGTAAGGCTCGAACAACGTCTAAATGTATTGTTGCGCAAAAGGGACATTTAGACGTTGTTCGAACCAAAAAACCCTTGACACCATCATCATGATATACTACTAAGAAAAATAAAAAGAAAAACAGTATTATAACTTTATGGGCTGATTGTTATTATGTCATTTTAGATTCGTGATATGGTCAAATATTTGCAGTTATCCTTTCATTTTCGGACGTTACATCTGCATAGTTGAACCTATCTAATCTAAATATAGGGGTTTGATTTGAAAAGTTCCGAGGGATTAGATGAAAATTGGAAAATGTTCATTTACCCATAAAACAATTAAACCTTCCGTTGATCACATGACATAGAATTATATATGGTGGTCCCCTTTGCCCTTTGGTCGTTTAGTCAACCAAATGCAACAACTCAAGAAACATTTTGCAACGAAAAATGGTGTCACGCTATCTCAAGCTTTGTAATCCCAATGATGACATCTTGTTTAGACCAATTATACTTGAACGGAATTATAACCTAAGGTTTTTAAATAGGTTTAGGATGAATAATCTATTATCTATTATTATTATATATGTTAGATAGTTTATAATATAGAGATGAAAGGAAGTTTTACATTGAAGAATTTAAAAAGTACTTGATAGTATATATTATAGAATTTATTTATGCTATTAAATTATATATATAGTGTGTGTGACATATTTATATATATATATATGGTCAAATATTTGCAGTTATCCTTTCATTTTTGGACGTTACATCTGCATAGCTGCACCTGCAAATTGACATAAGTAAGCATTTAACTATTTAAGATGCCGTGAAGAAGAAAAGGTGGTGGGGATGATGAATGGTATATTTATGACGCCACCATTTCAACATAATCAGAAAGTGGTATGATATGATTTCATTTCACTGAGATATCCAACAACCACTTTTTATGGCTTGGACGAATTACACACACCAAAAGGGCTAATTTGTTAACAACCAACCAATAATGTAATAAATGATGATGATCCATCCCTATTGAACAAAAGGATATCTAGAGATATAGTACTCTCTCACACGAGAAGCTCCATCCCTTGCCAGAATCCCTTCAAGATCTCCAATGATTCTTGCCAACCATATCTTCAAGTCCAAGTCATTTAATATATATATATATATCACACACACATTATATATATATAATTAATTTAATAGCATAAATAGATTCTATAATATATATATACTATCAAGTACTTTTTTTCAATAATTATATGCTAATAAAAGAAACATATAAAATGGATAAAATGCTGCTTGCTTTCTATTCATGACAGTATCCTATGTATATACAAAGCTGAAAAGAGAAAGGTATAGGGAACTAGCTAACAAACTTCCACATGGGTAGCTTGGATAGTTGTATACCACTACGAAGGCAAATGCTAGCTATTATACTGATAAAGAAAAGAGAAATTATTATACTGCTTGCTTTATATTCATGACAATACCCTATGTATATACAAAGCTGAAAAGGGAAAGGTATAAGGACCTAGCTAACAAACCTGCACATGGGTAGCTTGGATAGTTGTATACCACTACGAAGGCAAATGCTAGCTATTATACTGATAAAGAAAAGAGAAATTATTAATAAAGAAAAGAGAAATTATTATATTGTTTGCTTTCTATTCATGACAGTACCCTATGTATATACAAAGCTGAAAAGAGAAAGGTATAGGGACCTAGCTAACAAACTTGCACATGGGTAGCTTGGATAGTTGTATACCACTACGAAGGCAAATGCCAACTATTATACCGATAAAGAAAAAGAAATTATTTACACCAATTATGCACAATTTCAATAAGTCATTATAAAATTGTCATGAAGGCTTACTATAAATAGAGCTTGTCCTTCCTTGTGCTCTCTTCATTGTCTTGACTACCCAGGTGTGTGAGTCGCGTGAGGGCCTTTTTTTTCTTTTTTTTTGAAATTACACAAATTGAAGAGAAATTTTATCTATTAGAGAGTGATGTATTTTCAATATTCCGAATTAAATCTTATTTTCACAAATATAAAGAAAAAAGAAATATTTTTTCAAATATAAAAATATAAAGTTTAAACTAATACTCTAGTCCCATAATTTAACTGAGTTTGTAACTCAATCCCTCTAATTTTATTATTTGTAATTCAGTCTTTCTACTTTGAATAATTTTATAAAATTGTCTTTAGTCATTAAGAGTGTTAAAACTAGTCTAAGTGACCATTTAAAATATCTACATGGCAAAAGAAAAAAAAAATACCGTTAGTTCCCTTTCTTTTTTTTTTTTTGATAAGAACGTTAGCTCCCTCCCAAACCTCTCAAATACACGTACAAATAATCAACGTCCTTAGAACTCTTAACTCCATCTATTTCATCCGCTTCCAGTGGGGCCCTATTCCACCAAATTGTACTCTCTTTTATTCATCTCTCTCACTTTTTCATTTCCCCAAATTTCGAAGTACACATATGTGTTCTGGTTTCTCAATCTAATTTTAATTAGGGGATAATTAATTAGAGTGAGTGGGTGGGTGGGTTTTGTTGATATTTTCTGATGGGGTTCGTAGGATCTGGTAGTTTTATTGGGATTTTTTAAGTTGAAACTCGAGAAGAAAAAGAAAAAAAAGAAAAACAGTTTTTAAGTTGATCTGGTAGTTTTCTCAATCTAATTTAAATGAATTTAAATTTAGATATATATATATATATATGATATTCCTACATTTTATTGAGTTGCTGGTATTGGGGGTATGGATGGGCCTGGGATACTGAGGAGATATCTTGGTTGACCCTCTTGAAATGTATTGGGCTGGAATAATCAGGAGATATCTGGTGGCCATCAAACCTTGCTCAAGTCTCTCTTTCAGGTCCTTTCTTCTACTGTATATGTAACATATTGTTGTTTTTATTTTATTTTAATAATATTTTTTTTATTTGGAGTAATCCAAATCGTGAAAGTTACTTAATTTTTTTCTCTATTTTTTTAATAAAATTAATCAAACTATCAAACACATATAAATAGTATAGATAGATTCAGTGTTGCGGAAAAACGAAAAATTCATTATTAATCACTGAAAATTCATATTCCTACCACCCCAAGACAGTCTTGTGACAAATTCAAGCTTCGTGTCCGAAAAATTGAATTAAAATCAAGAACCATATCGAAATAATATTTATAGTCTTCAACAATGAACACCAATTCCTATGTGTATGCAGATATTATCGATATATCTAAACAAGCAAACATGGGATTTGTCGTGGCACATATGATAGTTGATACTACTTTCAAATGCAAAAATTAACAAAAAAAAAAAACATGAACAGTAAATACTAATATTTGAATTAATGAAATAAATGAATGAATAATGAATATAAATGCATATATATATATATAGACGTACCCATTTCTTCTGAAACATTCTAATGTTGAGAAATCTTGCTTTGAAGACTCCATCAACAACCTCATATCCTTGGATTCTGGGCATACAGGGAGTTCATCAACATAATCTCTAACTTTAAAGCGTCTATAAGTTTATTATTATTTTCTTTTGAATTAGTAAGGTTATCAAGATCGAAATCTTACTTAAGATAAAAAGAGATATAAAATAAATCGAATCATAAGATCGGATCGTAAATCGTAAGATCCTACAAACTTTTAAAAAACTATATATATATATATATACTTAAAGTAACATAATATATTTTAAATATCTACACATAAATTTTATTCATAAAAATAAATAATTAATATTCATACATAATATATTTATCACTTAATTAATTTGAATGCATCAAAACATATACATTTTATTTTTTCATTTTTCATTATATATACAAATAAATAACATAATTAATAGCATAAAAATCTATAAAATTATTTAAGAGTTGTCATATTTCAATGAAATTGTAGGACCAATAATAAGATCGTAAGATCGATGAAGTGTAAAATCGTAAGATCTAATATATAAAAATCATATGATCAATAAGATACCAGTAAATTTAGATTTTACTTAAGACCGTAATCGATTCATCTAGATTAGATTGTAAAATCGTAAGATCTTAAAATTTAAATCGAGATCTTGACAATATGGATAACTAGAAATTCTAGTAGAAGACTTAAAAATGTGAGCTTGAGAAGAAACGGTTTTTTTTTTAAAAAAAAAAAAGATGGAGGCGTGGGTGAATTTTTTTTAGGCTATTAGGTCAAGATTTTCTTTGGGTAGGGGTGGGAATTTTCGTTGTCATTATTTAATTTAGGCTATCATAAATAATTCATATACTGTTAATTAGCTTATCTATATAATGACTTATGAAAAAATAGCATAATCATTCTAGTTGCTTCCTTTCAATTTGATGCTTAACTGATTAATTTAACTTCAATTGTTCATCATTAATAGTCAATCATCATTTCTAATTTTCTAGAGCGAAAATTTCCTTCTGACTTAGAAAGAACTCACAAAATAATACTAACTGTATGTCTTAAAGCTTAAACTTTCATGCTTCCCACATGAATGATCTTAAAAGCAGAGTCCTTGTACTGGGGAGGAAATACCTCGCATATCATTTGTTTGTATTTTTTTTTTTTATATATTTGTTTGCATGTCATTTCATTTGTTTGTATTAAAACAATGGTTATTCTCAAGATAAATGTTCTACAACAAATAACATTTTAAAAGGGCAGAACTACAAGACCTAACTGAACCGAAGCATAGGGATGGATTTCAATTTTCAAATGTGTATAAACAATGAAAGAAAAGAAAAACTCTGTAGGCAACCATAGACGCAAGCTGCTAAAAATTACAGCAGATTGCTTGAACGGAAGGAGACTCTTACCGAAATCAAGAGATTTTTATATCATAAAAGGGTCTCTTAAAAAGCCAAACCATATATTTCCCCCTTCTCCCCTTCTCATAACAAAATTAAATTAACAAAAGTGATCAGAAAAAGGAATATCAACGGATTAAAATAGAAAAAGAGAGAAAAGAAGAGCGAAATTGAAAGAAAATTGTTAGAAGCTCGGTAAGCAGATTTGTCGATAGAGACTCAAGGGAGATCTCACAACAACCAGCCAGATAGCTTCTGATATGACTTTGATTTGGCTATAGCCGCAATGGCACATTCAAGAACAAGGGTACAGATAGACCCTTCACTTGGTACAATATAGCCATCTCACAGTGAAAATTAACCCAAGATTCAAAGAAGAAAAGATAGAAAGAAGATCTTGTGATGATGAAGAAGATTTTGAGCGACGATGAAGAGATGGCTTTGGCGGCGAGTGGGAAAGAACGAAGTAACAACTTGCATCACAGAAACCCTTACCAGGAATTTGAGTCTTGACGGATCACGCACCTTGTCGATGTGAGGCTATATTTTTCGGGAGTGGATCTGCTCAATTATGGGAGTGATAAAGTATGGTGAAGTATGAATCTCAACCATCCATTCTATTTCTAGTTTTGTTCCCAATGATGATGGTTGAAGGAATTGATGGTTGAGATTCATACTTCACCATACTTTATCATTCCCATAATTGAGCAGATCCACTCCCATATTTTTCTCTCGTTTTTTCATGTACCGGAATAAGATATTTAGGTCATGATTGGTTTAAGAAAATGTTTCCTGTTTTCATTTTCTGTTTCCATTTCTGGAATTCTATTTTCATTTCAAAATTTTCAATATTCAAGAAATATGTTTGTTTTATAAAGTTAAAAAATCGTTTTCATTCATATTTAAATTATGTTAACTTGAATAACACTAATTTTTATATGTTTTTAAGTTTGATTATAGCTAAATGATGATATTAACATGATTAAATAGTTTACTTTTGTGTAATGTTGCAAAATATTATAAGTTTGTTTTTGGAAATACTGGAAACGTCTTTTTGACGTTTCCTGTTTTCAGCCTGTTTTAGGAAATGTTTCAAGAAAACATTTCTAACAAAAATTGTACAAAACACGTTTTCAATCATATTTCCTGTTTTCAGTGAAAATGGAAACAGGAAACAGGACAACCAATCAGATATAGTCTTCAACAATGAACATTAATTTTGGCCAAAAAAAAAAAAAAAGAACATTAATTTCGGCCAAAAGAAAAAGACAATGAACATTAATTCGTATGAGTATGCAGATATTATCGATATATCTAAACGACCAAACATGGGATTTGTCGTGGTACATATGATAGTTGATACTACTTTCAGATGCAGAAATTAACAAAACAATTCCTGAACAGTAAATACTAATATTTGAATTAATGAAATAAATGAATGAATAATGAATATAAATGCATATCTATATTTCTATACTGTATTATATCGGTAAAAAATAATTAAATTAAAAATTAAAAAACTTAATAATTGGCTAACTATATAAATAATAAAAGAAAAAAAATAGTAAATGAGATTTAAAAAAATGAAAATTTATTATTTAGTCTTTTTGATTTTTACACTTTTTAAGATTTAATCATTGAATAATAAAAATATAATATTTATTCTCTGAATAATTATAAATATCAAATCAAACGGTCTATATATATATATATATATATATAAAGGAGTTCATCAACATACATCTCCAACATTGAAGCGCCTATATAAGTTTATTATTATTTTCTTCTGAAGAAGTAATAACGAGAGATTCTAGTAGAAGACTTGAAACTGTGACCTTGAGAAGAAACGGTTTTTTTTAGGTTATTAGGTTAAGTTTTTCTTTTCTTTGGGTAGGGGTAGGATTTTACGTTGTCATTATTTTCTTTTTTGGCCAGATCACGTTGTCATTATTTACTTTAGGCTATCATACATAATTCATACACTGTTAATTAGCTTATATATAATGACTAATGAAAAAGTAGCATAATCATTCAAGTTGCTTCCTTTCAATTTGATTCTTAGCTGCTTAATTTAATTTCAATTGTTCATCATTAATAGTCATCATCATCTCTGTTTATGCATGAGTTCAATTTCTAACTCTGACAAAAATACTAACTGAATGCCTTAGAGCTTTAACTTTCATGCTTCCCTCCTGAATGATCTTAAAAGCAGAGTCCATGTACTGGGGAGGAAATACCTTGCATGTCATTTGTTTGTATTTTTTTTGTACATATTAGTTTGTATGTCATTCCGTTTGTTTGTATTAAAAAAAAGGTTATTCTCAAGATAAATGTTCTACTTCTACAACAAAAATCTTTATAAAAGGGCGGAACTAGCAAGACCTAACTGAACCAAAGCATAGGAATGAATTTCAAGTTTCAAGTGTGTATAAACAATGAAAGAGAAGAAAAACTCTGTAGGCAACCATAGACGCAAGCTGCTAAAAATTACAGCAGATTGCTTGAATGGAAGGAGACTCTTATGGAAATCAAGAGATTTTTATATCAGAAAAGGGTCTCTGAAAAAGTCAAACCATATGCCATTTCCCTCTTCTCCCCTTCTCATAACAAAATTAAATTAACAAAAGTGATCAGAAAAAGGAATATCAACGGATTAAAATAGAAAGAGAGAGAGAAGAGAAAAGCGAAATGGAAAGAAAATTGTTAGAAGCTCGGTAAGCAGATTTGTCGACAGAGACCCAAGAGAGATCTCACAACAACCGGCCAGATAGCTTCTGATATGACTTTGATTTGGCTATAGCCGCAATGGCACATTCAAGAACAAGGGTACACATAGACCCTTCACTTGGTACAATATAGCCATCTCACAGTAAAAATTAACCAAAGATTCAAAGACGAAAAGATATAAAGAAGATCTTGTGATGATGAAGAAGATTTTGACGAAGATGAAGAGATGGATTTGGCGGCGAATGCGAACGAACGAAGTGACAACTCGCATCGCAGAAACCCTAACCAGATATTTGAGTCTAAACGGATCACGCACCTTCTATTTATACCCGCAGTCGTCGTCAGTGCGTCTGATGGAACGATCCTGGCCGTTCATCGCAAACAGTGTAGGTTTTCTTTAGGCCAAAGTTTCAAATTGGTCCCTTATGTATGGAATATATTTCAAATTGGTCAGTTATCTTTCATTTGTTTCGGACAGGTCCTATATGTTTTCATGATGTTTCAAATTGGTCCCAAACTTATGTTTGATATGCAATTTAGTCTTATTTGCTTAACGAACTTAACTAGATAGAGAAAAAAAAAATTCAAGAGTACATAATTTCGAACTCATCATATTCGAAACAAAAAATATTCAATCAATTTCACTTGTTTGACCGTGTAATGAGTTACTCACTTTTGAGATTCGATTTGATTAAGTTTGTTGATAGTATCAAGGTACTCGTAAAAAAAACTCAGCGTTGGATTCATAATTCATTGCATTTGAACTTGAAATGAGAGAGATATAATCATATTTAATATTTTTTGGACCAATTTGAGACATTATGAAATTATGTATGACCAATTTAACACATAAAAAAATAAGGGACTAATTTTGAAATCTAAAGGACCCATTTGAGACTATAGCCTTTTTTTAGAGCAAACCCCCTTTTTGGTCCCTCAATTGTTACTGAGTCGAGGAATCGGTCCCTCAATTGTGGGAAACTACAACTCAGTCCCTCAATTGTACAATCCCGTTTACGTTTTGGTCCCTCACGTTTGGTCCGTTAGTGATAGAGGTGTTAAGTGATGACGTGTCACCGTTATCTGCTTAGGTGGCCGTTAAATACTTAGCTGAGGGACCAAATCCTCGACTCAGTAACAATTGAGGGACCAAAAAAGGGGTTTGCTCAAATTAGTATCCAACTCATTTCCACTTGACACCTCATTAAAACTACTCTCTTGCAATTTAGTCCCAAAACCCCTAAATCCCCTAAAACGTTTTTTTAATCCTCTTAAGCCCGAAACTCTTTGTAATACTTTAAAGAGAGCATAATGTATCAAGTTTGAGTTATTTGTTGGTATATATTTTTCTTTGTAACGAATAATATATGTCATTCATTAAGGTTAACAAGTATACATATAATGTATATCGCACGTCGTGCGTCGTCTCAGATCAATTATTAGTTTCCAAAGATATATATAGATGCCAATATTTGTTGCATGATTATGCTGGCTTATCAAGAAGTGAAACGGTGTGTTGCAACTTGCAAGCATATAGAGAGTACTAAGAGAATGGATTCATTTCCCTTGCATTGCATATAGCTAGCTAGCAGCGTGGACAAGTACAGAAATGAAAGCAGAAGAGTGAGGAATGATGATGGTACGTAAGATTAATGGAAAATATATGAAGTGACTAATTAGATTGAACGGGATGGGAGGAAGAAGAGGAAGAAGAAGAAGGAAAAGGGTAATGAGCAGAGCCAAAAGCTTTGATATGGTCTTTAAGAGACCTCTTATGTTTGAAGTCAGAACCACAAACACAAAGCCAACGCTTGCCACAATTCTTCTCATGGGTTCGCCAATCTCCCTTAAAGAGAGCATAATGTATCAAGTTTAAGCCCCAAACTTTTAATACATTTAAAAGTTTGGGGCTTAAGAGGATTAAAAAAAGTTTTAGGGGATTTAGGGGTTTTGGGACCAAATTGCAAGAGAGTAGTTTGAATGAGGTGTCAAGTGGAAATGAGTTGGATATTAATTTGAGCAAACCCCCTTTTTGGTCCCTCAATTGTTACTGAGTCGAGGATTTGGTCCCTCAACTAAGCATTTAACGGCCACCTAAGCAGATAACGGTGACACGTCATCACTTAACACCTCTATCACTAACGGACCAGACGTGAGGGACCAAAACGTAAACGGGATTGTACAATTGAGGGACTGAGTTATAGTTTCCCACAATTGAGGGACCGATTCCTCGACTCAGTAATAATTGAGGGACCAAAAAGGGGGTTTGCTCCTTTTTTTATTATTCTTATGTAGACTATTGGAATTCGGAACATTGAAATTTATTAATTTGTTTTGATAGTAAAAAGGCAAAACACCCTTTCATGCCCCTAACGTTTGCAGTGATTTTCAGTTATGCCCTTAACGTTTCATTTTGTTCAGACATGCCCTCAATGTGCAACCAACGTTTCAATTATGCCCTCAAATTTGACTCAATGCACATGTGGCAATTTTTTTTGCTTATGTGTCATTTTTTTTGTTTGACTTGATTACGTGGCATCATGACTGTGCATTCTTATTTTTTTTTTCCACCTTGGCATGATGACTGGATTTACATTTTTGAACATAAAAATTGAGTAAACTAGCAAATCAGTCCCTGGATTTACATTTTTCATCATCTTCATTCATTTTAGTCCCAAATTCTCAAAATAAAATTGTAAAGTGTCCCAAAACACTTCCAAACATTTCAATTTAGTCCTTAAAAGTATTAAAAACCCTAAAACCTAAACTCTAAAATTCTAAACCCTAAAACCCTAACCCCTAAACCCCTAAAAAAAACCACTCTCTTGCAATTTGGTCCCTAGGTCCTCAAACTTATTAAATCAGAATTACAAAAAAAATTGGTCCCTAAATCCTAATTTCATTATCATCTTCATCTTCATCATCATCATCATCATCTTCTTCTTCACCTTCATCATCTTTGTAATTTGAACAAACACAAGAGGGCCCATTTGAAATTTAAGCTATCGTGCGCCTGGCTCCTATTACGCCGTTCCGCCGCCGTCGCGTGATTTCTCCGGTTACAATTACGGTGCTCCGCAAGGTTATAATTACGGTGCGGCGGCGGCGCCGACTGGGTATCCGTACGGTGGTGGGTATAATGAAGCTCCGCCGGCTACGGTGGCGTACGGCGGAGGGTATGAAGAGAAGAAAAAGAGTAAGTTTGGAGGGATGGGGACGGGATTGGCTGTGGGGGCTGTAGCGGGGGTGTTGGGTGGACTCGCATTGGGAGAAGGAGTGGAAGCGTTGGAGGATCATATTGCAGATAAAGCAGCGGAGAAGGTGGAGGAAGATGACGGTTTTGGTGATGATTATGATGAGGAAGGATATGATTTCTAGAAATTGAGGTCAAGGAATTGAAGGACATTGTTGATTATTACTACCAAATTACCATTTACAAATTACAAGTAATTAAGTTATTTTATTATGGTATGGGTGTTGCTGTGTCATTGAAGAATTATGTAATTTGAGGAGGGTCATGTGTTTGTTCAAATTACAAAGATGATGGAGATGATGAAGGTGAAGAAGATGATGATGATGATGATGATGAAGATGAAGATGATAATGAAATTAGGATTTAGGGACCAATTTTTTTTTAATTCTGATTTAATAAATTTGAGGACCTAGGGACCAAATTGCAAGAGAGTGGTTTTTTAGGGGTTTAGGGGTTAGGGTTTTAGGGTTTAGAATTTTAGAGTTTAGGTTTTAGGGTTTTTAATATTTTTAAGGACTAAATTGAAATGTTTGGAAGTGTTTTAGGACACTTTACAATTTTATTTTGAGAATTTGGGACTAAAATGAATGAAGATGATGAAAAATGTAAATCCAGGGACTGATTTGCTAATTTACTCAATTTTTATGTTCAAAAATG
Source organism: Chamaecrista fasciculata (assembly GCA_003254925.1). Classification (NCBI taxonomy): domain Eukaryota; kingdom Viridiplantae; phylum Streptophyta; class Magnoliopsida; order Fabales; family Fabaceae; genus Chamaecrista; species Chamaecrista fasciculata. The sequence continues at coordinate 325,678 of QANZ01045297.1, read as the reverse complement.
TAAATCCAGTCATCATGCCAAGGTGGAAAAAAAATAAGAATGCCCAGTCATGATGCCACGTAATCAAGTCAAACAGAAAAAATGACACATAAGCAAAAAAAATTGTCACATGTGCATTGAGTCAAAATTGAGGGCATAATTGAAACGTTGGTTGCACATTGAGGGCATGTCTAAACAAAATGAAACGTTAAGGGCATAACTGAAAATCACTGCAAACGTTAGGGGCATGAAAGGGTGTTTTGCCGGCAAAATTATATTTTAATATTTAAATTTCAAATTTTATATCAACAGTCAATTTTATCTTTATATTATTATTGCAATCGCTTTTGTCTCCAATATTCACATTTTGAGATAAAATTGATCATAATAAAAGATTGAAAATAAAATTAATAATTAATATAAAATTTCGGGATAAAAAAGGTGTTTTTATTGATCTATTTATACTTTGTTTATTGTTATTTATTCTCATTTCTCCAATACTACAAAAAAAAAAGCTATAGTACGGGATCAAAGGTGGTGGCGTGTCATTAATAATGGTCTCCCAATTTCCAATAATCTCTGTGCCCGTGGCATGACCCTTCCTGACTTTTGCCCTCTTTGTAGATCACCCTCTGAATCCTTAAAACATCTCCTTAGGCTCTGCACTTCTGAATCTCACATGAGGCACCTCATTCTCCCTCCTCATGATAGCAACCCCAACACCAATTTCTTTTATTGGATTAAATCGAATGTCACCTCCTCCTCCATTACTCACTTCCAAATTCCTCAGGAAACCCTCTTCCTTTACCTTCTCTGGCACCTCTGGATTGTTAGAAATAAAAAGGTGTTTCATTGCTGCCCTTTCTCCCCTCACATCTCCTCCAAAGATGCAAACATGAAAGCCATTGAATTTTTTCATCTTACTGCCAAAGCTTCCTCTAATCATCCAAAAACATCTATCCTTATCAGTTAGATCCCTCCCCCGCCAAATCACCTCAAACTTAACACAAATGGTGCCCACAATCAAAATTCAAACTTAATTGCATGTGGGAATATTATTAGAGATGAATTTGGCAACTGGATATGTGGTTTTAATAAATTTCTTGGTCATGATGATGCCCTTCTTGCTGAACTTTGGGGCATCAACATTGGGATCTACTTTTGCATTAATCATGGTTACAACAATGTCTTGTTTGAATCTGATTCCCTACTTGTTGTTACTCTCATCACTAATAATTCAACCTCAAGCACACACCATCTGTTTCCCCTTGTTGACTCATGCAGGTCAGGCCTCGGTGTGTTGCGTACTAAGCTGATCCACATTCACCGTGAAGGCAACAGTTGCGCAGATACACTTGCTAAGAGAGCTCTGTCTTCCCTTAATGATCTTGTTATCTTAGATTCCCTTCCCCTATCTGCTTCTGGATTTTAGGAATGACTTAGCTGGTACTAAGCATTCACGAAGGATAGGTGTTGGTTAATATTTTGGCTCTAGCTCTTTTGTTGCCCTGTTGCTTTTCTTTGATGCTTTCCTGTCTTATCTGTAATTTGACAGCAACTTTGTAATGCTTTTTTCTTTGCAATGATATCTCATATTTACGAAAAAAAAAGGTGGTGGCGTGTGCACTGGTGCTTGACTCCGAAAGTGAGTGTAGAAATTTATCAAAAAAAAAAGTGAGTGTAAAAAGTAGAAACATTTAAAACAGTAAACGACTCCGTGTATATCAGTCATAGATAATATAATGAATGAAAACTGAGGCTATAAACTACCGTATTGGAAATGAATAAACATAAAATATAATTTTTTTTGCCTGAAAACATAAAATATATTTAAATATTGACCAAAGTGTATTTTTTTTTCTTTTATTTTGGTATAGTCTATTTTTTGTGTCTTATTTTTTCAAAAAAAATTATTTTTTAATTTCAATGATTGAAAATAATTATATTTTTTATTTTAAATTTAAATGTAATGAATATAAATTAAATTTGTGATTAAGATATAAGTAACTTTGTCAAGTTTGATAAGTAACTTTGCTAAGCTTTTTTCAATTATTTTCCTATTATTTGATGTGCACAATAGTTTGAACTTTCAACCTCAATTTTTTTTTTTTTTGTAACACTTTTTTTTCTTTTAGTTTTTAAAAAGATAAGTGAAAAACTTGAAAAAGAAATAGCTAAAGGTTCATTTTGGTCCTAAATGTATGCCCTAATGTTTTTTTTGGTCTATTATGTTACAAAATATTTAAATTGGTCTTAAATGTTTGCAAAATGTTTCATTTTGGTCCCACCTATTGAATATGGTTTGTTTCAATTCAAACGTGTCGAGTTTAGAGCTAAGTATTATTCTCGAAGATTACTTTCTTTATCCATTTGGAACCGTCAGCAAACGAGGTCAAATTAGTCTTAAAAGTAAACTTCTTGGTTTATGGTCAAACAAGTAAAGTTGACCATATCCCTCTCGTTTCAAATTCGAATGCGTCGAACTCAGAGCTACGAGTTCCTCTTAACAAGTTCTTTGAACTTGAAATAAGAGACGATAAAAATATGACCAAATTCAATAATTTGAGACTATAATGAAATATTTTACCAATATTTAGGACCAAAATAAATCATTTTATCAACATTTAGGACCAAAATGAACATTAAGACATACATTTAGGACCAAACTGACCCTTTGACCAAAAAAAAATTGATCATGTTTAGAGTTTAGAGGGTGATCGAACGCCCAGGGAGCCGCCACCCTAGGCACGAACATCCTCAGATCTGCAAAGCGAATCAATCAATCCATGGAGGCCGTTGGGGCTCGACTAGGCCGGTCTTCGACCCGGTACGGACCGGCCACGGTTTTCAGTGGACCGGTCAGGAAGTGGAAGAAGAAATGGGTTCATGTGTCTCCCTCTTCTTCCACTAACTCCAACAACAACAACAACAACAACAACGCTTCTTCTCATCATTCTCACAATTCCTCTGCTAACGCTCATAACGCTTCCCATCTCTCTCTTTATAAGTGGACGCCTCTTTCTCAATCCAACAACGCCACTAACGCTAATGCCGCCGACAACGTCGACGCACCGGAATCTGATGAGCCACCTCGTCGCAAGTTCAAATATGTTCCGGTATTTCAATGCCCAATCTACTCTTATCATTATTATTATTTTCAATTATTTGGGTTTCTTTCCATTTTGGTTAGGGTATAGGTGGGGTTTGTTGTGGGGGTTTGATGTATAGTCAATCATGACCGTTTTCTGACTAGTTTGATGCTTGATTTGTGCTTTTTCGTTTTTTTTTTTCGTGTTTCAATTGAGGCTTTCTTTGGGCATGAATTGGTAGCTTAGGGATGGAGTAACTATAAGAAAACCATTTTTTTTCCTAAAGCAGGTTTAAATTTGAGAGCATAAGCTGATTATTGAGCTGGGCATGATGGGATTTGGTGGAGTGGCATGTAGATTAAGATAAAGGAATTCAAAGAGAAAGGAGAAATGTGACAAAGGATAGATAGGAAGAACTAATCCTTTCTGAAGTTTAGTCTGATGGAATGTGTTTCAGTGCTATCTCCTTTGGCAACACTATAAAATAAAAATCTAGCTCGATGTATTTGGACTGAGTAAAAAACTGGATTAGCAGACAATAGGACATTACTCTAATTATCATAGCACACATTGAGTGCAGCTTTAAATGGAACTTTTAACTCAACTATGAATTAACCATGCCAGTTCTGTAGTTACATTTGTTAGACTCCGATATTGTGCTTGACTTGAAAGTTGAAACCATATGCTGTTTCTGAGGGGTCCAAGAAATTCGATTGGCTTAAAACTAGACATTAGATATTTGTATCAGATGTAATCTTCTATCATCTAGATCTAATGCCATCAAATTCAGACCATGTGAGATGTGACCTCCTTAGGTGTAATCCATAGTCCAAGGTGCCATTAAGGTGCCTGGGGATTTGTTTTACTACCTTCTATTTCGACTCTAATTGGCGGAGCTGGTTGATAAAGTAGGCAGTTTTGACTTAGTTATGGTGACATGTAGTAGAGCACCTACTAGTTCTTGGACCTGCCACTGAATCACCTTCATAGGACGACAGTTATTGTTCTGTTGTCATAGGTTTGCTCGCTCATAGGTCTACCAAACTGCATCTTTGCTTTGCATAACAAATTTCTACTTAGTTCTTGTTAAAAATTGTTTCATGTAACTGATTGTATATGTAAGCAATGATTATACTCGAACTTTATTCCTGATGTTCTTAAAATATCCTCCGTTTATATCATTGGTAAAATATTAATAGTTTGCTTTTAGCTGAGGTTAACCTAAATGGATGATATTAAAGTAATACCAGTATTTTATGTTTATTTCAATTTGGTATTGAGACTGCATAACCATGTAGCTGTTTGATAATGCAGATTGCTGTACTAGAGGAGCATAAAATAGATGGTGCAGAAAATGAGGATGTGGACAAGGTTGAAGATAAAGCTAAATTGATTAATGCAGACCCTAGTGGAGGTTTGGATGAAAAACCTGACATTAATGATGTCCCAGTGGAGGAAAATCAGGTATTTCCCATTTACTCAATGTTTTTTCGCATATTCTTCTGTGTCTTCAAAGGTCTGTACGTAACAACTGTGACTGTTTGGTACTTGGCTTATATAAATTGATTGAAGGGCTTACTTTCCGCAGTTAAATAATTAAATTGTATGATTATATAAGTCAGAGCTTTGGCCTGTAGATGTCTCTCTTGGGTCTGTTCCCATATTTTATTCAAGGAAATCCATTTATTAGATATCTAGTGGAATGGCGTTAGGTGGTTCGGGCATATACAAAGAAGACCTATGGAAGCTCCTGTATGTAGAGTGGACCAAATGGAGAATAGTCTAATAATCCGGGGAAAAGGAAGACCAAAGAAAACTATTGGAGATAGTATTTGAAAAAATTTATCCATTAATAACCTAATTGTGGACATGTGGAAAGATAAAACACGTTAGCGTCAGTTGATCCGTATAGTCAACTCTACCTAGTGGAAGAAGGCTTTGATTGTTGTTGTTGTTCATATTCCTTTTTTTCAATTGAAATTTAAACAATGATGGCTTCCCTTAGATTGTTTTGGACTTTGCATTAGCTATGTTATAAAATCATAAAAAAAGGTGATATGCAATTTGAGAAAATCTGAGTATTGCATTATCATTATAATTGATTTTAACACACAATACTATAACTAATTACCTGTCTTCATCATCAAGAATTTTGTTTTGTCCCTTAATAGGCCGTGTTAAGCTGGGTGATCTTCATCCTCAATTCTTTTCACTTTTCATGCATAGTGACTTTCATTTCTCATTTCAGTCTCTAAAAAATAATCAGGTAGTACGCCAAGATCTAAACGAAAGCACCTTGGATTTGAGCTTGGGACTAATGGCTCACGATGATGAGCATGAATCTGATTCAAAAATAATCAAATGAGAATTGGTGGTGACACAGTGAGCTCGATTAGTACGGGATCCCAAATGGGCGGTTCGGTGCTTACTGCTTACTGTCAACCACTGAATACTGAGAAGATAAAATCACCAATTCGAATGTTTATCCAATGAAAGCTTTCTGTGTTCAGCCACTGGTATGCTAGCGCGGAGTATTGTAAATTTGTAATAGTATATGCCTATATTGTGTTTTCTATGACTGAACGTGGAGGGCTGATTGTATTTTATGTAGCAGTCCAGAAACAGATAGAATGCCATTTTTCTGATAATGGGACCGTTGGCATTTATGATTTAACATATACCCCCTTGGCATTATATTAAGATAGGGGTTGGAATGAATTTCTAAATTCAAACATTGATGATGATGATGATGATATTATTTTGAATATTGTTCCTGTACTAGTTACAGTTAAGGCTAATGGTACATTTGCCTGGTATTGAGGTTCATTCATTCTGTAAAAGTTTCACCCAGTTAAGTTCATCTTGTAGTGCTATCCATACATGTTATATTTAACTGCCTTGAGATTGTTCTAGTTATGGAGGCCCCTTCCTCTATGTATATATGTAAACAATAGACATTTTTGGGCAATATTGCGGTATTAATCTCTCTAGTACGCAATTAGGTTGAATTTAACTTTAGTATTAATCTCTTCCACGTCAATCTTCGTCATAGCCTTTGATATCGTATGTGATATTGAGCAATCTATAGAAAAGCAGAGAGAACTGGGTTCACCAACGGTATTAGTCACAGGTTGAATTTTTGATTGGGTAAAACTATAATTGGCTGAGAGCCATGGTCAATGAATCAAATAATAAATGTACCAGTAATCTCAAGTCTATCAGAATCAAATAAAGTAGCACAGTATGATAAAATGGGAGATGAAAGAATAGGTGGGCGTTTAAATTTTAGGCGAATCTTTTCATTGATACAAGGGTCCTTCGTGTAGGCATTATTACAACTCGTTAATATAATATTCATTCAGCCAATAAAAAATATGCATTTGATTAAAGTTTGGACTCAAACTCTAACCTCGGTGCTTACTCTCACTTAAACTTTTTTTTTTTTAAAAAAAATTGTATTTATTCATTAAAAATAAAGCTCCCTAACCCCATAAACCATGTCAAAGTATTTCTAACAAAAACTCTGAAAAATTACAATTGAAACTTACTTTCAAGAATTGCATACACAGCCAAAAAAACAAGAAATAAATGAGAGAACATTACAAACAATAATGAGAGGTTTAGGTTATGGATTTTCGTCGTTATTCTTTTGTGTAATTGAGGCTTCTGACTCGGAGGAATAGTCATGACTGGAAAGAAAGTAGCATTAGTTAACAAGAAATCTTGTTTTGCGCAAAAACATAGAGAAGATATCAAAGTTAAGTAATCCACATTCCACAAGATACTAAATGTGTTGTTTTACCCCCTTGCCAAGTAATCAAATTACGATTATCTGATAATCAAGAACAACTGTTTTCACAAGAAAGTTTTAGTGAAAAGTGCACAATAAATAGTTAGCTTTTAATTCTTGGCTACAAATTTCCCTTACTTTGAAAAGCATTTTAATAACTATTATGCATTTATGTGGAATTGTTAAATTTTCAAAATGAACAAAAAAACAAAGGAAACCAAGTCAATATGAACTGCAAAATGTCACTTACCGCAATTTACGAGAGAGTTGATATATGCCTGTCACTGCCATTGCAATGTTTACACTAAATAGGTTCCAGTTTTTCTGCAAAAAAAAAAAAAAAGATTTTCCATGAATAAGTCTTGACCAGGTACGTGAGAACTAGAATTCTGTAAATGCTGCGTAGATTGAAGAAAGTTAAAAAAAAAAAGCCACAATGCTAAAATTCAAATTGCAAAGAAGATACCAAAACAACCCACAGTGGCTAGAGAATATAAATAAATACATTAGTACTACCTCAGTTTTTCAAGCGGAAGCTATATTATAATGTTCAAACTTACTGGAGTGATGACGGTGCTGTAACGTGACCAGATAAGTCCAGTAGCAGTAACCGCTGGATAAAAAATAATCAGAATCAGCAATATAAGATTGGTGAAGATGTTCTATAATGGCTTCCAGACAACAATGTCTAGAACAAAATGTGTGTGAGGCCCATGATTAAATAGATAAATAAATAATGTATCATTATATGCACATGCCAACCTATTTGCTGAGGATAGGAAAGTTTCTCAGGTGGTTTTGAGAAATCAGCGATATTGGCGATGCTGATGCCCCACTTAAATGTGGGTGCCCAGAAGTGAACTGCAAAGAACAAGAGGAGTTAAAAATGTGCATGAGTATAGGTTAAGAATAACAATGCTAATAGTGGAAATCAACACTGTGAACCAAGTAAGACACAGCAGGATGACGAGAGTTAGGAGAAATTTTGAAGCATTTCACCTGCCAAATGCAATCTGATGGAATATTGATTAGAGTGATATTTAATTTCACATTTTAGTACAAACAAGCAGGTCTTCCAATGAGGTTAGTAACTCTTTAGTTGATAAATCAAACAGAAATTCTCACCTCTCATTTGAGGATAGACTGCATTCAAGGAACTTAATATTTCCAACTGAGATTCCATGAACTTTACTGTCCTTTCTAGTTTTGGAATCTTCAAAAACTAAATTCAAGTTCCATCAAATTCTTTAAACCACAGAGTTCCCCACAAAAAAACCCGACAAATATTACAGCCAAAGAAAACAGAGAATCTATATTATGACTCACTGCAATACAAGTGAGTCCGCAGCATGTGGGTGTCTTTTATGTTTATTGGCAATTTTTTTTATTTTCCAATTTTTGAATACCAATCTCCCCCTTTCTGCTATGTTAATTATTCAAGTTTCAGGATGATAGTTTAGGTAGGGGTTGAACTTGCAAGTTCCAAATCTGACTCAAGTTTTTCCTTTAGGCCAATAAGTCTAATTCATGTAAGGAATGAAACATCTTACCAGAAGGGAGAAACTAATGCATTGTCATCTTGGCACTTAGACTGTGTGTTGGCTTTTCAAAGTCATATTTACAAATTCTGGATTTTAATCCCCCAATGTAATCAACTCTGATTGCAAGATACATGATGTGAGAAAAAAGCAAGAAAGAATGAAAATTGAGCGTGGTGGAAAATCCAAGTCACTTAGAAGGGCTCGTCACCACTTCTCAACATAATAATTATTTTGTTTGTATCTCAAGTCTTTCTACTTGAATCTAGCTTCACATGGGGGCTATCCTGTCCACATATCAATAGTGGCAAAGGAAACATACTTTTCATTTTTCAATTAACTTGTTCCTTCAAATGTGCTTCGTTTTACTACCTTCATTCAACAACCCAAGGCATGCCACTAATTCCAATATTTTCCTCCTATTGCTCTTAATTTTTTTCTATGTACTAGATTCATCATTCATGTAATGAACCCTCAAGACATCTAGAAAGCAAACATTACGAGTCCACCCTCACAATTCACAAATTTCATTCCTACAAACATGCCGACCAAGGGGCAAAGCCGGACCCTGTGATCTATATACATATATATAGATAAACATGAACAAATCAGCTTAGAAAAACTTTATCGCTAGAAACATGATTCCCATCGGAACATTTCGCCAGGATATACAAGTCGGAAGCCTCAGAACGAAGAGGAAACGACGAATATAAGAAATTAAACACAGAAATATACGAAAGCTCTAGATTGTAGAAATAGAAGGATGAGGGAAAATGAGTTACTGGTTTTGGGGCCAGCAGGGTGATTCCAGAGAGCTTGGAGCTTCGAAGACGCCATTAATTCTATCTCTCTCTTCTCGACTCTCTCCGAATTTGCTGTGATTTTCAGAAGTCAGAACCAAAACCAAAACCAAATGGTGCAATGACACTTTTAACCGATCAACCAATGAAACTATCACACGTGGCGTTAGTTCAAAGTGGTAAAAAAGAAAGGAAAGCACTTCTATATTGAAAGTTAGAAACAATATTTTTTTTGGGGTTAATGGAATAAGAATTAAATTTTAATACTTTAGTTGTATATTTAGTTCGAAAATTTTTTTTTAGTACTTTTTTTTTAAAGTTGGAATTTTTTTTTTGAAATGACATTGGCTTGAAACAAATGATTTTTATTATTATTATCAAATAAAAATATTAAAAATGGTATTTTAAAATTATAAAAGTATAAAGGATTATTTTATAAAAACATTCAATATATCTTTTGAAACTTTTTAGTTTTTAAATTATTTTAAACTAGAATATATTTTACTTTACCTATTTTTTTAAATGAAAATCTAATACACTTTTTTCACTCTAAATAAAAAATTATTAAATGATTTTTTCTTATTTACTTCCCTTCGTTTTCTACTCTTAAATTTCAATTTTTAAATAAACGTGAAAAAAAAAACAAATGAACCATTTTTTTTTAAATTATCTCCATGAATCAACCATGGCGACTCTAGCTCTCCACTTCAAGTCAATAATGCAAGAATGCTTGAAGTTGCCTCTTTTTTGCGCCGTCACTTTCATTATTTCCTTTACATTCTTTCCTCCCAAATTAGACGCAACCCCAAAACTTTTTGTTTTGTTCTCCGATTGGATTATCATTCTTTTCTTGTTTCCGGAATTGAACTTGTTTCAATTGTACCTCTGGTTCTACCAAATTCGGTTTAAAGTTGTACAATATGTTGATTGTAGGGTTTTGCTGCTGATTTAAGACACATTGTGTTTTAAATACTCAAACTTTAGAGAGAGAGAGAGAGAGAGAGCTGAAAGGGGTAGCACAGTGCAATACAAGTTCTTTGCGTCAGGTGTTCTTCAGAATAATATGGAAAAAGGTGATATTTAAAATTATTTTAGAAGTAACATCGAGGGAGTGAAAGATGTCTAAACTAAACAGCTTGCTTTGAGCTTCTGTTTGATATTTTTATGTAGAGAATCGTCAAGGTTTTGGAATCTCGTAATCACTTATGAATGAACTTGCAGGCCCTACTTGGAAAGTTGTGGTCCAGAACTATCATGCAATTAATCAAGGTATTTATTTTCTCTATGCATGAAAATTCTTTTGTTTTTTGAATAAATAATTTGTCTATGGATGTAAGTAATGGAGTAGCAGTATATGGTCAACCCTTGTCTCCTTGCCCTCAAACAAGAAACATTCACTTGCAGCAAAATCCTCTTGTGTATGGGCATTTTGACATTATTATAAGAGGAGATTTATTTTATATTCTTAAATTTGTTTTAAGACTACAGTTTAATTTTGAATATTGAAAATATACTTTTCAACCCCTATTTTGTTAAAAGGTCTTGAAATATGATTTGTATGATAAAATACTTGATATTTATAAAAAAAATTAAAGGACTGAAAAATATATATTTCTACTATTTAAAGACTGAATGGTAATTTTATACAAATTTAAAGACTATAAAAAGTTTTCTCTTATTATTTTGCTAAAAACCATTATTTCTCCAGAATAAATCCTGAATCCTTAGGAAATTTAGAATCCAAAACATGAATAGAGACTGCTAGCTATCCTTGCCTTAATTAGTGTGAAGGTATATATATATATAGTCTTAGTTAATTGAATATTTGAATATAAACTCATGAAAACATCAATGCAGAATTCCATCTTTGATCCCAATAACTGAAACAAAAAGAAGCTTTCAATTGGGCTATTGAAACACAGAAACACTAGTTAAAAGCACTAATTATTTACACTAAACAGCCAGCATGGTGTTCCCAAATTTAGGAAGTTCAGACTAATTTCAGTGTTCTGGTTAGCTGGCAACTGAAACTCCATGAATTCACCATTTGTGAAGTGAATGCCGTTGCATAAAGCACCAGTCTTGGTTTTTGTTTAGTTTTGTCAGAGCAAGTCCCAGGAAGACAAGAAAGGAGAAAATCTTCTCAAGTAGGAACATTTACATAATAATAATTATAGTCGGAAAGAACAAGAGGCGTGTATAAACTAATGGACTACATATATATATTTATAATTATATGCATTGAATTCATTCAAGTAACATCAGCTTAAATATATATATGGAAGATATATAATAATTAACAATACCTTGGAGGAGGGTACATCATCAGGCATGTACTGGTATAGAGGAACTCATGGATACACAACCTTTTAAGCGTTCAATAATGACATTTTTGCTTACTGTTAAGGCTGAATGATGAGTTAGAGGTAGGCCCTCCTTAACACATTCATCATACTTCTCCAAAGCTGACACTATCTCACAGAAATCGGGCCTCTTTGATGGGTTTGCCGACCAGCAACGCTTTATCAGATGTGCTAGTGCTGGCTGACAACTTGCAGGCAGTGGAGGCCTTTCGTTCTGCTCAAAATAATTCAATTGATATTTTCAGAAAATCAACGAGTGTTAAGGCTATTCATTCATTATCTACATGTATTAATCAAACATTTAAAGAATTTTTAGTGCTGCAAGGTTATTTGGTTGAAAACAAACAAAAAAACTGAGTGATTTTTCATGTCTGATTGATTGCCTTCACTATCAAGCTTTTTTAATTTAATTATAGAAAGTTTAAAGAAATAAATAAATGTCCACACATAATATTGTTATTCAATAGATTTTTATTATGAAAATTTTGAGAGCTCAGTCTCTTAAGTCTTATCTGACTATATCTATTTTTCTTATAAAATAACATAAATAAATTTTGAAAAGCTGTTCCAATCCATGGGAGCTTGAGCCTTGAGAACTCATCTCCCACAAACATCATCTCATTCACTTATATGATGGAAAGCAACTAACAAGTTGCATGAAAGGGCTTGTCTGGTTGTCCTATTAGGTCAGTTTATACACTACTACATCGCCTTTACCATTTTTTTGATCATACAAGTGAGTCCAAAATAGATGTTTCTTTCTCGTGTTAGGTTCTGCAGTTGAGTTAGACAAATAAACCAATACCTAACTTACAGAACTAAAACAATTGCAGGTTTCCATGCCTCAAATGTTTCAAGCTCTCAAGTTTTAAAATCACCATAAAGCATGACAAAGGTGCAGAGTCTAAGACTGTATTTTAAGTGCCAACCAAGAAGGATCAGTAGTAATTCAGGTCAGACAAAATTCAGGGAGAACAGGAGGGGGAAAAGGCTTCGAAGAATAAAAACTTGAATTTTCTGATTCACAAGTGGTGCATCATATAAATAAATTAATGGATTGTGCTACACAGAACTAAGGTGCCCAAACACTTGAACTCTCGGTCATAATTTGATATAAATGTCTGAAAATTTATGTATTTTCCCATAAATTGAAAAAGGTATAGTTTGAACATAGTAATCACCTTTTCTGACACAGCGAAAGCAGCCTGTACAGGGGTCATTCCTTGGAATGGGAGTAATGCAGTTGTGAGCTCCCAAAGCACAATTCCAAAGCTATACACATCAACTTTCCTAGTATAAGGTTTTTCCTTGATCATCTCTGGTGCCATCCAACGATATGTGCCCATGTTTCCTTTGGTTTCCCGGCACTGTGTTTCAAGACAGGATGTACCAAAATCTGCAACCTTAACCCTCATCTCATCATTGAGAAGCAAGTTATTTGATTTGAGGTCTCTATGAATCACACCCTGTGAATGAAGGTACTCCATTCCCCTAGATATGTCAAGAGCTAACCTTAGTATAGTCTCTGTTGAAAGAGAGTATGGCTCTTTCTTATTCAGATACATCCTCAGAGTTCCTTGTGACATGTATTCTGTTATAATACAGTATACCGGCGGTTTTCTACAAGCTGCAATAAACTGCAAATGAAGAGTCACATAGGGATCAGGCCTTACATAAAGAAAGAAATATCCTTCAGCTAAACAGAACATGACATGACCACAAGGATTATTAGACCTTACATCACTGCTCAAAATTTAAATTGCATCGCCCAAAATATGACAACCAGAAAAGAAAACTCAGTATTCCAGAGCAAGATGTAACTTGTATTGGAACTAAAGCATTATTGTTAGTTATTACTATTACTATTATTATTTGAACAGTTAGATTTCAGAAGTTTCCATCTGCTTCTTCTATTGAATTTGTCATTACACAAGCAAACAGAAAAAATATTTGTACTCTACGTACAGATTGAGCAGGAGGTAATTAAGATGTATACATTAACAAAACGGATCATCAAGAAGGGAACAAGAAGGCTACAGAAAGCTTAAGCCACAAACAAACAAGCAATTTCATCATCATCATCATTATATTTACCTGCACAATATTAGGATGAAAGAGACGTGATAGTAAAGCAACTTCAGATTTGAATTGCTGCTCGAGCAAACTTCTCTTGTCCTCGTCCTGTGTTGGAATCCTAACCATTTTGACAGCCACGGCTCGCTGCTTGTAGATCCCACGGTAAATCCTGCTGTGAGCTCCCGAAGCGAACTTGTTTCCGATGAAAAGCTGCGAGAGATCAGCATTCCAATCTTCCTCCTGATCCTCCTTTGAGGCTTCCCATGTCTCCACATTGTCAGACTCTAATATCAACGACCACGATTCCAAGCTATCAAATCTCTTCCTCTCCAAATTCTGATTCTCCCTTTCAGAATTTAACTGCCTCTTCGACGAAGATGATGCCACCGCCGGTAACGGTGGTTTCCTCTTCGATCTCCATAGACGAAGTGGGTGGAAACATGAACCCGCCATTATCGAAAGATATGAATTACTTACTAAACCTTAGAGAGAAAGCGATGTTACTATGTATTAATATTAATTAGAACAAATTACAGTGAGAAGGAATTGGAATACGAATTTTCCTTCTGAAAGTGTGAATCGATTTCAGGAAGTGCATAAACGGATTCCGAAACATGGAATCCAGGCAAGGGTATTGAGGAATATGTACGGGTTTTCATGAAACTGTATGTATATCAAAATTAATCTGTAAGCAGGAGAAGACGGCGAACAAGGCTAGTTACAAGAAGGGGCTCATCATTGTTTGGAAGAAAAGAAAGGAAATGCAGAGAAAATTCATGGCAAGAGAGAAAGAGAGAGAGAAGAAGAAGAAGAGGCAGTTATCACGGTTTATCGTCGTGGGGATGAATCAGGAGGATTAGGTCGTTTAGGAGGAAAAAGAAGAATTCATCAGGGGGGTCTCGTGATAGCTTTGGGTTTCTTTTTTGATGCATCATGAATGCCAGAAAGTGGCCACAGTGTGTGTGCAAAAGCTGTTGAATTGAAATCAAAGATTGAGGTTTAGCTTCTTCGCGTCTAACTCATCCAGCAATTTGCAATTTGCAATTTGCAATTTGCACTCTTTCTTTCTTGCACTTACTTTGGGATATATCCCATCCGTCCTTTTAACTGTAACTCCACAATGTTGGGTCCCAGAATATGAAAAGGCAAAAAAAAGTCAGAAATTACAAGTGGCACTGCCAATCCTAAGAGAAACGCAAAATCAATCAATCCACATAATCTTTTGTTGGAGTAACAGCTTAACGAGTAATCGTTAGGAAAATTTTGTTTTTTTTTTTTATTATTATGACGTTTTTTGAGTTGAATAAGGTTAATAAAATAGTTCTAGGCATATTCTATGACTTTTTCTTTTAAGAAAAATAAATAAATCATAAAAAGGAGATGGAAAGAAAAATAAATAGACAAGTGGCAAGTCACCTTTGATCAAAGTGGCCACTATACATTGTTCAGATAAATTGAAAGTCAAATTATTTTATAAATCCTTGCTTTACATATATTTTCTTTTGGATCACCAATTTTATTATAAAAATTTATGTAATCACAATTAAACTCATCGTTTCCCTTGTATGTTATGTGAGAATTAAACTTGAAGTTTTTCGAACATACTCAATTTATATTGTTAGTTGGATGACAATGAATAAATATTTGACGAGTCTTTCAAATTTTAATTTAGAGAATGTCTTAGAGACTAATCACAAGTGAGAGTGAGAAAAATATATATAATCTTTTTAGAATTTTGGAAATGAGTTTATATAAGAAGAAATTCTGAAGAGAATTGGTCAAATATTGCAGAATGTACTTTCAAGATATCTGAGATAAGGATCTCAAAAATCTTGAAAATCATATCAAAAACAGAATTTTAGACATTGTTGTAAACAAACTAACAATTGTCTTTTAGTCCAGGCAACTTACTCAAATATATCACTAATCCCTTTATGCTGAGAGATATAGATGTTTTAGAATAACTAGATGATCCTCCTGAGAAGAGAGCGACCAACCTAAATATATCAACTATAGTGTAAAATTTTTTATTTGATCTTTTAAAAAACTTTAGAATAACTTTACAATTTAATTGACATATGCAATATGTATCAAGATTGCGCATATAAAAGAACTAAAAGTATACAATAAAGTGAAATCAATTCATGCTATGTAATGCAACTTATGTTAAACAATTTAAGTAAACAGATTTAAATTATTAAAATAATATATAATAAACTATATCAACAAAATTTAGAGCACACTAATTAAATTGAACGGTACGCGCTAAATTGAAAAGTTTTGAAATACTAAGGATTTGGTTACAGAATTCTAAACTTAAAGACTAAAAATAAAATATCTTAAATAAACAAAAAGATAATTTAACAAAAATTTGAACCGTTGTTCTCTTAGGTACTAGATTGTACAAAAGGTACAACAACACCTTACAAGATGGAATTTGTTAAAATATAATATTGCCAACTGCCATGTATTGGCTTCTATTATCTTCTTTTAAAAAAAAAAAATCAAAGAACCTCCTAACGTAAATTATGTGTGCGCACAACTTCACTAATCAATAATCACTAGGCTCCTTTATTCCATATCTACCCATGAAGCACTTACCAAAGAGATGACAATTTTCTAAAGGAAAGACAAGATATTCTTCAAGCACTTTGAATTTTTAAACTCTAATTAATGTATGTGAAGGTAGGGATTCTTGGTTTAGAACTAGAGCTTTAAAAATTAATGAAGCCTATCACAATTAATAAATAATTGATTTTTTGTTTATAGTATAATATCCTGAATTCAAATCAGGTTATATGTATGAAGGCCCAAAAAAAATCAGGTTATATGTATGAAAAAAAAAATTGTTGATAATGACAATTCAGTTCAATATTTTTTATGTTTTAAGAGAAATAATCTCTGCCTTTCTTCAATTGTGGGATACTATCTGATTTTTATTTAAAAAAAAAGAGTCAGAGGTTCAAAAGAAAATAGAGAAGAGCAAGTTTGGAATCATATTAATGGCTAATTAATGTGAGGACAAAGAAAAAATATTAGAAGTGTAGGGATATTTTTAGAAAGAGCAGAAAACGTAGAAGTATGAAAGAAGAAGAGAACATAATACTTTGTAATTTGTATAAAATATAAATCATCCACTTCGCCATCTAAAGCTTTCTTAAGAAATCAGAATCAACAAAATGTGGGCCTTAATTCCTGATGGGTTAGAAGGCAAGGTTGTATTACATGACACTGGGATATGCTGCCTTATATTATATGCTTCTTTTCTTTGTGGTGGGGATAAGCATGCATATTTCTTCACGGAATTGAGTGGTTTTGTTACGATTCTCATTTTCTTTCTTAAAAAAATAAAAATAATAAATTATCAACTACAACTCTAAAGCTTAGTGAATCTGTAAATTTGATGGGTAAGTTATTAGTGAACTCAACTTTTTTTGGTGCTATTACTAAGAAAATTCTTTCACTTTTTCCTTTTTCAGTTTTCACTTACAGCTATTGCCTTTGCATATATATATATATACTAGGGGCTTTGCGTGCCCTAACGGGCATGCAAATATGTATGTAAAATAAATAAGGGATTAAATTGTTAACTTAGTAAAGAAAGAGAGACCAAATAGTAAATTTTCTCTTATTTTTAATTCATAGACTATAGTTTTAAATATGGACGACCAGAAAGGGGTGGAGCCATATAATATAAGATATATATATATATAAATATACTAGAGGTTTTGCGTGTCCTAACGACACGCAAATATGTATGTAAAATAAAAAAATATTTAAAAATATGGTATCAAAATGTGACTTTTTAAATCATCGGGTACTAAAGTGAAATATGACCAAAACATAAAATAACAAAGTATAAATTATCCTTTTTTATGGAGCTTAACATATAAATAAAAATCAATAGTAACTTGTTTGAGGTCTGGCAAAAAAAAAGTAACTTGTTTGAGGTGACATGGGGTAGAGAAAAGTGAGTGATTTTTTTTTTT
This sequence comes from Chamaecrista fasciculata, assembly GCA_003254925.1. Taxonomy (NCBI): domain Eukaryota; kingdom Viridiplantae; phylum Streptophyta; class Magnoliopsida; order Fabales; family Fabaceae; genus Chamaecrista; species Chamaecrista fasciculata. Next base: position 308,054 of record QANZ01045297.1, on the reverse strand, counting down.
CTTAATTTAGTAATTTTGACCAACCAAAAGCACCCTAGACATATAATATAGTATAGATATAGATATAGATAGATATATATTTGTATAAATAATAATTTTCTTTCCCCCTATCCATTTTAATAATTTATCTGAATATTAATCACATTCAATAATTCAGCCAGGTAACATTATAAATTACAGTAAAATTTTCTGACAAAATATTTAAAATAATAATAACATAATTCGGTCATTTTGGGTGATTGTGGTTAATTACTTTTTGCTTATGACAGATTGAGTTTGTTTACACATAACTAATCTGTCTGATCAATCCCAATCCCCCGAAAAAAGACAGGAAAAAAAAAACACTTTTTTCTTTTGTTTCTTTGCAAACACATTCCGTCCTTTTGTTTTTTTTGGCCTGATAACACATTACGTCCTTGTTCGCCTATTGGTATCATATATATGCGCAGACACTTCAAAAGCCCATTAATACGTCTGATAAATGACACGAATATGGCTCTAGTAAAACATGCTTGTTAACTTCCAGAATTATGATAAATCTGTAAACTAAGTTCTTTTTTTTTTTTTTGGCTTCTAAGAAAATGTACATTTTAATGTTTGAAGTTCTTAATCTTAAAACATGTATCATACATGATACATCCATACCTCGTGACTTTTCTTAGTTAATTCTCATTTAGTGGGCGAGAATATAAATAGACTTGAAATATAAATTTTATTGCAGATATGGTACAATCTACACCCTAATCCTCTCTTCTTTTCTCTCTAGTGTACATCATCACTTCACTGACCAAGCCTCAGATTTTTCTGAGATGATAATTAGTTTCCCTTGAGTGTTTCACCATCTTTAATTTATTGAGTCACTAGCGTTATTGGTAGAACACAAGGGTCAGCTTCTTCTAGCATTTGAACAACCATTCTCATGGAAGGCCTTGAAGCAGGAAATTTTGCAGTGCAAAGTGTAGCAATTCTCAACACCTTGATGGCATCTTCTTTGAAGTGCATAGCAATGGTGGAATCCACCATTTGAATCAAGTTTTGTTTGCTCCTTGTCATGATTTGGCTGCAAACCCAGTACACAATGTCCTTGTTCTCTCCAAACTCTGCCTCAATAGGCTTCTTTCCTGTCACCAACTCCATGAGTACCACCCCAAAGCTGTACACATCACTCTTCTCACTCACCTTGCATGTGTAGGCATACTCTGTGTATCAAAACAATTCATGAGTTTCTCCCTAATAGTGACCACAGGTTTGGTCTTTCTAACACTCACCTCATGTTAAAAATGAATCGTTTAAGCCTGTGTAGATCGACTTTAAAAGTTAAGAAATATGGATTTAGTTGATAAAGAGTTGACTCAACTCAAATTTTGTTATCGATGTGAGAACTTTGTTGATAGAACCAACAATTTATAAATACCTCTCTAAGTGCTCATTGAACTTGGAGACATGTCTTGATCTTAGTAAACTCACTTTAAAACTTCTTTAATACAAAAAAATATTGACTTTTAAAAAAATATATATTTTTTGGTTAAAACTTAAAAAGAATACATCAAATTGAAGTGTATTTGGATCCACTTATTAAAAAAATGAGAAGCATTAAAAAAAAATTAAAAACGTTTTTTTTTTCAAAAGTCAAATTTCTTGTCTTCTCTAAAACAAAACCTGTAAAAGGTCATAAAAAAATTATATTAAACATTCAAACATATGTAAAGTATATATATAAATCTCAAGCTTAAAAGTCAAAACAGACCCTTAATCATACAAACAGACACTAAAATTTTATAAAAAAAAGTACTTTTTTTTTTCAAAAGACTATTGAAACTGACCCTTAATCATAAAACACTCGAAAGCTTAATCATAAATCCAGAGAATGCAAGGAAATAGAAGTGATATGATACATACCAGGAGGCAAGTATCCTAGTGTACCAGCAATGACATGAGTCCAATTTCCTCCTGCTCCTTGTACAATCTTTGCAAGTCCAAAATCAGCAATCCTTGGCTTCCAATCTTCATCTAGCAATATGTTACTTGACTTCACATCTCTATGTATAACTGGTCTATCACACCCATGATGTAAATACTCCAATCCTCTAGCTGCTCCTAATGCAATCTCATACCTAATTTCCCACCCCATCTTGCTCTTTTCACAGCAATGCAGCCTATCCCACAAGCTCCCATTTGGTAAGAACTCATAAACAAGCAGGCTGCTATCTTCACTTGTGATGCTGCAATACAGCTTCACTACATTCACATGCCTTATGGAGCTCAGGGTGGCCACCTCCGCCTCAAACTCCGGCGACCGCGAGTTTCTCTTCAGCATCGCGGCTGAGCTGCTGCTATGATGGACTCTCTGGTCATCTCCTGGGTTTGAAGTCCATATGTGTTTCACAGCCAATTGCTTCCCACATCTAAGCACTACCTGAAAGAAAATTGGGGATTAAATCATTGAAACTCTACATAGAATTCAGAGATAGTTAATTTGAAATCAAATTGACCTGGAATTTCTGTAAACTTGATATGCAAAGTGACGGCGAAGACAAGTTCAACTCACTATCACCAAGAGATGACAAAATGAAGTACATTCTCTTCTATTTAGATAAAATTCATTTTACATAATAACTAATAAGTCTACATAATTATTTAAAATAAATAATTACAATAAATAGACAAAATAAGGCTTATTAATTATATGATAATTATAAAAAACCTAAGAAAATACTCTCTATAAAATTAACTATATATGTTAGTAATTTAAAATACACTCGATTTATAAATTGAAATCTTTACTCAATAGGTTTGTAGATAATTTAATTCATCATTGATCACTACAATTAAATACAAACCCTAAATCTATTCTTATTCAAAGTCACAAATTAAATTAATTACTTAATTAAATGTAAATATTAATCTTATAATAAATTATTACTAATCCATAAAATTTATCAGAAAATTCCAACACTACCTTGTAAACGTTCCCTGAGCCTCCTTTGCCAATCAAGTTCTCAGATTTGATGCCCTCAATGATCTCATTCTCATTGAGGTTCAACAAATGGTACTTCTTCAAATCCCAAGAGCTATTAGTCTTCTTCATATGCTTCTTCTGATCAAGCTTGTTTTGCTTCAGTGTTATGAAGAGGAAGAGTGCCAATAAAACAAGCAGGAATGTTATACCAGCCATGGTGAAACCAAGAACAAAGGTTTGGGTTCGTTTGTGGCTAGAAGAATCCATATTGGAGCACGGCTTGAAGTTCTTCAAAGTCTGGCTGCACAATCCTGGGTTCCCTTCAAACCCTTCTTTGAATGCTGCAATAGATAGTGATTCTGGTATGGGACCATATAACTGATTGTTTGATAGATCAAGAAGGCTAAGTCTCAATGATGATAAACTTGATGGAATTTCTCCAGAAAGCCTATTTGAGGATAAGTTCAACGAATTTAAAGTAGGGAGAGAGCCAAGACTATCTGGGATTTCCCCAGATAGTGAATTATCAGAAAGGTCTATTTCACTAAGAGAAAGACATGAACTTAATGACAATGGTATAGTGCCAGAAAAATTGTTCCCATTTAAACTAAGGCTTGTTAGTTTCTTTAGCAAGCCAATTGTTTCAAGGATGTGACCAGAAAATTGGTTTGAGCTTAACTGAATTGATACCAAAGAAGAAGCTTCCGTGAGTGCTAATGGCAACTCATGTGAGAATTGATTATCAGATAAGAAAAGTTGGGCTAGAGATTTTGCTTTGGCTATATCAGAAGACACTGGACCTTCAATCTGGTTTTTTGAAAGGTCAATTATTTCTAAATTTGGCAGGCCCCATACACCAGAAGGAACAAAACCTGAGAGTGAGTTTCTACTTACACGTAAACGGGCTAAAGAAAAGCAATTTGCATATGTTTCTGGTATACTCCCATTGAAGCTGTTGTTAAGCAATGCTAAATCTGTCATTTTGTTGTTTGTGCACATGTCAGGGGGAATAGGGCCTGAAAGATAATTATCTGAAACGTCTATGAATTCTAAGCCTCCCAATGAGCCTAGCTTTTGGGGTAGAAAACCAGTGAGCTTGTTTTGATAGAGAGAAATATCTGAGAGGTTTTTGAGATTTTCAAGCTCTTGTGGGATTTCTCCTGAGAATTTGTTCTGAAAAAGCTGAAGAGAAACAAGGCTAGTCAAGAATTTTACCTCAGAGAGATCACCTTCAAGCTGATTATTGGAAGCATCAAAGTACACAAGACTTGTGAGGTTCCCAAACCCAAGTGGGATTTTCCCAGTCAAGAAGTTGTCATATAGCTCAAGCTGCCATAGCTTATGAAGCTTTGTGATATCAGATGGAATTTCACCATAGAGATAATTATCAGAAAGCTCAAGCTCCTCAAGAGAAGTGAGATTTCCAATACTCGTTGGGATTTTCCCAGTGATGCTGCAATTTGTGAGGTAAAGCCAATACAATTTATCAAGCTTCAAGATTTCCTCAGGAAAAGGACTTTTATCAAACACGTTGTCCCCAAGGCTTAAGAATGTGAGACTAGTTAGATTCCCCAAAGATTTCCATGGAAAAGCACCAGAAATTCCAGTTGCATTCAAGTTCAAGTAATTCAGCTTGTTTAAAGAAGACAAATCAGGAACTTCCCCAGAAAATGAATTCCCACCCAAATCTAAGTACTTCATATTAGTGCAGTTTCTCAAGTCCTCACTGATGCTACCATGCAAGAAGTTAGATTCCAAAGACATTTTCTCGAGCATTTGAAGTGCACAAAGTGAGTCAAAAGGAATAGTACCCACAAGTTGTTTTTGTGCAAGATTGATTTCTGAAACGAACCCATTTGAATTGCAAACAATCCCGGTGAAGTTGCAGAGAGAATTGGATTGCGTCCACGAACTGAAAATATCGTCGGCATATGGAATATGAAGTGAGGACTTGAACTTCATGAGCATTTGAAACTCATTCGATTGAGATGAAATTGAAGCAGCGAGGCAGAGAGAAAACAGAGCAATAAGAATAATGGGTGGCGACCATTGACGGAATATTCTTCCGGCGACCATGCCGGCGGCGATTGAATTATAAGAATTTGAAAATCAGAGGGTAGACAGGAGGTTTGAACTTTGAAAAGTATCGGGATTGGTTTCACACAGAGAAGAAAAATTATTATAACACGCAAGTTAGAAGAACAAAAGACTATTCTATTCTATTCTATTCAATATGGCAGTGGGTGGATGACTTTTTTTTTCTTCATAAAATTATAAGACTTTGCGTGAATTTTTTTGGATTTATTTTCATGAAATTTGGATTTCCACTTAACTAATATAAAGAAACATGTGTGAAGTCGTAAACGACGACTGGGTTTTTTATTCTCTGAAACAGAGTAAAACAGAGCATGTCGAGACTTGAAACAGAAGGAGATTATTGTGTTGTTTGATCGGATTGTCTCATTGGTATTTTAATTTTTAAGATTTGGCTTGTATTAATTATTGTTTATGAATCATGGTATCTCTCATTTATTCGTCTTAACGTGTGCACCAACACTAGTTGTCTAATTTTACTCATCTATTATTAGAATCATAACTTCGTAAGCAGACAAAGCTATTCTACATACCAATTATTTAACTAGCTGTATTTTTAAATCTTATACTTAAAAGTTAAAACATATTATATCAATTGGAGTTGATCGTCCATGCCTTAACTGTTACTTTGATGAATGATGAATAAACCAACTGATATATGAATTATTTTATTTCCTATTTCTGCAATAAAAAAAATCAATTTGTTTTGGTGGACACGTATGTTTGTATATATGCATGCATGTGTGTTGGACTTCAAGGTTGTAGCCGATTTGGTTGACTATGGAGTGAAGAGTGAAGTCCCTCACACAGCTTTCTTTTCCACGTGGGTTTTACCAAATCTTTGAATTTCTTTCATTACAAAAAAAAAAACTTTCAATCTCTTTTGGTGGTATTGGATTTGTTAGATGATGCATCGATCTACCCCAACAAATGAGAAGTGTAAAGTTATCAATGAAAAAGTATTGTGACTATATTTAAATAATATTTCTAATTGAGTGGAGTATCAATGCATTTTTTTAGCTCGAAATCTCTTCTTGATAATGCATTTTTAATTTGAGTGTATAATATTATCGGTTTTTTTATTTGATAACCGTGCACGTGCAGTATTTTTGTAATTTTTATTAGTTGTTGCCTTGTTGGATGGATCGTATTTTAATTTATCTGATTAAATGTGGTAAATCGTAATATAGGATGCCACATGAAGAAGAGAAGTTGCTAATATTAATTGAGCTATCAGCTATGTATAATACAGGAGTTCATGTGGATTTCTAAAATATTATTTTCAAATCACAAAGTTTTCTACGGATGAGTCATAATTCATTAGGCAATAATTAAGGCTAAGAGGCACTACCACTCATGCCAGTTGTGATTATATTATGCTAAAACCAGTGTAGTATACTTTCTTTTTTTCCAGAAAAAGAAAAACAATTGTTGGTTTCTCCCTGCCAATATTTAAAGACTAACTATTGTTTTTTTGAAATGTTTATCAACAATGTGAGTTTTACTTCTATTAAAGTATTTTTTTTATATATGTAATCTGATTCGAATTCAAGATATTATAATTAAAAATTTTAAATTGTAATAAATTTTCTTGATTTATGTAGGATTATATATATAGAGACAGGGGAAGGGGAAAATAGAAATGTATTAATTAAAGAGATAAATGATCTTCAAGTGAACAGTGGAAGAAAAAATAATCACTTCTGAATAGTACTACTATAATGGTCAAAATATAAGATAAACGATTAATACAAATATAGGAAAGAAGTGATTATTTACTATTTACTATATATTTGACTTTTATAAGATATTTTATAAGGTAAGAAATATATGAGAGAAAAATATAAAAAAAAAAAGTTTCATAAGTATAATAATTACATGACATCTTTATTTTTATTTCACTCTCTTTTTAATTTCAAATAAATTGGTGTGTACTATTGGGAGTGCTCGAGCTTCCATTTATTTTTAAAAAAAATAAAAATAAAACGATTAGAAGATAAGAGGGAAGAGCTCGACTTTTTATATAATGTTGTTCTAAAAAATTTAAAATATCTTAATCCAAAATTTATATTTACATAATTGCTCGTGCATTTTACATTTTTACTTTTAGTTTCTTTTGTCTATGATCCGACTAATAGATCCATAAACCTAATTTTATTTGTCAAAGTCGCAATCATGGTTGGGTTGCATGGTAATGTACTCAAGCTTGCTAACAAATAACAATATGAAGAAAAAGGAAACATCATTTCATAGTGATTATTGATTAGTCAATCATCTTTTTCAAGTTTGATACACATCTCTTTCACTTCCCTTTTTTATCATTTCCTTGTTCTACTTTCATGTCTTCATTTCTCACATATTATATTCTTTTGATTAACCATCATTGATTTTTTTTTCTTTTACAATACGTTAATTTTGTAAGACTCTTATTTTTTTTATTTCGGCCCTGTCACTAATGGTCTAAAATTTTAGTTATTTAATATCTTTTGTTCCTTTGAACAAAGCTTTTCCTTCAGTTTCTTGAAAAAAACTAATTTGGTGCAAATAAATTTAAGCAATTAACTTTTTTGTACTTTCCAAATTCGCAATTATATTTAGCTCTTATCATTATGTATAAGCCCACGATTTGTTTTTCTTTGTTTTGTTTTTAAGTAAATATTCATGATTGGTATTAACTAATATATCTACTAACACCCTAAAATTCATTTGACTAAAGCAATAGCATTGTAATCATGGGTCATGGCAACAAAAGCCTACCAATTATATATTTAAAATTTTGCCCTTCGTTGATTCTCTTTCATTTTGCATGCAATTTGTCAATAAAGCATATCTAATGTTTTGAAAAGCCGAAATAATATATGTGCCCATCATTAGTGGACAAGTCAATTAAATAATAATACACAAATTGATTTGTCTTTATCACTTGACTAGCTCCTTGTATGTATTTCAGTTCACTTAATATTGCTAGTAATCAGTCACTTACAGGTTATTTCCAAGGTGGAAAAACCATTGCCGGAAATGTCAAATTAAATCAACATTTTCAATCTTTTTTTTTTTGGTGCAACAAACTTTTTTTTTAATCATTTGATTTAGTTGTTTTTTGAGGAAAAAGAAGAAAGCTAAAGACATTTGCTTTTCTATTGACATAACCGGTCTTTTAAATATACAAATCTATTTCTAATATTATTTCAGGTTTTATTTAAAGAAATTATCATTTAAAGTTAGAGGTTTCGAGAATTTCAATTAATTTATTCTTAAATTATGTCTTAAGACGTATGTATGATCATTAAAAAAAATATATATTTTATGCATATTATTGAAATAAAAACATAAATGCTGACATAGCCGAGCTTGGTTGGTCTAGAGGTGGTCGAGCTTACTAGGTCACTTAAGCAATAACCGATTGGCCAGTAGTATAGTAGACCCTTAAATGGAGCACAAATTTGCGAAGGATTAGCCCTTAGCCTGTTGAGCTGAGGATACCTTGGGCAACCCAAAAAAAAGCATAAATGCTGAGATAATCTAGTATTAGAAAATTAAAATTTGTTCAAACTCTCCATAAAATTAGTTTGGCCGAAATGAGAATTTGGTAATGTAACTTTACTCCAAGTCCCAAATCAGTTTTATATATATTTTTTTGTCTCGAATTTGGTTCTGTATCTTTGCTCCAGTTCTCAAATCAGTCCTATATCTTTTCTTGTCTCAGTTTTGGTCTCATATGTTTTGAAAACCTCTCACCATTAGTGTTCCGTCCATTTTAAATTACAGTTTAGTCCAGAAAACTTCAAATCCATTTCACTTTAGTCCCTGATTATCAAAATGAAAGTGAAAGAGCATCCCTAAAGATTCTCAAATCTTACATCTTGGTCCCTAATTCATGAATTCTTCATGAAATGGAATAGAAATGCAATAACAACACAAATTAAAGCAAATGACAGAGGGACCAAAACTGAAAACGCAGAAAATTTAAAACGCACCGAAAAATGCCCCAAACTTTCTTCTATCACCTCCCTCCTCAAAAGTTTGGATTTTTTAAAATTCTTTCTTAAAGCATTTGAGGGCGATTATTTGAGTGAGATTTCTGTGAGGATTGAGGTTTTTGGATGAGTCCTTGAGTTTCTCGGCAATTTCCGTACGTTTTTCGACGAGTTTGGGGCATTTTTCTGGTGGGTTTTAAATTTTTTGCATTTTCAGTTTTGGTTCATCTGTTATTTGTTTTAATTTGTGTTGTTTTTGCATTTCTATTCTATATCATGAAGAATTCATGAATTAGGGACCAAGATGTAAGGTTTGAGAATTTTCAAAGATGCTCTTCACTTTCATTTTGATGGTAAGTGAAAGGGACTTGAAGTTTTCAACACTAAACTGTGATTTAAAATGGACTGAGAACTAACGGTGTGAGATTTTTAAAACATATGAGACTAAATCTGGGACAGAAAAAGATATAGGATTGATTTAAGACCTAAAGCAAAGATCCATAACCAAATTCAAGACAAGAAAAGATATAAGATTGATTTAGTACCTGGACCAAAAAGTTACGTGGTGAAATTCGACCCTTGAAGAATTAGTTTTGTTATTCAAGTTTTGCGTACAGAGATGAGTCATGAGATCATGAGAGAGTATGAATGGGCTGAATTTGTGCTTCACATCATAGCCGAATAACAAGAATGAAAGCGGAACTCGCCGTGGTTTGTGGGCCCATTAACCTAACAAAACCCACCATAATTATTATATTATTATATATACTTTTTTTTTTAAATGAATAAAATATATTTTAATAGTACATATTAATAAAAATTAAAACATTAATTTATTTTACCACTAAATAAAATAGTTTTTTTAATGATTTTTTAAGTATTTCACAATTCATATTTTTTGTATGAAGAAATAAAAGTTACTACTGACATATATTTGCATGCGGAATTATTTGAATTTTAAAAATATAAACTAAATAAGAAAATTTATCACTATTGTTACTATTTTAAATAGGGTAAATTACAAAATAGGGTCCTGTGGTTTGGCCCCGTTTCAGATAGGGTACATGTGGTTTGAAAAGTTTCAAATTGGGGCCTGAGGTTTACGCCGTTTGCAAAATGGGGTCTAGGTGGTTTTGGC